>VWZO01020291.1:64762-88792 GCA_013396975.1 Bucco capensis | reverse complement strand
CAGGCCCCAGCACAGAGCCCTGAGGGACACCACTTGGCACTGATCTCCAGCTGCACTTGGAGCCATTGACCACTACCCTCTGGATGTGACCAGCCAGCCAGTTCCTTATCCACTCAACAGTCCACCCATGCAATCCATAGCTCTCTAACTTGGCCAGTAGAATGTTGTGGGGACTGTGTCCAAGGCCTTGCACAAGTGATTCACTTGGAAGTGAATACACTCCAAGACATTTCTTATTTCCTTTCATGGGGTCACTTTACTGTATTTTCTTGTTTATGGAAGTTGCAAATGATATATCTGACACATCCCTCTTGAAAACTGAGTTTTGAACCAGTTCATGCCATTATTCAGTCTGAACACTGCATTCCACATTGCCATCTCTTAACCACACCTCCATGCCCAGTTTTCTGCTTGGATGTCATCACTTAGTGACCATGAAACCAGATACTGTTCCAGGAGGATGGTGTTAGAATTTGACAGAAACAAAATAGCTTTTCATGCTTAATGATCTTGATTTTTTGGCCTTTTTTTTAGTTTCTTTGACTGTAAGCTCAGTTAGGCTGTGTTTTGTAAAACAAACTGAAGTTGTTCAGAGTTGATTAGGCATTTTGTATTTCAGCATCTCCCACTAACAATTCCATTCCCCCCTCCCAAAATCAACCTTTTCCAGTGACTTAAAAAAAAAAAAGCTGGTCTTTAAGTAATACATATGATATTAGTTTTTTTCATTTTAAAATAATCACATTATTGCAGACATTTTAATAGCTGTAGAGGTTGCTATGTATTAACATGATTCATGGTCCTTGACAGCAGTGTCTCTGCAAATCCCCCAGGAATGCACAATACAAAACTCCACACACGTTCAGATTTCACTGCCTGCAGCTAAAAGAGGGGAAAAAAAACTTAAAACTGTTGAAACCCTTCAACTTTAAAAGCATTAATAGATGGTCCCAGGGGATTAAATCTAAATCTTAATGTGTAAAAATCAAGTTAATAACCACAGAGATTAATATGGTTGCATTTGATTATTGTGATAATGCAAACAATTAGTACTGCTAAAGTGAGATATATTAGCCTCCTACTTGCCCCACACACAAATGCAAAGCATTGGAAATAAAGGGAAATGAAACATTTTGCTCAGAAAGGTTTTTCTCTTTTCCTCCTTTGTCTTATTTTCTGTGTAGCTGACTCATTTTTAAATTAGAATTGTTAGCATTTCATTATTAAGCCTCTCTTTTTAGAAGACTCTCATGAAATTGGTTGCCACAATCATCCATTCCATATTGTCAAATGATGCATTCCTTGCCAAGGCCACTAAAGAAATAAATCTGCTAGGTAACGGACTTGCCTCTTTTTTTGAGGACAAAAGTGTCATACAAATGTATTAACCTGAGAAAAACAGGAACTTTTTCCTAGTCCACTGTGATTTTGGTTTAATCCAGAATGTCTTGGGAGCAGAAGCAGGCATCTTATCCAATCTCTGCTATAGGCAGAGTTGGAAGTGCCACCTATACTTAATGCTTGACACTTCCCATTATAAAAGCCTTTCTTCAGCTGCATATAACTGTGCCAGACTAAGTGCTCAACTACAACTCCCCATGCTGGATGTCTGCCTCCCTGTGATTTATTTGTTGTTCTAAAAATTTAGTGAAAATAGTTCAGCAATTTCCGAGAACAAGATTATAGAAAATATATTCTTCTGCCCCCCAAAAAGTCTTTGTGACTGTTTCATTGATTAACTCTGGAACATCCTTCCCTTGGAGGAAGGACAGTGCATTTACCGTGGAAGAGGAAGCACCCTGATGGCAAGAGTGTAGATCCAGCCTGGCTTTGGTCAAACTCTTAGCCCTTTGCTCAAGTGCAGTAGATACTTCTCAAGAGCTTGGCAGCTCTGCCTGTACCAAGCACACAGCAGCTCCCAGGCTCAAACCTGCTCAAGCCTCACTGCTTCCAAATGCTCTAGTTACATGTGGTGGCCATGGCGTGCAGAAACCTGACATTAGATGTCCATCATTTGTGAGTGGGGAAGAAAGATTCTCTTCCTGGCTTGGCAAGAAGCATGTGTGTGGAAGGACAAGGAGCTTGGGAAAGGGATCCAGAGGAGTAGCTTTGTGACTTACTGCCTCATGGGATGGGAGAAGGGCTGAAGCCAGGGTGAGGAGCAAGGGGATGAGAAACAGGCTGCCTCAGTTCCCCCTTTGAAAACCAGGAATAACACCAACCTACGTCTCAGATGAATGGTGTGAAGAGGAATGAATTACTGCTTATGAAGCACTGTAATGATGAGTGCCCAAGAGGAACAGCCCATGAGGACATTAATTATTCTGTCTCTGGAACAGGGTTTGAATAGTGAGCAGTAAATAGGAGCTAGGACCATGGCATGGGAAAATGAGAATGAAGCAGATTAATAACAACAGTAAACAGAAAACAGTAGGAAATCTTGTTGTGAAGATGTTGTTTAGATGTTGGGTGTATAGGGTCATAGGCTGGACTTGATGATCCTGGGGGTCTTTTCCAGCCTTGGTGATTCTGTGAAGGACCACAGCAAGGTGTACAGTAGGGGAAGGTAACTCTACCAGCCCTGGAGCACTTGGGTCCATATCATGGACATCCCAAGACCTTCCCAGCTCTGATGATGGGGATGTGCCACACAAACTAACACTCATCTTCCCAACAGTTCCCACCCCACTGGGTCCAGCCAGCCCCAGTCTCCTCCCATCTGACTCATAGCTCTGGTTTCCTTGCTTGGCCAGGACCCGGCTCAAAAATCTGTTTAGCTTCCCTCCCTCCATCCACAGCCATTAACCCCAGTTCCTATAAAAACAGGAAAAAGCACATTCCTAACACCCAGACACCTTCCTCTACCAAAATCCTAGTGCAGCTCAAAAGCTGAGAAATAGCAGAGCTTATAAAAAACAACCAGGGATAGTCAGAAAATATGCACAAATATACACAAATAGCCACACACTTTCTAGCCTCAGCAGCAATAGCTTTACAATGCCATCAGAAATGTTCCAAAACTAATTCAGTGTGATTTCAGCCCAACGTTTAGCTAGAGAGATGTAGGTTGGAAATTACAACTTAAAACAGGATTTTCCCCTAAAATAGATCAGCAAGCCCAACTGCAATACCTGGCAGTCCCCATCCTTGCATAATATTGTTAACATTAAAGTGTACAAGAAAGAACTCCAGTGCTAGCTTCCTGAGCTCTGTAGCTGGAGGACAAATGTATCTGTATGGTACACTATTTTTCGATAAAATTACCTCAGAAATAAGAACCAACCAAACCCAAATCCACTCTTTCCAGTGCCCTGGACTATGCCCAGCCACAATAGCTTGGGTTTGTAATTATGGCAAAAACTTCACTCCTGACTAGGTGATGACTGGAGAGAATTCCCTAGAAGAAACACCTCCACATGAATGCCATTTCTCTTCCTCTCCGTTTGCTTGGGTCTCTCAGGCTGCTGCTTATCCATTGCTTATTCCTTTTAACTCTCCAGCTAGATCTTTTCTTCCAAAAGAGATCATTCCAAGTATTAGAGTGCATTTCCAACATGAGAACAATGCCAAGTTTACCTTAATGCTCTCTGAAGTCCCAGTGTCACTGTAACTCACAAATGAAACTCAGTCTGCTTGCCTGTCCCTGAGCTTGTCAGTGAGNTGTACCAACAAGGGTTAGTGCTGGGCCAACCACTAATCCAAGGACAGATAGTCTCTACTATCCCCTTTGCCCCCCTCTCCAGGAAGGAAAAGGGGAAATTAACTGAGTGACTTGGGGATGGGAAATGAAACTTAAACTACTTCAATGAAAATAATAACAAGAAAAGGAAATATATATATATATATACACACACAAAACCAATACCAGAAGCAAACCCCTCCTTGATGGCAACTCCCTCCCCATCACTACTGATGCTGTGGCACAAGCACTCACCAACAGATGGGAATCAGACTCAGGGCTGGAGCCTGGAACTGGACTCAGGAACTCTTGGATTGAGATAAAAGGCAGAATAGATAGAGTCCTGTAGCAATCGAGCTAGGCTGCTGACCCTCACAAGGCTCAGGTGCTCAACCTTTGAAAAAGGTGAAGACCTAAACCTCTCCTTTTTTGTCCTGGCTGTTAATTAGGTGCCAAATAGCTTAATCCTGCACCTGTCTTGCTTGGGTCTGAGGCTTTATGTAACAGACCCCAAAGCCCAAGCTTGGTGTCAAAGTTTCAGGGACTGAATATGAGCAAGATGGCATGGAATACCTTGGTTTGACTCAGAGTAGGACAATGTATAGGCAAGGAAAACCCATGAACCTCATCTAACAGAGTGTTGTGCCTCTCTGTGATTGTACATGAAGTTGCACCTCAGTTGAAGGGGAAATACAAAGTCCTGTACTCAGCAGGAAAAATACATTGCAGCTGTGTCTTGTTTTGTGGCAGTTTGCTCCACAGTCTAGTGTCTCAATGGTAAATCTGTGTGATGGGTTTTTTTTATGGTCAATATTTAGGATCTAGGGATTTATTTAATTTTAAAATATCTGTAATATAATAATAGTGTAATTAGAATAAGACACTAACATTTTCACAGAAACACAACATGTATTTTAATGCATTTCTTGGATTTTATTTTTTTTTTCAGATGCTTAAGTTGGAGGAGAAAAGGATCAACTTAAAATAACTTCTGCACAGTGAGCACTTGGCTGGGGCACTTTCTGGCATGAGCCATACCTCTCCACAGGGTGGAAAGCTTCTCACAAGACACATGTTTGGCTGTGACTTAGCATTTCCAGGTTAGGGACAGGAGTTTCTCACTATGCAGCAGAGCATTCAACACTGGAACCTGTGCTACTCTTCTCTTTAAGCTAGCATTTCAGTGGCAGTGAGTTTGATTTTGAGACTGCAGCAAAGCAGTGACATGTCTTTCATCAGGATAAGTGCTTTGCTTTGGTAGCCTGTGCACCCTCACATGCACGGGGACCTCACCCCCCAGTGTGAACACAGCAGTTCCTCCAACTTGCAGCTCTTTCTGTGTGTGTTTCTTTGTGTGTAAGCTGTGTGTCAGGCCCAGTCTGAAAATCCCTTGTGGTCTCCTGTGGCCCCTGGTGCCATAACTGTGCCCACAGCAGAGGGAGCATTAAACTCATTGCCCATGGGAAAGTGTGGGGAGTGATACCCATGTTCCTAGAATCCTTGGATGGGTAGGATGAGCTCATTAGCCTTCTGGCAGTCATCCTAGGAGAAGGACAACTCTGATTCCAAACCCGGGCAGATGGAGCTCGTTTAGCCCTGTAAGGCCTTCCAGCTAAGAGGTTAAACCTCTGTCCTAAGGACTTGGCTGCCAGCGTCCAAGCTTGCTAGGCCCTGGCAGCTGAACCTTAGGACTAAAGGGTGGGTCCAGCTCTGTGCATGCTGTGTCTCACCTAAAAAAATCCATTGCTAGGCTCGAGGGTGCTATCTGCTATCCTCTTTTTATCAGCGTGCTTGGAAAAGGCGCTGAGGAGGAGTGTGGCTGGAGCCCTCCCTGGAGCTTTGTTTGCCAAGCCTAGCCATACATAAAGTTGTGTGTGCAGGTCTCACAACACCTGGGCCAGACTATCATGCCTGGGTTTGGGAGCCAGGTGATGTGTGAGTTCAAGGTGAAAATAAAAGCTATTGCTTCAGTTAGGAAGCAGCAACCAGAAGTCACCCTTAGGCATCCTCCTCTGGGGAGAAGGGAGAAAGACAGCAGAGCTGTGGAGTGACCAATTCTCCTTGGGCTGTAGAAGCAGAGCTGCTAAGGTGTCCTCTGGGGAATCCTTAGCCAACCCAGAGGGTACTTTCAGCTGTGCTTTCAGGTGACTCTGCTTAGCCAGAGCTCCTCTGTGGGGCTGAGACCAAAATGGGTATGTGTGTGTCCATGTGGCAGAGTGGTTTACATCCACAGCAAAATTAGCAGTTCCATAAGGTAAACAGGGATTAGAATTTCACTTTTTTTGTCTTTAGGAAAAAGCCAGCTTGAATTTGTTTTTTGGGGGGAGGGGAAGAGAACAGTAGCAAGAGGATCCTACCTCTGCCATCTTCACCTCTGCACAGTGAGAGCTCAAGCACAATGTGAGCGTGGGTATGCCTCTGAGTGATGTGCCTGAGATATTCCAAAGTGTTCTTTTATGTTTTGGGCTCTGAGTCAACATCAAAGGTCCCTAGAGGAGAAATGGGAGTCCTGAATATTTTGGAGGGGTTTAACAATACTGGTATATATCTAATTAGTACCACGTATTAATTGCAGTATTACATCAGTGACCTTAGTCCTAGGAACTAACAAAAAGTCTGCTTCCCTGTGATGCTGTTGCACCCTCAAGACCCAAGTCTTGAGCACCTGGAACAGCAAAACATTGAGCTGTGAAAAAAGAAGAAATCAAGGTCTTGATCATCTGCTATTTATGCTGCTGAGATGTGGCAAAATGGCTCCAGCCTGTAGTTCTCTTGTCCTTCAAGCCAGTGATGCTTCTTCTCTACCAGCTGCTGTCTGTGGTGTGCACTGGAGCCCCTGGGCTCTGCTATGGTTGTTATGATGCTCAGCCTCTGACCGAGTCCAGGCCCAGACCAAAGCTTCTTCAGGGACCCAGGAAGCAGAGCATCATTTCTGGCTCCCTCACAGCCTTCACCTGCAATGCACTGAGTGGAGTCCAAAATATATTTTGCATACAAATTAATGAGATACATTTATAGTACCCCTTAGACAGCTTTATTCTGCTGGTGCTTACCTTTATTACTCTGTAACATACTCAGCTCTCACTGTCATAAATTGTGCCCTGCTTTTGAAGGGGGAAAACAATTCCATGTAAAGGATAAATAAAAACGAAGACAACACGTTGCCAGTTCCTATATGGCTACCAAAAAATGAGGAAGTCATCCCAAATATGGGAAAGTCATCCATAAGGAAAACATCAGGTCCTGACACTTAGTAATTAGAATCTTTTGACTAACTTTGACATGCACACCTGGGAACATCCCTGTGGCTTGTGTGTGCACCAGGCAGCAGGACACAACATCCACCATTGTGGCTTAGCAGCTTCTGCAGGCTTAAGAGCTCCTGGGGAAGGTTGTGTGGTGGCCTTAAGATCATCCATACAAGTTAACACTAGTTTTATCTACAGCAATATCCAGAGCATGCCACTGGTGATATGCATTTTGCTCCCAAAAATAGGCAGCAAAGTTAAAACCACAGCCAGTTACCACTCCTGAGGTACCCTCCAGCTGGGGAGAGGGGAAGGGGAGGTGGAGGTATCCTTCCATCTCACCCCAGTGTGACTCCCCAGGGCTATTAGACACCAGGAGAACATCTGTGAAGAAATATTCAATGTGAGTGAGCATTACAAAATCGGATTCTATTGTGGGAAGGCTTTTAAGTTATATTAGCATCTGTCTGCAAAGCATTTGTGAAAAATTTCACTTTCTTGAAAAAAAATACTATTTGATTTATTTTTTTACAAATACACAGAAAATCGGAACCACATGGACTGTACAGGAGCTCTCTAAACACATCATTTTTAGCACAGGCTCCTTCGTTTCAGGGAAGTCTCCCTGTAGTGTGCATCAGTACAAATTGTAGTGACAGACATGGGGCCCAGGGTTGACCCACATGCTATAGGAGACACAGGCACCTCCTGGGCCATGCTATAGAGTCATTAAGATGGCCAAAGTCCTCCAAGATCATCAAGTCCAAATGCCAACCTAACACTGCCAAGTCACTACTAAACCATGTCCCTCAGCATCACATCTACGTGCTTTTTGACCACTGTCAAAGATGGCGACTCCATCACCACCCTGGGCCAAAGCCCAACAAACCTTTTGAGGAACAAACTGTTTCTAATATCCAATCTAAACCTCCCCTGGCACAACTTGAGGCCATTTCCTCTTGTCTTATTGCTATTAGCTGGGAGAAGAGGCCAACCCCCATCTCACTCCAACCTCCTTTCAGGTAGTTCTAGAGAGCAAGAAGGTCTCCCCTGAGCCTCCTTTTCTCCAGGCTAACCAACCCCAGCTCCCTCAGCTGCTCCTCATAAGACTTGTGCTCCAGAGCCTTTGGTGAAGACTTGTGCTCTCTGCAGGGAGAGTGGCTGTTGTTTGGCCACAGACAGTGACTTGTAGTGCATGCTCATTGAGCTGAGTATATTTATTAGAGAGGTAATCTAATAACTAATGGTGTGAAACAAGGCTGTGTTCTTGCACCAACTCTATTCACACTCTTTTTTAGCATGATGCTCCAAAGGGCCATGGCAGAATTTGATGACCAGGATGGTATCTCCATTAGATATTGNAAGCAGCAATTCCAAGCCTTGAGGCCATGCTGCTGAGAACGCAGCTGCGTTGGGCAGCTCACGGCTCCAGGATGAAGAACTACTGCCTGCCTAAGCTCATGCTCTCTGGGCAACTTGCCCCTGGCTGTGGCAAGAGAGGAGCCCCGAAGAGGAGATGCAAGGACTCCCTGAAACAACAGCTCAGCCTTGGCCAGATTGCTGCCCTGAACTGCTCTCCTCTGGCCTCCACTCAGCAGCTCTGCACACACACTAGTTTGAATGCCGCGGATGGTTTGGAGCAGGCACGCAGGATCACTCTGGAGGAGAAAAGACAGCGTAGAAAGAATCGTGTCTTGCAGCTTCTACCTCCTGAGGAGTCCTTGTGCTGTGCCTTTTGCAACAGCTCTGGTCTGTCCTGCATTGGCCTTTGCAGCCAGCAGTGCTTGGAAAAAGTGCTTGGGAAGAGCATGGATGGAGCCCTCCCTGGAGCTGCGTTTGTGAAGCCTGGCCATGATGAATCTTTGTTTGTAGCCCTGCTCTGTCTGGCACAGAGTCTGCAGTGTAGTCAGATCACAGAGGCATCACAGAATGTCATTTTGTGTTTTTCTGGTAGCCACACAGGAACTGGCCATGTGTTGTCTTTGTATTTATGTATCTTTTGTATGGAGCTATTACACCCTCCTGCTCTGTCCTGCCAGTGGTTATTGATACATGGTCAAAGGACCCTAGATGATAGCCCAGTGCAGGAAAGGTCCACCTGTAGTTACAGCTACAGCTGTACTGACAGCAAAATGGCACAGTGACATTCTTGGGGTGTAAGAGAGCAAGAAACACCTCCCCCCCCAAATTCTGTATTTCCTTCCAGACTCATTTCTACAAAGTAAGCCTACCATTCATAACTAACTGCATCTATGAGGAATGGATAATTCCTTCCACGTGAGGCTAACTGTGCAGTCTTATGGCATAATCAGCTGGGCTGTACTGCAGCAGAGCTCAGAGTAAGAGAAACATAGCAATTCACAGGTTAGCTTGGAGATCAAATCCCCAGCCAGAGAGCTATATTGTTGCCTTCATTTTCCTTTCTCAACCCCATGAAGGCTTAATTGGCAGCTAGCTTACATTGTGATCTCCTAGCTTCTTACCATGTTCTTTTTTTTGTTACAGGTTTTTTTCCTTCTAATGAGCATTTTCTCAGGGGAATTAATTATTACCTTGACTGGGATATTCATATATTTCTATCAAGAACTTTTAATAAATTACCAAACTCTTGACACAGTGTGCAACCATAAAAATCATAAAGAGTATCTGCAGTTCTTTCTAATCCCATTAAGTCATTTTTTTTCCATCTGGAGCTTATTCTCCTCTTTGTTAAATGACAACATTCAGATTCAATTGCAGCTAATGTCTCCTGTGCATGTGCTGTGGCACTGCCATGGGTTTGTAGAAGCTATACTGTGGGAAGGGGACATGTCACAAAGGGAGAGCAGCTCAGATAAGGCAGAGTTTCATCACTGCATGAGCATCATCTCTGCAGAGAAAATGCTCATTACAGACTTGACTTTTCTACTTTGTTTACGTTTTGTGCAGAGCTGCTAGAAACATGCTCACTGTGAGGCACTCTGTGGGCAAACATAGTCTCAGTATCAGTCACCATATAAAGAGGAGGCCATGTCCTGGGGCCTCAGCTTTGCCTTTAGACAAGCAAACATCAGTCAGAGCAAGGACAGAGACAAGTCCAAAGGCTTTAGCAGTGACTTAGCCACAGACCCTTCAGAAACAAAGAACTTCAAGGCTGTGTTGCTCCAGAGCTGAGACCAGAAGATGAACACAGCAGCCACAAGCCTATTTATGATCCATAGGGAAGATACTCTGTGCCCTCTCTGAACCTAACTAAACCTCTCCTTTGCCCCTAGGCCCATCCCTTTTCTTCAGCTCTCTCCTGACAATGCCTGAAATGTGCACCCATTTATTTATTTTTCTTCGAATGAAGTAACTATTGCAAAAAAAGTTGAGTTTCAGGCATCTTCCTCATCATTTGGTGCCTTCCAAAGATGAGGGTCTGGGATATGAGTCTTCCAAGCCCTGTATTTGCTTTGGTTTTGCTTGCAGGAGGCTCTCCATCTGGCTGGTTGGCATGAGGAGGAGTGTGGGGCTGCAGGTGCTGCTGCAGCCCATGGGCTGGGTGGGCTCTCTTCAGTGAGGCCTTCCCACAGAGAAGACTGAAAGCCACCACTGTGCACTAGCCAGGAGGCACCTTGGTCCCTTCCACCTTCTCTCCTTTCTGCCTGATCTGGCTTGCCAGTGTTGAAGTTGCCCTCAGTTTTCAAGTTACACCTTTGCAGCAAAGGAAAGCAGCAATTAAAGCTGCCACTTCATTCCTGACTCACACCATTTTGTCTCATTGCAATATATAAAATACATAAGATCATGCTGTGCTGGGGTGTATAGATGCAATAACTGAGCACAGTGGCATGATTTAGGACAGCCTGGCTTTGAATTGCTATGTGTGAGCAGGTGGTGTTTCCACACTGCCTTAAATATATTCAACCTGACACTATAAGGTCAAACTTACCCCTGCTGAGGGTTTGCCTTTATTAGTAGCCCAAATAATAAGTAACAAAGCACACAAACTTCAGGCAAAGCCCTCTTTCTGGAGTTTCCAGAAGGGTTTGCTCTTGGCTGCTTTGTCCAGCAGGTATTGACGTGAGTCTTGAGTTCTAAAGCACTTCCCAGGACTGCTTTAAGAGAATTGCAATACATAAACCAGTTCCTGCTAGGAAGTTACTGTCCATCAGCTGAGAGAGAGGAGCTGTTGGTGTGCTCCTTGCCCACACCATCTGTCAAAGAAAACATCAGCTTACACCTTCACCTGCCTGAGAACAGAAGAAAGGCAAATATCATACCCATAACACCAGCTGTAAGAGAGGGGAGAAAGTGTCTGCAGCAGCTCCAGGCCCTATTTTAATATATCCTCAAGAGCATGCAGTCCTCTAGGACAAAGGCAGGGAGGTGGAAGAAAGCTGGGATGGAGTGCAGGGTGTGTTTGCCAAGGGCTGGCTGGGGCAGGGTGACTGGATGGCTTTCTGCCCTGAGAGAACAGATTTTCTTGACTAAGAAACACAGTAGGTCTTATCTCTGTGGACTTCAGAAAAGTAGGTAATAAGGTGCCAAGTGGGAAATTATTAGTTAAGCTGAAGAAGATGGGAATTAGTTCAAAAAGTATAACACAGTATAGAACTAACTAAAGGGAGATGCCAACTACTCAGTTTGGAGAGGGAGATTCAACCCTGGAATGAGGTTACTTGACGGAAGGGTGTGAGCTTACAAGGTGACTAGTACCTATCCTTTATCTGTGAGCTTCCTGTTGAAGCTGTGATGCCAAATGTAGGAACATACTGGAAAAAAATAAAATGAGCACAAAAATTATAATGCAGACATCATCTGCTAGAAGAACAAAAGCACAGCTGAAGCGCAGAGTTGTGTACTTGGAGGTCATGCTGCTCATCAGCTAGAAATAGTGACAGGAAGAGAGAAGACTAAGAAGTCCTTGTTGGTCACACTCTCCCTCCAAACTGGCAGATGGATGGGAATGGTAGCTGTAATCCCCTCATGGGTGCTGGCTCCCAGGGAGGCACAGCGCTGCCAGCAGCACTACAAGGGGATCTCCTCCTGTTTCAGCAAGCAGGTCTGGGCCCCTGTGTCCAGGGGGGACATCTGCCAGCAGGGAGAGGGGCATGGACAGGCTATGGGGCAGGAAAGGAAATGAGAACCTGTCTGAGATGGGGCTGGGTCTCCTCTCCTCAGTTACCTNAGCAAGAGTTTTTAGGCATTGGCCCAGACTGCCCAGGGCAGTGCTGGAGTTACCATCCCTGGAGGGTTCAACAAATATATAGATGTGTCACTTAGGGTCATGGTTTAGTGGCCTGGGGGTGATAGGAATGGTTGGACTTGATAGTCTTAGAGGTCTCTTCCAACCTTAATGATTCTGTGACTCTGTGATTTTGGGGCCACACAAAATCAACACTTTTGCAGTCTAGGAAAACGCAGACTGAAAGAGAAGCTAACTGTTTGCTGTACAAACATCAAGGGGGTAAATGCCAGGCAAGAAAAAAAGGCAATTTCACCTAGAGGATAATGTTGTCACAAGAATGCATATAGGTATACAAATGGAATAAATCCATGCTGAATGTTAGAGGCAGGTTGTAACAGTTAAAAGCTTCCAAACCAGCCTTTTGCCTGAAGTTGTGAATATTTATATGAATACTTTTAATAGGGAATCTGATAAATGTATGAAATGGAATTACATGACAATAACCATCCATGCTTAGTGACCAAAGATGTCTTTTCTAGTTCTCTGCTCCTATGAACTGTTTGATTTTTCCAGGTTTAAGGTTTTATTTTTCTAACTGAGACTGTTTGACAGACTCAATCCAGAAATTCTTTTAATAATATATTATATTAAAATAAAAGGTAAAAATATATCTGAGTTTACCTCCATGCTTGCTTGGTGTTGATTTGTTTCTTGCCACCTCTGTGCAAAAGTTACTTGTGCTAAGGGGATTCTTAGTCTTTTGCTTCTACCTTCACTGCAGCATTAGAAACTGAGAGCCCAAGGGGAATAATGTCATTCTACTATGAAAAAGTGTACTAAATAAGGGTGGAAATATTCATGGAGATAACTCTCCTAAATGCAGATGCCATGGAAATATCTCCTTTTAACATTTGTGTCAAATGTTTCAAAGTTGGAGCAGAGCAACTTCATGCCCATTTTTGTCATTTGGAGTTATCATGTTCTGTCTTTTGCTATATCTGCACTAATCTTTCCTCCCCCATCCCCCAGACTGTCTACCCTGCTTCAGGCTGGTTCAGATCCTGTCCCCAGATGCTGCTGGAACAAACCAACCTCAAGCCAGAGCTTGCAGAAGGAAAGGAGGTGGGTAGAGACATGCTGAAAGTGTAACCTGTCTGTGCTGCTGCTGCCCCTGGTCAAAAAATAAGCAGAAAAAAAATGTTCAAATATGTTGGTTCAGCACAGGTTGATTGGAGACACTTCATTGTCCAATTTCACTGGAGTGTGTCCAGAGAAGGGCAAGGAGGCTAGGGAGGGCTCTGGAGCACAAGTGTGCTGAGGAGCAGCTGAGGGCACTGGGGTTGGTTAGTGTGGAGAAGAGGAGGCTCAGGGGAGACCTTAGCTCTCTCTGCAACTCCCTGCAAGGACCTTGGAGTGAGATGGGGGTAGGTCTCTTCTCCTTAGTTACCAGTGATGTATGTATGTATGGCTAGGCTTGGCGAACGAAGCTCCAGGGAGGGCTCCAGCCACACTCCTCCTCAGCGCCTTTTCCAAGCACTGATAAAAAGAGGATAGCAGATAGCACCCTCNTGAGTTGCCATCCCTGGAGGCATTGCAGGTGAGGCTTGCCAGGGCTCTGGGCAAGCTGCTCTAGTTGGGGATGTCCCTGGCCACTGCAGGGGGGTTGGACTAGATGAGCTCCAGAGGTCCCTTCCAACCCAAACCATTCTAGGATTCTAGGATTCTAGGATATTGCTATCTATAGCCAACCCTGGCCCTAGGTTTTACAATAGCTCACCCCTGGTGACCTTCAGCTCAGCCCCTGGAGAGAGCCCACGTGGGGCTTGGCTCTCTTCTGCTGGTTTGTCTTCAGGCTATCTGCAGGTGGCTCCTTCAGAACATCATGGCCTTGGCAAGGCATGGGAAAGTCCAAAATAGTCCCTCAGGAACAGGCCTAGTGGCTTCTAATATGTGAACAATCCAGGAAGCTTCACATAATTCTAAAAGTCCTAAAAAATCTACAGAACACATTTAAATCTTTAGGCATCAGTTTAGAGGCATGGGGGTGAGAGGTAGATGGTTGGACTTGATGATCTTAGAGGTCTCTTCCAACCCTAATGATCCTGTGATTCTGTAATGCAAGGATAACCAATTCAGTCCAAAGGTTTCCACTGTGTTCACTGTCCCCAGAAAGGCTGTTCCACAGGGATATGTGCCAACCAGGGATTAGGGAATAAGACATGACTGGTGAAAGAGGACTGGAGAACGTTCTTACCAAACTCAAGGCCCCTTCCCAGGTGTGATTTTTCCTAGATGACTTTGGCTGGCTCCTTCCTGAGGTGCCTTGTGGGGAAGGGTTTGAAGCTCTTTGAATTTGCATGTCTTTGCTGGTCAAAGTTAGAATTCTTTGTTTCCTGAACATTGTGGGAGCACATAAAGAATAAAAACCAACCCTACCCACTCACAGACCACAAAGTGGGCCTAGGGCACTTAATATTTTATTCTCATGAACAAGCTATATTAAAAAAAAGCAAAGCAAAGCATCCCTCCTGTGCTGTGCACTAGCCAGTTTGCCAGCTTGAGCTGAGGAGCTGGAGTGACTGAGGCAAATTGGTTCCCAGCAGTTGTGAGAGCAGCCTCAGGAGATGGCTGGCTCTGCAGAAGCAAGCTAAGCTGTGCTTTACAGTTAGGGCATTAAAGCCCAAACCTCACAGAAGTGAATGAGCATCTGAGGAAAGCTAATCAGACCTCCAGGTAAAGGATCTCAAATCTGCTCTGCGCAGGCTTTGACTCAGACTTTGCTCTGAAGGTTTGGTAAGTCTTGAATGTCAACAATGTACAGCTGAGCAAAATTCATTATATGGTGGTAAAGGTAATCAGCATCTGCTTAAATTGTGCCAGGCAAAAGAGTGAAGGCAAAAGACAGTGAGACATATGAAGGTTTTGTTTCGTATTGCCCTGTATAGGCTGAACACAAACTGCTTCATCTTCTGTGTGCTTTAATCTTAACTCTTCCAAACCAGTGTGCAGTGACCACCTCTTATGGAGTGACCCAGGGTGAAATGGGAACTCAGCACCACTGAATCTGCAGAATCACCATTAAAGGAGCAAACCTATCAAATTTCTAATCTATATGCATAGAAAAAAATCATTATTTCACCACTTAGTGGAATAGCAAACATTTATTTGAAAGTGCTGTTATTAGCAGCCTGCTTTCAATTAAGAATCTGTTCCTTTATGACTGGTTTTTTTTTGAAGACTTAATATCACAGCTCTTCTGTAAGTCTCATCAGCTTTTTGGCATAAGCATTCCTAGGCCAGATGCAATAAGATTTCATTTGGGTAAATTGTGCTTTTAGTAAAAGACATGGTGGAAAAAATGAACCAGGTTTGGGTTTCATCCCATCTTTCTCACTTTTGCAAGAGACAGCAAAAAAAGTGTAAATTCAATAATGAGAAGTAATGATGATATTTACAGAGATAATGCTAATTTATGCTGTGTGCTGGAGTAGTGGTGTGAGGTGAATATTTGTCTTTTATAACCAAAGCAGAGCCATTAAACTGATTTCACCCAGGCTGTCAGCCATCCATCCAGTGGCAATGCCTTTTAGTCATAATTAAGCAAGCTGCTTTAAGCTTTGGCATTTGTTTTACTCAAATAATATAAAATAAAATCAAACTTTGCTTGCTAAAACGAATTTGAGTAGGCAAACTATTTCAGTTCCTTTTGGGGTGATACCTCAGCCTTTCAGCTGAAGACAGAGTTGCAGCAGGGGAGGTTTAGATTAGATATAAGGAGAAATTTCTTTACTGCAAGGGTTGTTAAGCATTGGCCCAGGCTGCCCAGGGAGGTGCTGGAGTCACCAGCCCTGCAGGGGTTTAAGAAACATTTAGATGCTCTCCTTAGGGCCATGGCTTAGTGGCATGGGAGTGACAGGAATGGTTGGACTTGATGAGCTTGATGAGGTCTCTTCCAACCTTAAGAATTCTGTGATTCTCTGATTCTGTGATGGTATGTGGAGAGGTAAGACCAACTCAGGACCCGGCTCAGGAACCTTCCCCTCCCCAGCCTCTTCCCCTCCTCCATGTCCTCCAAAGCATCCTCCCACCACTGCTCTGGGAGTTGCTGGAGTCCTGACCCACACATCAGCTATGCCTTCCTCCCCTCTTCCATGTCATCCTCATCACCACCAACTCCCCGAGGAGGAAGGAGAGCCACCGGAGGGATGGGAGTGCCCAGCCAGCAAGGCTGCTCTGTGCTTTCCTGAGTAACAGCAGAGAAATTCCTGAGTTGCTCTGCTCCTGAGCAAGGCAATTCCCTGGCAGCTCTGCTCTGCCTGACTTGCAGAAACCTGCTACCTGCTGAGGCACTGAGGGAGGGAGGAGGCAGGAGGAATGACAGGGACTCAAGACACCCAGACTAATGCAGGTGTTATTATCATCATGATTTTATTGGCAGTCTATCAGGTCTGGATGAAGAATTCCAAGGTGATGCAGGTACCATGTTAATGGGAAGCTCTGTCGTATCCATTACAGGCATTGTAAGGCTGCCAGAGCAAATCCTGTGCCAGTGGTGAACTGGGGAATCTGCTGCATTTTTAAAGGCCATTTGTCCTGAGAGATTATGAATTTATATTGCCTAAGGTTGCATTCCATCATTACAAAAGTGCTAGAATCCTCCTTAAAATTTGTTTTACCTCTAGCAGCTCTGGGACTTTTGTCTCCTGCACTACGTTCAGCGGCACTGGCGTTTTGACGTTTGAGAGTTATCTTCTGCCTTTACCTGCCTCAGGAAAAAATTAGAGCCACAACTTCTTTTAATAATGCAACTAGTGGTTCTACTTATTCAGTAGCCTCCAGCCAGGGACACATTTCTTTACTTTCCATGCAATCATCTTCCCACACAAAGGTCTGCTGTTAAATGATTCAGCAGGTGATCAAACTGTGATCTGCTGAACGTAACTAAGACTTCTTTCAGCAAAAGAGAGACGTCACTTTACACCTTCCCCAACAAAAATATGGATATGCTATATTCTGTTAATAGAATGCTGTCAGGTAAAATGTAAAGGATAAATGTAATTACTGTGCAGTACTCTTCTATTCCAGCCCCCAAATGTGACCCATTCCTGATGTATCTCTTTTCAGCATAAAACCCCTTTATTTACAGACATTCTAAACCTGAGCTTGGCAACTGACTCACTGTTGTTTGGGTGAATTCAGTTTGGGAAGAGTATAAGAGCTGATGTAACTTTGCCTGTACGCGGCCCAATTTTCTGTTTTATTTCCCTCTCTCTCTTCCGAGGAATTCTGCTGTTGCCAGGAAAGTTGGTGGAAGAAATTTACCTTCTGAGCAAATGAAAGAAAATATTAGGAGGAATGAAGCCCAAGCCCACGTCAGATTTGGCTGAGAGAGGCTAGAAAGGACATGCCCCCAGGAAGGAGCAGGCCCCAGCCATGGTGACTCAAAGGTAGAGAAGTGATTTGCCATGAGGACAGATACTTTTCCATGCTTATCAACAACCCACATTCTCTTCCTCAGCCTAACTTCAGACAAAGGATCATTTAGCATTTCTGTGTTACCTCTGAACAGCCTTAGCATTTCTAGGTGTGCAGGACCTTCTAGGCCATTTCTGTAGGACCTCTGGGTGTCTGTTGAAACACAGACAGTACCTAGACCTATTCAGAGATGCTTCATCTAGACATAATCTTCCTAGGCACTAATTATTTAACAAAATACTCATTTAAGTAGCACAGCAAAGTGTGTCCTTGATCCTTCCAGCCATTCTTAGCTTTATTTTGTGTTGTTTTTCTCCCTGGGCTTCAGTTATTGATTTATAGAAAATGATAGGCAACATGATTTGTGTTATAAAAGTGCCTATTACTTTTGTTGAGATAGCAAAGGAAAATTCTGAGACATCCTAGTCTATTTAAATCTTAATGAAGAGAATAACAGAAAGGATTTTGTTTGCTGTCTGTTGGGTAGAAAATTAGGAAGACTTCCTTCCACTGCCTTTTCAGAGGCCATATAGCAGAGATTTCCTCATAAACCCTGAGCAGCTGCTGGTGTATTGGGTCATAGGCTGCACTTGATGATCCTGGGGGTCTGTTCCAGTCTTGGTGATTCTGTGATTCTGTGAAATGGCCTGAAAAATGAAACAAACTTGTATGAGATGAAGCTGTGTATGGGTGGAACTGCTGACATCTGGAGGAGTCCAGGACAATTTATAGCTGAACACTGTGGCCTGGTCCTACAGGGGAAGGCTAGGAATGTGCTGTTTGTAAGCCACATCTGACCCACTTGGGGACTGAAAGTCGATGCCTTAGGTGCAGGCTTGGAGAAGCATGTGTTTAGTGATAGAGAAGTGATCTCCAGCAGATCTCCAGTGCACCCCCCAATCATCCATAGATGAAATGGTGTTCTATAAGGTGGGCAAGAAAGAGTTTATGTTAGAGTTAAAATGGCTTGCCAACCACCATCTCAGCTAGAGACTCCTGTAGGCACAGTCACTGGGGAATGGAGTTTCCCTGGGCCAGCACAGATGACATCGAACTGGAATCACAGGCTTGAATGAAGTGTGAGTGTAATCTAAGGGTGGGGACTGTGAAGGTCTTTTAGCCATTACCTGGCATTACTGAAGGTGAAAAACACAATGGTAGAAATAATTAAGATCATTTTGAATAGGACATGAAATAAAGATTCATCTCAAGCAGGTGATAGGAAGATTGTTAGGTGGAAGAAGAAGAAAAAAAAAAAGCATTCAGGCAACCTATAAAAATAACCTGTCTGTTCCAGTGCTATCTGCTAAGCCTGTGGAGAAGTGGAGAAGGAGAGCTTTGCTGAGGACATTAACCATCTTTGGGCTTTAGCTCTGTTTTATTTGTTTGTTTATTACATTCTCAAGTCTGCAGAGCCTGGCTGTTGTGACAATGGATGGATACCACTGGTAAAGTACAGGGCCTTCAGGAAAGATGTGATGCCTTTGCGAGGGAACCTTCACCAGCACTTGCACAGCATCTTGTAGCACTTGTGGTTGATAAGGCATTGGAGGGGGGGAGACATAAACCCAGCTCAGTGGGATGGTCAGGGAGTGTCAGTGACATGAGCCTGTTTCTCATCCTCTTAACACCAGATGGAAATGCCAGAAATAAACAAATATTTTCAGTTCTGTAGCAAAGTCCTTGGGAAAGGCCAGGACAGATAAAACATTGGGGAGGGGTGAGAAGCACAATGGAGAATGAACTAAACAATAAATGTGACCATGTGCACTCTCAACCACCTGACTAAACCAGATGCCTCTGGAGAGGAAACAGCAAAATACCTTTCTATCCCCTGGAGCCATCAAAGGAAGCCTGCAATGCAGGGCACCAGCCTTATCCTCCAGGCTTTAATATCTGCTGGCTTTGCATCTGTGATGGGGGAGCAAGGCAGAGTTCCTGTGGCAGGAATACAATAGCTGCAGCTCTCCTGCAGGGTAACAGTGCTAATAGTTCTGTTGGGGCATGTGCTGGACTCAGATGTGTCAGGAGAAGAGTTGGGATTTGTTTTTCCTGTGGTATTGGAAAAAGCAGTAAATGGAGTCAGACTAATACTCTGTCTCTGCTGCACCTTGAAAGGGAAGTTTCAGCCTTGCCTGAGCCACTGCTGTAAGCTCAATTTCATCCTCTGTCTGCTTCGTTGTTACTGTAATAACTCTTTTATTTGCAATATGATTTTAAGGTAGCAAGACAGCAGGTAAATAACTTGACTGCATTCAGTTAAGCTTTCTGGATGAGGAAAGTTTCCAATAACTCTACCAATGGGTCAGTTCATTCCTTAACCACAACTAGCAAGAAAGGACAGGAAATTCCCTCGAGGAATTTTCTGCAGACAGCTCCATCAGGAAGGCATTAAGTGTGTTTTTATCTCTTACCTCCCTCTGTTCCTCTTGGAACAGGCAAAGCAGTTCAGATCTGGGAACCAGGATATCTCAAGGGATCTGCCAGAGGTCAGGCATTTGTGCCTGGAATCCCAGAGCCCAGAGGGCTCTCCATACTCCCTGCAGCTCTTCCTTAGTGCTGGCAGTGCAGTTCCAGAATACAGCCAAGGCATGGAGAGGACTTCACACAATATGTATTTACTTTTGGGGAGATATTTGATTATTTCTGGATGAGAATCACACAAGATAAACTAAAGCTTCTGGCCTGAGTATGCAACCCACCCTTTTTGCACAAAGTAGACACCTCCAGACTGAGGAGCAGGCTGAGGAGAGATGGCTCTGCAGCCTCCTGTCAGGATGTGATTCAGGTAGAGAATCAGTCAGTTTGTGAGGGGCACATGACCTAAACACATGAAACCTTTACCTGTTCTCCAAACTTTTAAAGGAAAAATAAAGGGATGTAAACAATATTGTTCTTCTGATATCACAGAATCATTAAGGTTGGAAGAGACCTTTAAGATCATCAAATCCAACCATACCTATCACTCCCATACCACTAAATATGTTGAATAATGTTGATTTGATTGGAAATTAGTCAGAACTCACTCCTGTCATTTGTCATTGTCTCTTTGTTAGCATCACTGAATAGATTTGCAAGTTGTTGACCCAGTTAAATGTTGATTTTTTTTTATGCCTCCCATCACTGGGAAGGAGGTTTTTCAAAAGAAGGAGGCTCTGGAGAGGAACAAATGATCCACAGTGTTTTGTAAACTCAGAGCACATGGAGAAGTCAGTCAAAAAAAAAAATAACACAGCAGTAAGGTAGCAGAGTAGCTCAAAATGGCAAGAGAAATAGAGACTAGAGCTCTTTGATATGGATTGTGAGTGGTCACCTGAGTAAGGAGTGCAAGATTTGTCCCTTCCTCATGGTGAAGCTAGAGATTCCTCAGGAACCAAGAACAGGTGACTGAAGGCTTGTGTCACCAGAGGCAAAGGGAGAGGGAGAGCCTTCCTCTCCAAAGGCAAAGCTCTGTTCTCTTGCAGTCTCTCCCTCATCCTCATCTGCTGTCAGAGACAACAGGTATCTTATCATCACACAGAATGCAACTGAGAATAGGATAAAACAAAGTTTGGGGATAAATAATTGATTGCTTGAAGACATACAGACAAGGAACAAGTATTTTTTTCTCTGTAAACACAATGCATGTTAGGAGGGAAGAAGGCAGTGCTCTGGAAGGACAAGGACAAGAGAGAGACCCCAGCAGAGGGTGGGGGAGAGCACTTAGCTGTGGTTTGCTTGAGGAGGAAGTTTCTCCCCATGGGTGCCTATAGGAAAAAGAGCATTTTTGTTTGCTCTGTTGTTCTTGTCCAGCAGTTCTGGGATTGTCAGCCAGGAAATCACTATGGGGGCAGCATTCAATCTTCCAGAGCAAGAAGGAGCTGGAGGAAACCCTTCCACCACCCCCCCCTTGCAGTTCAGAAGACAGACAGGTAGCTGGATGTTTCTCCTGCACCTTGCTGGCTGTGGGCTGAGGGAAGGGCAGAGCAGAGGCAGCAGCACAGCCTCCTGGTGAGTGCTCCAGGGCAGAGCCAGGTGCCTGGGACATGGCTGTGGCCAGCAGCATCCTGGAGTGTATATAGAATCATAGAATCCTAGAATGGGCAGGTTGGAAGGGACCCTAAAGATCATCTAGTTCCAACCTCCCCACACTGAGCAGGGATGCCAATCACTAGCCCAGGTCACCCAGGGCTGCATCCAGCCTGGCCTTGAACACTGCCAGGGATGGAGCAGCCACAACCTCTCTGGGCAACCTGTGCCAGTGCCTAACCACTCTCTGGGGAAAGAACTTCCTCATCATCTCCAATCTAAATTTCCCCTCCTTCAGTTTATATCCATTCCCCCTTGTCCTAGCACAGTGACTGCTTAAAAAGTCTCTCCCCTTCTATGTCCAAGCGGGACACAGGGACAGGCTTTTGCTGGATCTGGTCTAGCACCAGCAGTCGGAAACAGAACTGCTTTGTGCCTTGCATCAACAGCTGAGCAGTACCTGGTAGCTGGGACAGATAGCTAGGATGGAATTGACAGAAAGGAAAGCCTTAGGGGCAAACTTGCTTAGCTGTGGGCATATGGCAGCCACAGGTTGCTACAGTTCCTCTCTCCTAATCTGAATAATTTATCTGGGGGGAAAAAAATAGAAACTACAGGTAGATTCACAACTCACAGTTTAGTTGGGTTTTCTTCTTCAGGGAAAAAAAATGACCTGAAATAAATTTCCTGGGCATTTTCCAGAGTAACTTAGTCATTACCTCCCTGCTATAGAATGAGAATATCTCATTTAGTTTCACCCACTGGATTAAGATAAACTGGACTATCCAGGTCTTTTTCTTGGAATAATTAAACTTGAAGGGGGAAGAGGAAACTCTGCTGCCAGAACTAAAAATGTCTTCAAGAGGGAGACATTGGAGAAGAGACATTGCACTGTGGAGGCTGAATTAACTTGTCCCTTGATCTGAGAAGGTAAGATCCCCAGCAAGCAGGAGGAAAAGGGAGGATCAGAATCTGGCTTTTGTACCCACACAGGCCTCCTGGGACCCTTGCTGTGAGTAATGTGTGAGTAAGCAGAGAGCAGAGGAGGAAGTGGCTCATTCAGTGTCTGTAGGTGCTGTGTGGTGGGAGGTGGGAGCACCCTGGCATGGCTGGTGGGAGGCAGTGGTGTGAGTCACTCTGCCACAGACACCCTGGACACTTCATTGCTCTTTGTTTTTGCAAAGGTTTATGTTTGTTTGTCCTTGCCTGGTTGTTTTCTGTAGTCAGTCACCAGCCTGACAGCAGCTGTTTTGATCTTCTTGTTGGGTGAGAGGAAATGCATTTGGGCTCTTCTCATGGCTAGGGATTACTGGAGCTGAAGGGAAAGCCTGACTGGCTCAGGCTTGGATTCCCCAAGGAGAGGCTACTTGTCAAAATTAATGATAATGATACCTTTCAAATTAAGGAGACAGTCACTGAACCTCCTCTCTTGTAACAACTGCTGGCTATGCAAAGGCTTTTTTGGGCAAATGCCTTTGGCTCATCTCTGCTCCCTTGTAATCCTTTAGTACTGGAAATAGGAACTTAGCAAAGGGCAAAATTCCTCTTGTTTGCAATAACCTCTGAAGAGAGAAAGCCAAGACCAGGAAATCCCAGTGCTGGAACTAACTATTTCATCTTTCATTTTGTTTCCTGACCCACTTGCAGACTGTTTGGTGATTCCAAATTGCATCTCTCACTTGCAGTATTTGCATTATTGGCTGTGATTATGCTGTATCTGCTAAAAGTATTAAAAATCAATAAAGAACGGTTGACATATAGACCATAAAAAAAAGGAAAGAGAATAGGAAAGCAGCTGAAATTCTTGCCACCTTCTTTTATTTTTGCTAGAATAATGGCCTGAATATCTATTTATATTTTACATGATTATTGGCTTTTCCATCCTTAGATTAATATTCAAAATCAATTCACATAAGGCTGGGATGATCCTGCTAGTGAATGTAATAAAATATCTGCCACAGAAGAAAGAAATTACACCTCTCTCTTCTTTGCAAGTCATAGTTAAAGGTGCTGATAGCAAAAGGGTCTTTGGCAAAGTGGAAATCTCAGCTGCAGATGGGAGGTTTATTGCCTTCCTTTGCATTTTATAGCATATTCTGTAAGTCAGCTGGGGAAAGCAATGGACATTTGCCAAAGTAGAACCCCATTTGTCTAATCACCAAGTATACCCACAAGCTCCACAAGAGAATATACCCATGGAGCTCTCTATATGGCTGTCTGGAGTGTAAAACAGAAGAAATGGGAGAGCTCCAGAGTTACTGGAAATGCTTCACTATTTCTGCAAGTGACTTTTTCTTTTTTGCCTTGAAATGGCACATGGCACACTCACACTGTTCAGATCTCTGCACTCACTCTAGTTGTTTTTTTGTTTTCCCTATACAAAATGAACCTCAAAAGAGACTGGAGAAATGGAAAAAAAATCACAGAGAAGGTCTTTCTTAGAGTATCTAACCCAAAATTAAAGAGAA
>VWZO01020291.1:46631-64718 GCA_013396975.1 Bucco capensis | reverse complement strand
CCCCCCCCCCCCCCCGCCCCCTTCTTTCCCTTAGCTTCCAGGAAAGCTCATTGAATTTAGTGCTGGGTTAAATTTCCTGGATTGGAAAACAGAGCAGATTCTGCTCAGCACAACACAGGCACCAGCAGAAAGGCATCCTCCAGATGCACTAGACATCCTGAGCTGAAGAGCCCATCTCTAGGGCTGGAAGAGTGCTTTGGTCTCAGTGCTAATTCAGTCCTTGTCCTCTCTGCTGTGACTGCCAACAACCCCAGCAATGAGTGCTAGCAGTCCTGCTGCTGCTTTCTGTGATGGGAACACCTGGCCTTTAGGAGCTGGGAGAAGGCAACCCAACAGTTGTCAGATGGTTAGTGTAATGCTAATTGATGCAGCCCTAGTGCCAGGGACTTACAGAGCCAGACAGCTGGCAGCTAGATCACCATCAAACTCTCTATCACTTTGACTTTGGCAGGCAACAAAGTTGGTCTAGTTGTGTATGCTGCGGGCAGCTTAAGGAAGTGAGGCCCTTGCTTTGTGCCTGCTGAAGGCCTGACTTGGTCTTGATTAAAATTACAATGCTAAAGTGACCTTTGGTCAGTACCAACCTGTCTTAGACATGAACTGATAACCTGAGAGTGAAAGGTTCCTTATCTAGTTAATCCACTTCTGCTGCCCCTGCTAAAATACTGAAAAATCAATGAAGTAGTGAGAAAATGTGGACTGTAAAAAAAAAAAGAAAAAAGTAGTTTCATTGCTTTTTTGCCTTGAATACACTCACTGCTTATGATGATTGTGAAGCAAATGGGACAGTGAGGAAACTTTCTGATTGCAAAGGGAATGCTGGGTTGATATTGACAGTCAGTGTGTTAGCAGTTGCTCTTGCAGCTTCATGCCCATGAGTGCTGTGTTTGAAAGCAGTGTTCCTCACCTCTAACACCACCAAAGCACTAGCACTTGCCTAGGACACTCAGGGCTGCAGGTAGAAGTGGTAGGAGCATCATTAGTAAAATGGGAAGTTAAGTATGACACTTTTCTCCATTTACTAATTACCCTCCCAGTTTAAGCGCTGGCAGCTTTCTTGGAACACTAGATGGCAAAACTAAAGGTAGCTTCTATCCCAAGGAAATTTGCAAGGCCAGTAACAGGAGATGACTTTGGTGCAGTCACTGGAAAACTGTTACATTTGATCTTATGATGTTGGGAGAGAGTGTGGATTGATGTCAGTGAGCTTTTGTAGACCTTGAAAGAGAAGATCCAGTATGAGGAGACAGGTTCACAGTTTGCATGTGGAACATCCTCTACACAGACCTGAGCCTGAGAAGATGCACATGAATGCAGCAATGGCACTGCAGCATTACAAGCTACACTGGGAGGCATTAAGATGGGAAACACAGAGTCCAGTTCTGCATGGAACTGTGAGGGCTTGGAAAAGCAGACAGGAGCAACTGGAATTTGTTGTGCTCAAAGAAACTGTGGAGGGAGGTACTGTATTTTAAAAGAGGGATTAACAAGGTCATGTTGACAACTAGGTTTTGAATGGCTTGACAGGATACAGTCTGCAGAGAGGGCAGAAAGCAAGGGGTTGCAGATAGCAGGGATGTGGTCACTGAAAGAAAAAGTACCTTGATTCCTGGGGAGAGTGGCAGAAGGTGTTTTTAAGAAGCTGGAAGTCTGGCAGAAATAAAAGAGAGGTTTCAGGAATGGTCTTGTTATGGCATGAACAGTGGTCAGCAGAAAGAGAGGAAGGCAGAGGCAAGAAGAAAACTTGGACCCATCAGCTTTGAGCAATGTGCTTAACCTAATGACAATAATCCACAAGGAAGATGTGCTCAAAGACTCATGGCAAACACTGAGGTAAGCCTTGAAGCCAGGCCAGTTTGAAGTCACACAGGTGTGTATNGGGGCAAGAACGTGATAGAGAACCTTGGTGGGTACCTGGCGCTCGGCCCAGGTCAACCCACCACACACAGGCACAGTGTGCCTGGAGCAGGTGATAGGTCTCCCTGAAGCCTTTTCCCAAAGGATCAGCCCTGCATCCCCATTTGTCCTTAGGATGCACTGTGACTGTTCAAAGGAAGTGCTCAGGGAAGGCAGAGCTGACAGACTGTTCCACTCTCAGCATCTGCTCTCATCTCTGCCCTGTCCTGCTAAATGCCAGTTGCCTGACTGGGAACATCTTGCCTCCCTGTGAAGTACTGGGGTTTGGCTCTACTAGCTTGAAACCTTACCCTCCAAACTCAGCAATTAGTGCAAGTAAAGATCAGAAGGAAATCAAGGAGTTGTGAAAGAGTCAGTCAAAATTGGAGAAATGAAGAGATGGGGCACAGGGAGACCAGTGCCTTTTCAGACAGGCTGCTGTTCACATTTCATGGCTGCTTTTCATGACCTTTACCACTGTTTAAAGGATGCAAGAATAAGTTTGGTGCTTTGCTGAGTCAGAAATCTGCAAATCAGGCCAGGGCTTAGTGTCTCAGTGTGTGCCAACCTGGTCCTGTCCTTGGGAGAGCTGTTGGAGGAGAATGATTTTCATGACACTTCATTTTGCTCCAGAGACTCCCCAGGCAAGTGTCAAGGCCAATGTCCTTTCCTCACCTAACTGAGAATGGAGTATCAGATACCAGCCAGCTTGGCCTGCAGAAGGCCCTCAGCACCAATAGCTGGAAATCACTTTTACTAGAAAGGAGATGGTCCAAACCATGCCCTTTGTACTCTCTGCAAAATGGAGATAATTGAAGGGGAGAAGTGAGTAATCTTTCCTGTACTCATCCAAACCAAATATTTGTCTCTGTGGTTTTGGAGGCTCTCTCTCCTGCACCATCTGCTGAATAAGAGCTCAGCAAAGCTTGCACTGAAGATGAGCAGTCCAGGGAAAAGGACTCCCTCTGCTTTTGGAGCTTCACACTTCAGCAGTATTTTTGCTGGCATGAGGCAGTAGTGGGGTCAGCCTGGCCACCTCCCCCAAACAGGAGGGGAAAACATGGCTTTGTTTGCACAAAGTTTGAAGGCAAAGAAATGTTTATAACAACATCCTGCAACACTGCTCTGGTGCAGGAAATGACAGAGATGATTACCCTGAGTTTATTGCTCTGAAGAGAATCTGACTTCTGAAAGCTCATATGCTCAAGGAACAGATGACACTGTAATGATTCTGGCCCATCGTTGTCAAGTCCCACCTAGGCACAGTGTCAGGAAAATAAGACATTTTCAGGCATTTTGAGGAGAAGTTCCTATATTTATGTCTAATGCGTGAACAGGAAGCAAAACAATAGCATTTCTTTGGCTTACTTCAGTTTCAGGACAGATAGGTGGAGATATTCTGCCATCACCATTCACCAAAACTCTTCCTGCTGAAGCTGTGGTGTCATCAGTTCAGTTTATGAGCAAAGTACCAAGGCTGAGCTGAGCCAACCTTTACCTGGGAAACAACTAAGAACAACCCAAACCACCATGAGATTCAGAGGGTAAATACCTCTCACCACAACTAGTGAACCATTTTGCTAGCCCATGTTTTTCTCCTGGTTTCTTGAGGTGTTTGTGACAATGCTGTGGAATGTTTGACAAAAGGAGGATGTTGACTCCAAAGCCCTGACCCCATCTCAATCTTTCCTCTGCTCCACTACTGGCTGAATGAATTTTTAATGCTTTTTTCTTTTTTGGTGTTCTACCCTGAGTCTGTATACTTTCAAATGGCAGGCACTGTTGTACATCACAGCCTGCAATTGTCACAGGCCACTGAAGACCTCTCAGCTGACAAGAACTTTGAGTCATTTCATTAGCCATTCAGGCTCAACTTGAGCCAACGGGTTGGGATGTGACAGGTTTGGTAATAGCACACTAAGCTTTGGAACCATCTAACCCCAGACACTTTGGAGGTGTCTTTTGTCAACAAAGACATTGAAAATGTTGGAACTTTTCTCTTTCTTTGGTCTATAAGGCACAGTTGGTGATTTTTTCTTGAAACTACCTCACCATGGAATAAGGTGGACTGTAGGAAGTGTTTGGTATCATCCAATGCTCTCCATTTTCTTTTCCACTTCTGAACGCCTCAGTGCAGAGCTTTCCTCTCTTCAGCTTGACTGAAGCTTAAATTTTGCTCAGTATCTACAAATGGAATTTCTACTCTGTGCTCAGTTTAATTTTAACAAACTTATTGTGTCCTTTACCTTTCTGTATTCACACAGGTCAAGTAGTGTAGCCTTAGACACAGCCAGGTCATAAATCCTAGCTTAAGTGACATTAGTCTGGAATACAAGGATCATTGTCACCTGCATTTTGAGCAGAAAGCCCTGGAGAAAGCTTGCTCAGACAAGGTGCTTCTCTTGTAAGCCCTGGGAGCAGTGTCAGAAGCAGACTGTGTACCCACTGTACCTCAAGGAGGCTGGAAGACCATCTTCTCCAGCAATCCTTAGTGGTCATGTCCTTTTTGATCACTACTAAGCCTACCACAGCAGCTGCAATTCTTTTTCAGGCTCATCCGGATAGCAGTGACCAACTCTGGGTGAAGTAAACATAAAAACATTTCAGGAGGAGGTGAATGAGCAATAATCTGTGGACTTTACAGTGAGCTTTAGAAGCTTTAGAGGAATGTTTAAGCACTTCACAAAATGGTCTGGCCGTCGCAGTCACAGCAAGACAAGTATGTTCATCTCTCTTGTTGCAGGGGCTGTGTTTTTCCTTCTCAGCACACAGCTGCTCGGTGATCCTGTTGCAATAGCCAGTCTCCTGGGTGCACAGGACCATGGGTGAGCTGAGGACCATTGCCTCTGACACCAGCCAGGGACAATGTTTTAGGAAAGGGCATACCAAAGGGACAAAGCTGCAGCAGTACTTACCACCTACCCCAGAACTGACCTCATGATTTCACTGTCTCTCATTAGCTCCTCCAAAGCTGAAGCAAACAGCTCAAGTTTTCTTCTTGACTCACAGCTGGCTCAGGGCTTCCTGCTGAGGGTTCCCTGCTTCCTGCTGGGAAGATGGAACTGTGCCTGTCACTGAAGGCCAAGCTGTCCCAGACTCCAAGAGTCACTCAGTTTCAACACCCAAGGTCATGTCTATGGAAGGGCTTCATTTTTTATTTATTTTAATTTCCTAGTGTTCCTAATTCTGGCTTAGCTCCACGAGCACTAGCAACATGAGAATCCTGGAGGTAAACCAGTTGCCAGCACAACTAATACCACATCATTTCATCACACTCAGAGCAGTTTAATCAATATAGCATTAAAAATTCTGGCAGCAGCTGGGCTACAGTAGGGATCCCATGTTGCTGATATTGGCAGAGATCAACTTGTGGAGAGTAGGAAATCTTCAGAGGGTTCTGTGGAGATAAACAAGGCCTAAGGGACACCACTGGTTTGGCTGTAGGAGCAGGAGTTGCTTAGTAGGGCTCTTGTGATATGGAGAATGGTGTGGCAGGTAGGACAGGGACATCACTGGCATCCTGGCCTGNGTTTAAGAGACGGCTGGATGTTCTGTTGGGGAGCATCATTTAGTGGGGTGATAGGGCTAGGAAAAAGGCTGGACTCGATGATCTTCAAGGTCTCTTCCAGCTGTAACTGTTCTATGATTCTATCACAGCCACAACAGGGTCACAGAGGGGGTGGAAGTAGTGTTGTGCTCTCTTTGTGCTCATTTAGCATTGCCCAGAACCTTTAAGTCAGAACAGCAGTCACTTGCCTCCAAAATGCTGAGAAATTACTCCTGTAGGACCACATCTATTGGGTGATAATAAATCTGAAGTTATGTTTTACGCCAAAAGATCATAGAAAAAAAGAAAAAAACCCCACAAAGAAAAAGAAAATTATTTTAAGTGGAATAAACCCCAACAAACAAATGAAGCAACTCTAGAAAAGGGCCCTGTTGTTTTTTGTGTGTCTCAAAGTTCCCCAGCACACAGAACATGTGTGATGGGCCAGGGAAGGAAGAACATCCCACGTGCCAGCTCTTCACAGCACAGCTCCAATAGCAATTTTTATCTGAGAGCATTGATGTCCATTTTATTAGTATGAATAAAGGGAGTTCTCTCACATTTAGCTATATCCAGAAGGGCAATAGTCCATAAATCAATACGTGGCATGGCTCTGCTTTTCCAGTCCATCAGTATAATTCTTTTGGCTGCCAGTGCTACTCTCAGGAGTCATCTCTTTTCCCATTTATTCAAATTATGTAGTGAGTTGGTGAATTCCAATGCAAGCACTGCTGCAGCTTTGTCTAAATTGATTTCCAGGACTAACTCCATTTATCCAAGAACATCATTCCAGAAACTGGCTGTTCCACAGACATCTCACATCTAAAATGTGATGGTACTTCTGTCAGAGTTGGATCTCTAACTTTGACACAGATTGAAGTCAGTAAGCATGTGCAGATCTTGTAAATAATTCTTTGTGTTGGGCCCTCCTGGTTTTTCTTGGTCATCGGAGTTCTTCTGAGAGGTGGAAAGCAAATCTATTCCAATCTTACAAGTTTTTTCCCCAGCTTTTGGAAACTAGAGATTGGTTGGGAGTTTCTGAGACAAACTTGGAAGCTAAATGCAAGCCACCAGCAGAATGAGAGCTCACTCAGTATGCTTTGTGGTAACAGCACTGCTACACCTTTAGAGCAACAGCTAATTAGCTGCCACCTGCCTGATCAGGCCTGGGGAGGACAATGAATGTGCCAAGAGAGCAGAGACAATTTGCTGTAATAGCTGTCTAACCCACCCATGTTTCATTGGTAGAGACACCCACAGACCTGTACATATGGGGAGCATACAGCACAGGAATGTATGTATGTATCCATAATATAGGAGAAATGTGATTTTGAGAACTGTGTGAGATCACTGCAACTCTATTTTATTTCAGATTTCATTAGCACTCTGAGCTATTCTAAAAGAGCTTTACCTGTAGCCATCTAACAGTTGTTGTTCCACTGTGGTAAGGTCAGGAGGACCTTCAACCTTAATGATCCTGTGAAGATTTCAGAAGCTAAGTTCAGGAATAAGTTTCCTAGGCTCATTGTAGAATAGAGTAAATCAGGCAAAAATCTCAAAGAATAATGAAAAATGAGGATCATGCCCTTGACTTTTGTCANTGGATGACATCTTGCCCCTCCAATTTATCAACTTATCATGCCCTTGACTTTTGTCTCTGCACCACTAGCAAGGCTGTGAGAGCTCCATCACATAGCATATGGTTCTGTGCAGGCTTCTGCTTGGTGTCTGTGGCTCCTGCTGCAGTAGGTGCTTGTCTGGTGGTGTCACTGTGATTTTTATTGCAGTGCATGATGTGTGCAGATGTGCTCCATCACCATCCCAGGGGGAAAAGCTTCTCTGCTCAGGATGGTTGCTCCCAGATGATGTCTACCTTACAGAGTAACTTTCTGGGCTACCTCCTCTGGGATCAGGTAACTATTTAAATTCTCTGGATTTGGGTGTTTTAACAAGGATTTAATTACAAAGGTAAGTGTATGCACCTGCTAAGGCAGTCCTAATTATTGGATAATGGGGCAATCTTTCTCAATGCAACCAGGTTTTGTGGTGGTAAGCTACACTAATGAAGCACACTGAGAGAACAAATCCTCACTATGTTAAAAGGCTTATTTAAATTAAAGAAATCTGTACAGCTTGAGAGGCTTTTTTATTCATCCCAGATATTGACAGGCATGGAGCTCACGTTCCTGGAGCACATCCCTTGCTGCCAGAGGACACTTGCTATCATTTTTTTACCTCATGTGACTTCAATAAGTAATATCTGACCTCATCTTTTCATGATTGCTTCTGACATTTTTATCTCATCTGTTGCTTTTGGAAGCTGGTTTATATCTAGAGCTACTCAGTTGGAACCAATCACTAACATTTCAACAGTGCTACTGTATTTCCTTCCTCCAGTACATCTGCTGCAAGCCTGAGTGCTAGGCACTGGGTCAGGAGCCTATTTTCCTGTTCAGAAACTCACACCTTATAGTTAGCCCTTGGCCAATTTGCAATTGCAGATGCCAGAAGCTAAACTACACTGTTACAACTTTATCAGCTCAGGCCACTAAAAAAAAAGTGGGGGATCCATAAGCCAGATGGGCTCCAATGCCCCTGTCAAAGCTGTGTTGGTCATATACCACTTGGTGGGTTTTTTTGGTTTCTTAATAACCAAAAACATGTTAGCATTAAAAAAGCAAATGTACTTGACAGCACCAGCTCCATTATGGTTCCCAGTCATCTGCTTTATTGGGTTTGAAGGAATTTAGCCAGAACACTCTGTTTGCACTAGAATGTCATTAAAAACTTTGCAGCCCAGGCAAATGGTGAGCAATTTGGGGGGAAAGTATTTAACTCTCTCATTTTGCAGAAGAGATTTCTTTCTTCCCTTCTTTCTCTGTTTTAAAAATGTTTTTGCCTTTTTTTTTTACTTTGTTGCACCAAAGAAACATCACTGTTAAAGACTTCAGTGCTTTTCAGCAGTGAGATGAAAAATATTGACAAATTACAGCTGATGAAACATGGCCAAATATGATTCCATTTGCTGCCCAATGGTCGTTGTGCTTGTGGAAAGGATGAAAACAACTCAAAGTCCTAACCCTGAGGCAGAGCCCAGATTATTGGAGCCCAAGCAGAAATTTCAGTGTTTGGCCCATAAATATCAAAAGCTAAAATAAAAACTAAAATCAATTAATGCCATTGCTTAGAGGCCTTGTAGAAAATCCACAGACTATACCTTGGATCTCTCCTTTTTGAGCCTTCTTAGGCAGTGCCTCTACAGTAAGTTCTTGCTTCTATATTTGCCCTCTTTTTGCCCATTTTAAAACAAGAAAGTGCTAAGACTCCCCCCTCTTAAAATAGATACACTGGGAAGAAAAGAAATTTGTCTTCCTGAGCAGCCCAAGCAGCAAAGTGAATCTTTTCAGCCAATTCCTCAGTGTCCTAGAGCTCACTGTTATTAATGTGGCTGGGGGTGCATGCTGCTGATAATTACTGTTAGCTGGAATAATTAATAAGAGTAATTGCTTGGTATGGTAAGAGAAGGGGAAGCTCTGGGAAGGGGAAGGAATAGGCTGGAAGAGTGATAGACTCCCTGAGTGCCTTTTTATAGACAGGAAGTTCAGCAGAAAGCATCCTGAGAATAGAGGAATTGTCTAGATGCCAAGGACAAAAGTTAAGACATATAAGGCTTCAGTGAGACAGGAGCAGCCTGGAATGCTGCAGTGGGATCCTAGCAGGGATGTGGGAGACAAAGGAATGGCTATGGGTTTTAAAGAGCTACAAGCTATTAGGCATTGTGAGGTTGTCTGAGATGAGCAGTGCAGGCTCTATTTGTGCTGCAGGACCACTTGAGACAGCCAGGAGTCAGGCAGAACAGAGAGAAGTGGTGCCTGAGAGAGAGGTTTTGGGTAGTTTATCCCAGCTAGAGAGAGGACAAACTAGTCATTAGACACAAAATACAGTTGCCAGGGGTGTGGAGAATGACCAGGGGATTGGTATAGCAGAATTAATTTCCTGCCCATATTGCACTTAGGGAGTGGCAGACACAGCTCTCAGTGCTGCTAGCAGGAGCAGGGATGGGAGCAGGGCTGATGCAGCCCCTGGGGATGGGGATGCTGCTCAGGGATGAAGCTTCTCCCACTCCCAGGACCTGGGCCACCATCTCCTCTGGGAGCATAGCCAAACACACCCCACTGAGAAGACCCATGCTGCCTCCAGCCCATCCCCAGCTGCCTGCTCCCCAGCCAGAGTCCTCATGCAGCTCCTCTCCATCCAGTCTTGAAGCCTGTAAGCTTCAATAGAAGCTTCTTACTGTCTTGATGGCTACTTGAAGATAAGCTAGGGAAGGATCGTGTTGAGCTGGTGGGTCTGGAGGGGAGTGGGACAGAATCTGTCCCTAGAGAGATGGTGACAAGGTCCTGGATGATATCCTCTTTGGTCAGCAAAGCTGAGATCAGGACAGAAGAAAGACTTGGCCCTCAAACTCTTTCTTGTTTCATCTGTTGTTGTTCCTCTTCTCTTTGGCCCATGTCTGTATCACCTAACTGGCAGACGCCTCAAGGTCAGGAGGTCCAAAGCCCAAAGGCACTGTGGTAAAATCAGAAACTGAGAATAAAGACATTCCCCTAAAACTTTTGGGAGGATTGTGTGGTGGAGGATCGTGCACTGCAGAGCCTGCCCCAGGAGCTCTGGGCGGGCTGCTGGCAAGGGGCTCCTGGGGGCTGGTGCTCTGCAAGGGCAGCCAAACAAAGCACTTCATCATCTGCTTAACTTTAAGCACCTGACTAGCTCCATTGAGTTCAGTACAACTGCTCACGTGTCTGAAGTTAAGCACATACTTAAAAGATTTGTTGGATTAGGGCCCAAAAGATTAGAGCTCTATAAAAGTGGCTGTGATCTTCCAAATGACAAAATGGCTTTCTCAATGATAAAGAGGAAAAGTGTTAACAACTCTGGAGAAATCTGATGGTAAAACAACAAAATAAAAACCCTTTAAGTTTTTAAATGTATGTTATGATTCAAGAGGTAAGGAAAAACTAATAAAAAATTGTAAAGGAGCTGCAGTAAAGAAAAGAAAACAAACATGAAGAAGTTTTTCTAGTCAACTGTAAGAGAGCAGGAATCAGTCAGGGAGAAACCTGGAATACAATGGCACAGGAAATGAAAAAGAAGAAGCTAGTGAAGACTTTCATTGGCTCCCACCTCCCCCAGCCTCTTTAAATGAAGTATTGACTGACCTCTTCAAACCCAATCTTAAAAAGGGAGACAAAGTTAACCACAGGTCAGCCTGTGTCAGGGTCACTAAGGCCAGTGGAGGAAATTACCTAAGGAAACTAAAATCTAGGACATATCCAGGACCTGGAGGAAATGATGCTAGATGCTAAAAGACATCTGGAAGCAAATCTTTGATTTATTGTCATCATTTAACTGAGTTCTTAGAAAACAAGCAACAACAGCATAAAACATGAGTGGGAGAAACTAAGCCTTTAAACTATTCCCTTGCAATCTCGTGCAAGACAGAGCACAAGGTATACTTGGAGGGTTTTTTTCCCATTCATTCCCAAAAGAAGTCAGGGAGAGCAGGAGAGGCTTCATGTCTAACCTCCTCAACTGTGCAGCAGGTTGTGGTGCACGGAGGAGAAAGGGGCACGGCTGCTAGAGAGCCCATGATAAAGTGCCACATGACAGTCTGCTACTGAAGCTAAAAGCAGCAGGAGCTCAGAACAGAAGAGGTGAGAAGATAAAAACCCAGCTGAAGAACAATGTCCTGCTGCAGGGGAGTGTTGAGTGGGGCCCCTGCAGGGACCACTGCGTGGACCTTGAAGGATTTCATGTTCGCATGATTAACTAAGATGAAGAGGCCAGCTGCAAACTTTAATTTCCTGATGACACAAAGGGCCATGAATAATATATATATGGGGCCTGAATTTGTAATGGCACTGGGCTAATACATAGCAAAGGCTATTCAATGTAGACACACACAAAAAAGTGCTGTTCAGGTTTCTTGGTACTTCGTAAGGGAATGAGTAGGTTGTTTCCCAGATAATTTTGCTCATGGACAACCCCAGAGAGACACAGAAACAAACAAACAAAAAAGAGAGACAATGAAAAATGACAATAAACCCAAAGAACAGAGTGCAATTACCAACAAATCTTCTATTATTATCAGTCCCAGGTAATGATTAAAAATGATAAGTATTTCTATGAACCGATTAGGAACAGATGCTTACAATTTCAGAGAGGTAAAGGCTGCTACAAGACTGTTTCCATGTGTTGGGCCGTGGAAAGAAGAAGCTGGATGAGTGATTACATGTGGCAGCTACCCATAAAGCTCATGCTTCAACACGCTGGAGCAGATATTTGCCCTGCTTCAGTGGTTCAAAGGTGCTACAAGATTGGGTTAAATATGTCTTTAGACCTGCAGTCTCCTAAAAGCACAGCAGGTTCCAAGTCACTTAACTGACTAAATTATAGCTGGCATGCAGGAATAGAAAACATTCTTTTCTTTTATGAAGAGCAGGTCTCATAGCACCATATCATCAATGTCAGGCACTGTTTGCCTGCTAGGTTCTCTCTCCACGTTCAGTTAGCACTCAGTCTATATTCATATACATCTATACTCAGTATAGTGACTCCACATGCAGAGTCCAAGCTAGGGAGTCTGCTGAGATAACTGATATTGCTAAAGGTTACATCTCTGTGTTTTCTGCACTACATTCTGTGAACTTCTTTCAAACCCCAAGGGGAAAACAAACCCCACACTTTTTGTACATAACTAGCTTCTCTGGCTGGAACCCCAGGAGCTGTGCTGCCATCCAGAGTGACCTGGACAGGCTAGAGACATGGGCAGGGAGAGACTTAATGACATTTAACAAGGGGAAGTGTAAAGTACTGCATCTGGGAAAGAACAAGCCCATGGATCAGTACAGACTGGGAACTGATCTGCTGGAGAAGAGCCCTGGGGAAAAAGCTCTCGGAGTGCTGGTGGCTAGGAGGATGCCCATGAGGCAGCAATGTGCCCTTGTGGCCAAGAGGCCAATGGCATCCTAGGATGCATTAAGAGGAGCGTGGCCAGCAGAGCCAGAGAGGTTCTTCTCCCCTCTCCTGTGCCCTGGGGAGGCCTCCCCTGGAATGCTGTGTCNACTGTGATAATTGAATATTATGTGGGAGGTGACAAGGAACAATTAACCTATTTTGAGACAATAAAGGAATTCATAGGAGCAATTTAAGTCATGAAACAATAGTTCAAAACTGTGCTTCTAATGCATTTTACCAACCCAGAGATCAACACTGTGGAATGTTGGAGGTTATACAGGAGTCTGCCTTGATCTGAGTGACTAAAAGCATCTTGTATAAATTCAAACCACAGTTACAGATATTCCTGTTTCAATATTGATACAGGAACAAGAAACTTTAGGCTGGAAGTATTTAGAAGGGAAACATGTTCCTTGATAAATGCAAACAGTTCTGCAGCAGTATGCTGCTTTCAGTGAAATGGTGGTTGGAAAGAATAAATGAAATATTCCGCTGAATTTTTTTAATTTTATTTTTATTTTATTTTATTTTTTTTAGACCACTTTTTTCCCTCCATTTGAAAATTTCCTCTAATAAAAATAAATGACGCAAATCAGAGCTGCACATCTCAATTAGGGCAATTTGTGGAATTTCATTTAGTAAGAAACCTTAGATCTTTTCATTTTCCTTGTGCAGTGGAGCAGAAGTTGCCAATTTCTCCCTGAAGACAGCAAGCCCTGGGTTCCCAGGCTGCCCTGGCTTTCTGCTTACACCAGTGGCATCTTCTGGCAACCTGAGAGCTCCTGAAGACTGCAGGCAGCTTGTCCATGTAGAGCTAAGGTCTGTGTTTGTCTACAAAGAAGGTTGCTTAGAGACTAAAGTAGCCAAACAAGCTGGAAATGTAGTGGTTATTAAAGCAGCAAGAGCCTATGAGCAGGTACCTGTCCAATATTTCTTCAGCAATCCTTGAAGCCATCCATCAGGCCCTTCCTGAAAGCAGGCAATGGGTGGGTGTGCTAAATGAGAGAGGAGCTCATCACATACTGAAGCCTAGCATAACATTTTAATTACCACTTAAATCACACTTAACCAAGTGCTGGGATTTGGGGCAGCAATCTGAGAGTCTTAATCTATCCTCCTGACCAAACTGTGAGATGAAAAACAAGAGCTCTCATCTATTTCCCTGGAAAGTATTAAGGATAAATAAAGGGTACCAAGAAGGGGAGAAGATGTTATCTTTCTATCACAGGTTAATAATTGGCTGAAGATGTTTACCTGAGTTGTTGGTAATGATAGCCTCTGGCACATCAATACAAGTGGAATACATGCTGTCTCCAAAGAAATACTGAAGAAAAACATTTTACAGCTCCCTCTACACCCCAAAAAAGAGTGGCCTGGTAGCAAGAGGCTGTTAAAGGCCTCAAGCCTTTTATCTAGATGTTAGGAAAATATCCTTCACTGGAAGTGTTGTTAGGCATTGGCCCAGGCTGCCCAGGGAGGTGGTGAAGTCACCATCCCTGGAGGGGTTTGAGAAACATTTACATGTGCTACTTAGAGACGTGGTTTAGTGCCATGGGGAGAGGGGTGAGAGGCTGATGGCTGGACTTGATGATCTTGGAGGTCTCTCCCAACTTAATGATTCTGTGATTTTCAAGTGGATCAGCCCAAGTATCCCAAGGCTGGTGTTAAGAAACCCTATGCAATTGTTATTTGCATTCACATTGGAAGAATCAAACATCCAAATGCTCAGGAGGAGTGGGAAGAAGGGAACATGCTCCTACACATTTTGTTTTCCCTAGGCTCCTTTGCAGGCTCTGCCATGTGATGTTCCCTTTGTTTGGAGTATTATTCCCTCCCGAATAGTGTGACCAGCAGGACTAGGGATGTGATTCTCCCCCTGTACTCTGCACTGGTGAGGCCTCACCTCGAGTACTGTGTCCAGTTCTGGGCCCCTCACTTCAAGAAGGATGTTGAGGTGCTGGAGAGGGTCCAGAGGAGAGCAACGAGACTGGGGAAGGGGCTGGAGGGGAAGCCATATGAGGAAAGGCTGAGGAAGCTGGGACTGTTTAGCCTGAAGAAGAGGAGACTCAGGGGTGACCTTATTGCCCTCTACAACTACCTGAAGGGAAGCTGTAGTCAGGTTGGGGTTGGGCTCTTCTCCATGGCAGCTAGTGACAGGACAAGAGGCCATGGCTTGAAGCTGCAGCAGGGGAGGGTTAGACTGGACATTAGGAAGCACTTCCTCACGCAGAGGGTGATTGGGCTCTGGAATAGGCTGCCCAGGGAGGTGGTGGAGTCACCGTCCCTGGAGGTGTTTAAGAGAAGATTGGATGTGGCACTGAGTGGCATGGTTTAGATGTTGGGTGTATAGGGTCATAGGCTGCACTTGATGATCCTGGGGGTCTTTTCCAGTCTTCGTGATTCTGAGATTCTGTGTGGGAAGCTCAGAAGGAAATGACCCATCAGGTCCTGAGTTTCTACCCCTGTCAATGCTCTCCAGATAATGGAACTGAGGGCAAGAGCCCTGGCATAGCAGGTGCTCCATGTGTACAGATGAGATTGCAGGGAAGAAGCCTTGCTGCTCCAGCCCTTCCTCACATCCGTGGAGACTGAGCTCATTGACAGGAATGAGAATAGCTGAGCTGTGAATGTGAGCCAAGGAAGTGTTGGGAGGACAAGAAAACTGCTCCTGGCTTCTGTCACTGAAGAGTTTAAGTTTCAATTTTGAAAATGACTTCAGTTTTACTTCAAGAACTCTGTTTGCCAAGCAGCCAAGTGGGGGGAGCGATGTCACCCCTGCTGCACCGAGTGCAAGAGCCTTTGGACATCACCTGGAGCAAAAAACAGAGGAGAGCATTATATTCCCAGCTTCTCCCTGGCACTCTCTGCCAGGCTAAATGGGGATAGGGGGGAGGATTAATAAAAGACTAGTTTGCTCACATGGGAAAGGAACAAAGGCAACGGATTTCCTCCTGCACTGGAGCTGTGCTCAGTGCATCCCTCTGCAGTTTCTCTTAACTGCATGGAGATGCAGAGCAAGTCTGATGCTTTTATTCTAGACAGGTCCTATAGAATGCCAAAAAAAGAGCAGATGAAGTATGACAAGGCTGTGAGCAACCACTTGAAACACCAAGCTGACCATGAGCAAGAAGGACAGATAATCCAGCAGCAGCAGGTTAGCACTCTACCATCATGCCAAAGCTCCAAGAGAGGATATTAAAATCCAGCATTTTTAAAATCAATTTAGCCAGATTCTGGGTTGCTTCTTCCCAAATATCAGGAGAGAGTATAAGCCAGATTCTTCAGTTCCAGAGACTGTGAAACACAGACATCCAGCCTGAATAATCGTTATTAATTTACAGGTTACCTGGCTTGGGGTAGTGCTACTGACCTTCCACTCAACACTCTCACCTATAGTTTTTTTCTTCCTATTTTTGATTTTTCCTCTTCTTGAAGGCATGAATATTTCAACATCAGGGCACTACCTAGAGTGCAGACAAAGGCTTATACTTCAATACCTTTCATCACAACCTACATGTGGCCATGGTGCTGGTGTGGGAACACCAGAGTGGTTGTTTTCCTTCTAGTGTGTGCCATTTTCTTTCTCTTTTTTTTGTTTGTTTGTGGGGATTTTTGTGGGTTTTGTTTGTTTGTCTGTTTGGGTTTTGTTTGTTTGTCTGCTTGGGTTTTGTTTGGTTTGGTTTTTTTCCCTTAGAAGAATAAGAGTGCCAGCTTCTTCTGCTGTGTCAGTATGGTTAGTCCTATGAGATGCCTTGAAAATACTTTTTGTTATACCCTTGACATTAGAATTTTAGTAGAAAAAAAAAGTGTTCTTGTGTGCTGAGATTTGCAATGCAATAAATCCACCCAAGGTCAGGGAAGACAAGCACCAGTTTTGGACCAGGGAGTGTTGAAATGTATTCTGATTCTTACTTTATCTGAGTGCACCAAGCACTGAGTGGAGAACTGCTCACTCTGAAGGAGAGAAGCCCATGTGTAAATCAGATGACCACATTAAAAAGATTAAAATGTCAATGGCTGCTGGAGTCCAAAAAAGGAGTCTACAGAGACCTATAAAATTAGAACTAAGAGAGGAAGGTAGCCCTTAAACTTTTAACCAGATATTCCAGTCTATGAATGACCACATTAGTTCATTTTCATCATGACAATCTAATTTTGTATTGATTGTTTGCTTTTACTATTTGGCTCTCCTAAGAGATTAATAAAGGCTTGAAAAGGCCCTTCCTGCCCCCTCCCCTCCCTTGAACACTCTCTTTTTGACCACCAAAGATCAGCCATTACAAACAGCAGCCTCTCCTCCTGGTTCTCACAGCATTCCATGGGAATTGTGTCCATGGGACAGCCTGGCATTGCTGTGTCTCCAACTTCTTGCTTAGGCAACTGGGAGCTTTGTGAGGAAGGATGGAGAGAGGACCTCAAGGATTGGCCCCTGGTGAAGAACACCTTGTAGAGCCCAAGACTTGTGCTGCATGCAGTGCCAGGAGCCCATGGAGAGCTGTCTGGAAGGGCAATAGAGCCCAGGATTTACGAGGAGAAGCAGCAGTTGCAATATCTGGTACTAAACATTTAATCTATGGTTAGAGTTTTTGCTTCAGATCAGAGCTGAAGTCAGCAGAATTAAATCTTCAAGTGTATTTCAGCAGCCCTAAATCCTTCTGATACTGTTAACAGTGGCAGACTTCCAAAATGCATTCTGTTAATAAGACAGTAAAGTATAAAACCAAGTTATCTTCTGCAAGGAAAAAAAAAATGAAAAGAAATCAAGCAAGAAGAAAGAGTCTTATAAAACTGCATTTGTGGTGTCCTGGCCATTTCCTAGCTGAATTTCTTTTCATATTATTTTTCTAACCTACTGTCCTTGGTGAATAAGAGACAATTCTATTAGGAGAGAAATTCTTACCCCAAAGCTTCAATTTTTCCTCTTATTTTTCCAGGTTAGAAGAGGTTAAGAAAGCAGCAATCCTCTGGTAGCATGCAGTACCAATTCTCCACAGGCCAGCAAAAGGGAATCAGCAGCTGTTACCTTCCCTTTCACACTTAACATAACTTTTTGTTCACCTGCAGCTAAAGCAGATTTATGCAGAGCGCACGGGGAGGTTGCTCAGCTCCCCAAGGCAACTCCATTAGCTTTCCCAGGAGCTGTATTAAATGCATATTAAACCACACATACACAATCCCTTCAGCTAATGCACTGGTTCCAGGTTTAAACTGACAAAAGTGAGGATACTCACACTACAGGCCCAGGTACCATCCTTAAATCCCTGGTTTATGCCCTGTAATTACAGAGGACACAGCAGCTGAGACCTCCTGCTGCTCTCAGGTCCCTGTGGACAGGACTAGGTGTTAGGTATTTAATTTCATCCTTTGGTCCAAATGTCTTTGCTTCTGGGAGCTTCACTCAAACTGTTCTTTGGTTCGTCCAATGTGGGTCACCAAGGATATAGCCCAGGCTGCCCAGGGCAGTGGTGGAGTCACCATCCCTGCAGGGGTTTAAAAACATAGAGGTGTGACATGGCTCAGTGGCATGGGGGTGAGAGGTTGCAGTTGGACGTGATGATCTTGGAGGTCTCTTCACAGAATCACCGAATCACAGAATCACCAAGGCTGGAAAAGACCCCCAGGATCAT
>VWZO01020291.1:19943-42864 GCA_013396975.1 Bucco capensis | reverse complement strand
AAGCTCCAGGGAGGGCTCCAGCCACACTCCTCACCAGCGCCTTTCACAAGTGCGCTCTGATAAAAAGAGGATAGCAGATAGCACCCTCGAGCCTGCACTAGGGATTTTTTTTAGGTGAGACACAGCATGTGCAGAGCTGGACCCACCCTTTAGTCCTAAGGTTCATCTGCCAGGGCCTAGCAAGCTTGGACGCTGGCAGCGAGGTCCTTAGGACATAGGTTTTATTAGAGTGTCCTTCTCTTAGCTGGAAGGCCTCACAGGGCTAAACGAGCTCCATCTGCCCGGGTTTGGAATCAGAGTTGTCCTTCTCCTAGGATGACTGCCAGAAGGCTAATGAGCTCATCCTACCCATCCAAGGATTCTAGGAACATGGGTATCACTCCCCACACTTTCCCGTGGGCAATGAGTTTAATGCTCCCTCTGCTGTGGGCACAGTTACGGCACCAGGGGCCACAGAAGACCACAAGGGATTTTCAAACTGTGCCTTGAATAGAAACTAGTTCTGCAGCATATGCCATTATCCCTTTGTTTTTTATTTCCATGTGGATTTCTGTATCTCTGGCTCTTTCCTCTTTTTGACAGTCTCACAACTCTCTTGAGCTCATAGAGTCACTCCTCAATGCTGCCTCAACGTTTTCTGTGTGTTACCAATGTTATACTGAAAGAACCTCAGGGCATTTTTGGTGTTGGCGATGGGAGCTTTGTGAGGTAGCTTGGCTTTGGCCCACAGGAAGGTCCTGTGCTGTAGGGCTGTTGAGCAGGCATGCTACCAAGAGGAATCTATTACAGTGACAAGCAAGTAGCTAACAGTGCTGACATTCACATGGGGTGTAGAAGTTAAAAACTAAGATAGAAAAAGATACTGACTTAGAGAAACAGCCTTAAAACAACACCAGGCCACCTTCCACAGCTTGGTACTCTGTGTTTGGCCACTGTTTCTGTCTCCACAGATTACAGCAAGCTGAGTTCATGTGAGGCATCCAGGAGAAGCCTCTGGTGTTGACACTCCAGCTGTGGTGGTACCATGTTCCTGCCTGCAGGGTTGAGAGATGATGAACTGATATCTTCAGATATCTCTAAATGCAGTAGGTGGGCATTGGCCAGTCCTGACAGTGGTAGTGAAGGTGATGGACAAATGTTGGCTTATCCCAACTGTGATGTAGCTGCTCATCATTTTTTCACAGTAGAAGTGGTCAGACCCTGGCCTAGGCTACCCAGGGAGGTGCTTGAATCACCATCCCTGGATGTGTTTAAGATGTGGTATTGGGGGATATGGTTTAGGAGTGAACTTTGTAGAGCAGGGTTAATGGTTGGACTGGATCATCCCAAGAGCCTTTTCCAACCTGAATGATTCTATGATCTAAAAACCACCAAGCCAAAAAGGTGTCTTAGAGTGTGCTGCAGGTTTTCTCTTCCACCAAGCTGTGCTGTAGTTTTCAGATGAAGACTGAGCCACTCACTTGCCATCAGATAAACTCCAAGTTCTAACTGCAATAAGTTTGATTTCACTTTGCAGAGTCATAAATAAAAATCTGACTCCCTCCAAAAATTGCTATTACCAAAATGTAGCTTTCTAAATCCAAATCACCATGAGGATATTAGATGGTTTGTAAATTAGGAACAGAATACAACCTCTAAATGTTTCAAACTAACCCCATCCTATTGAAAGCTTTCACTTCTATTAATCATCCTATATAATGGGCTGAATAGAGACACTATATTTATTTCACTCCAGAGGAAAGATCTCCATAACTCAGCTGCATCTTTGCCACTCATGAATTACCAAGCCTTGCCTTGCTTGTGGGATAAATATATCTCAGTTATGTATGCTCTTTTCCTCTCACTGTATCTATATATTTTTTGTGTCAATTTTTATTTATATGCTTATACCTGCAACCCTCACAGTGGAGATTGTTACTCTGCAATAAGCTGAAGCAAATCAATGTGGTCTACAAACAAAATTTATTTCCCTACTGCAGCACTCTCCAGTTCCATGGCAGGAGATGTTTCCACAGCCTTGGTTGTAGCTGTTTGAGTGTGCCACATGGCAGAGATGTGAGGAGGTCTAGCATTTGATCATGATGACAGGGAGTGTCAGCTTCCTGCTATTAGCTGGAACACCAACATGATGACATGTATTTGATGTCATTCCAATGCAGATTCTGACACAGGCCAATTTATGGCCCAATTTATGGCTTGACTCTCACACCAAGACCAAGCAAGCTATAAAATGTAATAAGAATTTCTTCAATCAATGTCCAGAGGAAAAACAAATCACTTGGTTACTGACACAAGATTGCATCTACATTTTGGTAAAGTTCTTACAAGTGTGTGACTTGCCCCTAAGCTACAGCAAACATGTGGAATAAAAGACTGACATTCCTGACATGGGAGCTCCTCAGCTTTACAGCTGTTGCCAGGTCAGTCCTTCATTCCTGTAGCCTTCCAGTTTGTTAAGAAGAAAATCCTTCTCTTCTAGTTTCCCCTTCTCTTCACAGCTTCAGCCTTTCCTCTACACCAATATTGCTCTTACTCTCTCTTGCTCACTGTAGCTAGATATCTAACAAATGTCAGCATGAAATGCCCTGACAAGGCTATGGTCAGACATTGATCTCACAGCCTGGCCACTGAGTCTCTTCAAGACTTTTATCTTCTCACTTCCAGATGCTCTCAGACCAGAGAGAACCTTCTACCCTCCTCTTCAGCTCTTCATAATCAGGACACTAACCTTAACTCAGCCATCTGTTAGAAGACATTGTCAATGTCAAATAGGCATGTGCTGCACATCTTTTTAATTGGATGTGGGATATGGGATGATGTGTTCTTCCAAAAGCAGAGTTACTGCCTCTGTGTTGAGGAACAAATGACTTGTCCTGTGAGGAAATATGTGATCATCTAGACTGTCTGCCTTCATTCCAATAGGCCTCTGAGCTTGTATATTTAGGATTGGGAGTATGAGAGTTGTTGGTTTCCTGTAGTGAACCAAAACTGTTGACAGGGCACTTACTTTATTTGGGAAGGTCTTTGTCCTGGTAAATTCAGGAAAATTGCTGTGCAGATGGGGCTGACTCTTTAGGTGGCTATGAAAATGAAGGCATGGTGAAGGGAGAGCACTCTACACCTGAACATGCCTCTGAAGCTTGACTAAGCAAAAAAAGAAGTGTAAAAACCCCAGTCAGGTGCTCTTACATTTTCCCTTCCAAGCATGAGCTTTGAACAATCTTTTTTAAGAGCACAAATAACTGATATGCACTTGTATTCAAAATCAGAAGTGGTGGTGCTACTCCTGGGACCTGCATCAGCTGTGGAGTCCTGGTTTTGGAGAAGATAACAGAAGATATTCTGGGTCCGTGCTGTGCAGTGGAGAAGCTGAAGGAAGAGCTAAGGCTGTTCCTCCTCAAGCCACTCTCACTGTGGCCCCAGCAGGGCAGTGTCAGGGACACAAGGGACGGGTTCATTTATGAAGGTTTGTGAGAGCTGCATTAATAACAGGAAAACTGAGTAGTCCATTGTGAAGAGCAAAATGATGCTGAATGTCACCAGCAGCCCAAGTCTCTGCTGTTGTGTGAAGATTGCTTCATTCCATTTTCTTCAGCTAGTCCCCATTCCTTTACACATCTTTCTGAATCCAGAGGAGAATTGTTTTTCACAGGAGAGCTTGAAAGAAACAAGAATCAGTCTTGGCCATTAATTTCATGAATGATTTGTTGGCAACAGCTTTAAATGGCAACATCAGCCCACAAATGAGCTTTGAAATGTTCTGCTCCAAGCCTGTGCAGATGAGCAGTTTGCTGTGCAGCCTCTTTTCACAGCCACCCTTTCAGTCAGGGACACTTGCTCTTGTTTCTCCAGGTTTGTATTACACATCTGCATGTACAAGTGCAGAGACCTCCCCCCAAAAAGGAGAGAAGTCAGAAAATAGAGCAAGATTATGTCCATAGGCACTTTGAAAGGGAATCTCAACAAAAGTAATGCTCAGGGAGTGTCAACAAATGATGGAGCCAAAGAGGAGCTATCAAGAAACCAGTGACAGAGCTTGAGATTGCTGTTGTAGCTACTCTGTGGAACCTACACTTGTGCTGTAACCCAAGCAAATTACAGCAGTAGTGTTCCTGTGGGCAATTAAAAAGATATCTCCAAGTAGAAGAGTGATATGGCAACTATGTAAATCTAGGACGATGCCACCCAAAACACTTTATGATCCTTCTAGCATGTAGATACTGCACTGGAGCACATCCAGAGATTAACCACCAAAGTGATACAGAGATCAGAATATAAAACATATGGGAAAATATCAGAGGAACTGAATTTGTGCAGAGATCACTCACTGGGGACATTACCATTATGTAGAAGTGCCTTTAATGAAGGAAGGGAATTCTTCACATCAGTACAAGAAGGTAGAACAAGAGGCAGCAGCCTCAAACAAAGGAAGAAAAAGTTTAGGTGAGATACCATGATTTTTTTTTCCCTTAAAACAGGCAAGGTGGATATTAAAATAGGCTGCCCATAGAGAGGCTCTTTCAGATATGAGTGAGAGCAGATAAACCTTCTCATGGGAGGGAACAGCACAGCCACACATGGTGAGGGCACCAGTTTGAGCCCTGCCAACACTCCTAAAGCAATAAACCACCACTGAAAGTATGGGAAGTGGTGGCACTTGTGTGCCATGCCCCTCAGCCACCCCCTGCACCACAAAACTCAGGTAGCTGCTCACAGGAGAAAGGCCACTCTGCTGCATCACCAGCTCCCATAACAGCCAACTGAGGCAGACACACATCTCTGAGGATTTAGATGACTCAGGAGTTTTCTTCCAGTCCTTTCTCCTTGGTCTATAGACCATTACATCTTACTTAGTATATGAAGATTAAGGCTACTCAGTATACATACTTAGTATATGAAGATTAAGATTATATTCCTGTTAAGGTTATATTACTATTAATTCACTCTGTGATGCAATAAAGCAATAAAAGACCAGGAGGAATAGGTAAGAAAAAAAAACCCAAACAAACAGAAAAATGAAGACTTGATTGTGGTGTCTGTACTGAAATTTCTCATGAAGAGATTTCAAAGTAAAATAGCATAGGAATGTCTGCATAGACTGTGTCTGAGGGCATCTTCACTAGCAGTTGAGAATGGCCAGATTAATTCCAACTAGTGGAAGAGCATGGAAATAATCTCAAGAGAGAATGCAGATTTCTCCTGCTGCTGTGCACAATTCTGAAGGGCTTGTGTAGACTTTTTCATGTCCTTATATTAATGTCTCTTCCCTTTGTTTTTCACAACCAAAACAAAAGAAACAAAACTTCTGCTGTTGTGGAAACCTCTAGAAAGTTCCAAACATTCTCATATTAAGATCTGATATCTCAGACATAAAAGCTCAGCTGTGCCTCATTAGAAATCTTCTGTTGCCAGTAGACATTTCTAACCCTGCTAGGCTGTAAAACACTGGACTGTAACTGGATCTTCCTCTGTATGCTGCCTGTCCTGTTGGGTTTTGAGTTGGTTGTGTTTTTTGGAGGAGGTGAGGAGGAACCAGTTAATCCCAGAAGCACAGGATCACAGAATGGTAGAGGTTGGGAGGTCCCTCTGGGCATCACCTAGTCCAAGCCCTCTGCCAAAGCAGCTTTTCCCAGCTCAGGCTGCACAGGATCACATCCAGGTGAGTTTGGAAAGTCTCCAGAGAAGGAGACTCCACAACCTCTCTTAAGGAGGAGAAAAAGAAATGTTACTCTGCTGGTTGCTTTTATTTTGGTTGTTTTAAAGGCAGCATTTTTGAAGCTACTCTCAGAGGTACAGAGCATTAGAAGAAATGTAGGCAGAGAGATTAGCAGTCAGGATAGTGCAGGTGGGGCACTGAGAGGCACAAGGTAATATAATTTATCATGTGAATTTAAGCAGAACTAGAGGGTATCTCTCTGCCAGGTGTGATTTGACTCGTGTGGACACATACACATGTATGAGTGCACACCCAGATGTGAGCCTGTGCCTGTGTAGAGGAGAGGAATGATTCCTGTGCTCAGTACTGAGGGTATTCACTGGCAATGATGTATGAAATGAAATCCCCATGCTCGTGGCATGCAGGGAATATCAGACAGAACTCCACAATCACTGCAGAGATGGGCTTTGCTGTTGGCAGATCAAATGCAGCCAGAAGAGCAAACCAACCTGAAAGACTCTGGGGAAAACAAATATATATATATTTTTTTTTAAGTTATAAAATAACATTCCTGCCCTTTTAATAGCATTTCTCCCATTTTCTCTCCCTCTGGCATTCCCCTGGGCAGCCAGCTGCATTAGCTGGAGCCTTAAGAGTGTAAGAGCCCTCCCCACACAGATTTCCTCTTAAAAGCCCTTCACAATGTGTTAAAATTACATTTGGAATAACACTTTCTAGCTTTTTTTATTAAAATTTTAAGGTATTTTTCACCACTTGAGAGTTTCTTCCTTGCAGTAGCAGAGGGTACTTGGATGGGAAACAGGGGGGTATGCTCTCTTTTCTTCTACACTAGCAAGCATCATGCATTTCATGTTGTCTCTTTGAGAATGCAATATAAATTAAACTGTCTGCCAGCTATACCATGAGTTGTGAGGGTGGTCCCTGGCAGGAGGAGAGGCTTCCATTGGGAAGGAGCAGGCATGGATGCCCTCTCTGGGGGTGGTGGGGTCTCCCTGATGCACCTCAGTGTTTGTAGGCCACTCTGTTGANTAGGGCCATGGGTTAGTGGCATGGCAGTGACAGGAGTGGTTGGACTTGATGATCTTAGAGGTCTCTTCCAACCTTTGTGATTCTGTGATGCTGTTAGTGGTGAGACCATTTCAGCTTGGCTCTGGCTTGCTGAAGAAGGACATTTATTTACAACAACACAGTGCAGGAAATTAGGGCATTGTACTTCTGCACAGGGGAAAGATTCATAAAAAGTCACACAGAATTATTCTTCTATAAGTGACAATGACATCGTTGTAAGGGGGAAGCAGAACTTTATTTGTCTTACTTAAAATGATATATAGAGCACTTGTCTGTTTATTCCACTGCAAACAGCTTCTGCAAAAACAGCAGCAATTCCCCAGGGAGTTCTGCTGATAGTTATAAGTTACTTGAGCAAAATCTCTCCAGTGAGCTACTGCCTTACAGGTAGCCATTATTATGGATTCAAAGGGCTTTTTGGTGGTGGTGTTTGTTTGGTTGGTTGGTTGGGTTTTATTTTTGTTAAATTATGTTCCTTGTGATGTGGCTTTTTAAAATATAAATTGTACCATAACAGGGCTGCTTTTCACAGAGCTAAATATCTGTGTGTGAATCAAAGGGTGCACTGCCAAAGGAGAAACCAGTCAATAAATTGGCCTCCTAATCAAATCTGGCTCAGGTTAAAGCAAAGTTCCTTTGATGGATTCAGCTGAAACCTAGTAAATAGCAGCCTACATAATTAAGCTGCTCTACCTCTGTGTGAGTCTCCCTGGAAGCTTATGTGCATCTCAAAGGCACAAGAGTGACAATCAGCAGCTAAGCCCAGGAAATGAAGAGGCAATATTGCCCACCCAGACCTCATTCCTTACCCACCCCCAGCACCATGCTCTCCTCAGAAGGATTAGCAGAATTTGTCTTCCATTCTTTGATGGGACCACAACATCTTCCTCTAATTTAAGACTACATTCTGGGTCTGAAAGAAAAATCAAATCACTGATATTATTCAACAGGCAAAAAATAACACTGAAACTTGGTCTTGCTCTCTTCTCCTTATTTATGGAAGGTTGTGAGCCCATGGTCTGGGAACTCTCAGCCTCAGCAGCACTTTTAGAGGGGAGTCTCAAACAGATGACAGGAAGACAAAGAATACAAGAGCAGGGTAAAAACAAGCCTTGTACTCCTCACAAACTGTTTGCATTTATTTTTTCAGGGGATGAGGAAAGAGAGTGATGAGCTATCTGATGAGGGCAGAAGGAATGGGAATTAGCACTGAAGCTGACATGGATTTGCACCATATTCTTCTTATTAATTAATTGCAATCATCAAACTATTTCTTTGACTAACTCAGCTTTCCATAGCCCATTTTCACTCTTGATTGATATTTTTCTGGTTGTTCAGCAAGAAAATGAGAAGTGCAAGGTCTGTAGTTTCTTATGAGGGTTTTAGTCCCCAAGAAGAGGTTTTCAAGAGCTGAAAAGACATCAAGTTTGGCTTAGTTTATTCATTGGGAAAAAAACAAACCCAAATTATTTTCCAGGAAATTAATGCAACATTTTAAGGCCATGGTTTAGTGGTATGTTAGTGATAGGTATGGTTGGTCTTTATGATCTTAGAGGTCTCTTCCAACCTTTGTGATTCTGTGATTTCTGATTTACTTGGAGAAGTCATAGTCATTTCTTGCCTCTTTTTGGTTCTTTGGTGACCAAAGGAAACTCTTTTCCACTATGACAAAGCTTCTTTCTCCAAAATAAAAATAGCAATAATAATTACCTGCTTCACAGCAGTGCAGTCAGAGTCAGTTAATTAGTGTTTTCAAAGTGCTTTGAGATCCTAGGATGGAAGATGCAATAGAAATGCAAAGTATTATTATTATTCAGAGTTAACAACCAAATTTCAACCATTTGCACTTATCCATCTTAACAGCTTGTACTCAGGGGAAGAAAGCACATAACTTGTCAGCAGACAGTCCTCTTAATGTGGGTTATAAAACCACCTTCTTGATTACCATCTGGAGGAACATTCACCAGTGAGGGATAGCAGATGTGTGCACACAGAGAGATGCATCCTGCTTCCCCAAACCATTGGACACATCACTGTTGCCATACTGCATCCAACCAGCCTCTGATGCTAGCCAGCTCTTGGTGCTTAGGGGCAAACAAGAGCCTCTCTTACCTTCCCTTCCATCTCTTCAGGGAAAAAAAGCCCCAACAATCCAAGCAACCTCCCCCTTCCTCCTGCCACTTGCCTCTTTCCTAATAACAACGCAGCAGCCAACTGTGCCCTGCTCTACACAGGATGGAAATGTCTTCCTGACCCCTGTGTGCAATTAGTTTCCTCTCAGGAGCATGAGATTTGATTATTTTTGCTGTTATCTTGGCTTGTACAGCCACAAGTGTGATTATCTCTTCTCTACTGTTCAGAGAGGAGTTTTGTTTATTTATTTTCCCCTTGAAGCTTCTCCTGAGCCTTCCAGAGCCCTTGCAGGCAGGTTGTGCACAGGGGCCTGGGGAGCAGCAGCAGCAGCTCAGGGGCAGCTTTCACCTACAGACAGCCCCTCAGCTGTCTCCAGAGACCTGCCAGGCAGGGGTGGAGAGGCCTGCAAGGAGGTGGGGGTGGAAGAGCTTTGTGAACAATCTGCAGAAAAGACAGTTACTGGGGATTATAAAGACAAAAAGTGGGTGATAGGACTTAATTGAACTCTGTTTGGAGTCTGCCACCATCCTGCCCCTTCCTCCAGGATGAGGAGGCACCTGAGAGGAGCTGCTGTGCAGCACTCACCCGTGGAGAGCCAGTGCTGAGCACCTATAGTTTAGTAGAGTAGCAGAGTATGAAAGGCATGGCCCAGGTGCCATTTTATACACATGCCTGGGGTGGGAATACACTGGAAACAATCCTGCCCTCAAGAGAGGAAGCTCAGCCCCTCCAGGCACCACACAGTGTGTTAAAGGGTCCACCTTAAAGGGCAGTGTGGGTGGGAGAGGGTGAGCTGGGCTGCCAGAAAGGCTCCTGCAGTGTTGAAGGGAAGTTTGGAGTTTGGCACAGCAATTCCCAGGGGTGCCATGTCCCAGATGCCATCCGTTTCCTGCCTGCTCTCTGCTTTATGGGCAGGTGGGGCCAATAAAACATCTCCTGCACTCAGCAGGAAGCCTTTCAGCTGACACTGGTGGGCTCTGGACCAGGTTCCCCGTGGTCTGCTTTAAGTCAGACATGACATTTCCAAACTTCAGAGGAGGAAGTGCTGGAAAACTTATCCAAGTGCCTGTGAGCTACTCTAAGACATGCACTATCCAAATATCTATTAAATCAGTCACTTCCTTATCTTACTTTCAAATTGCATTAAAGAGGAACAGATTTATAGGTGAAAGAAAACAATATTCAAGTTGGTTAGATGCACCCAAGCCTCCAGATGCCCAGGACAGCACTCAGGGTGGTGCCAGGCAGTTCTGAGTGGGGAAAGCTGCTCTGCTGCAATGGNCTAGTTGGGGATGTCCCTGCCCACTGCAGGGGGGTTGGACTAGATGAGCTCCAGAGCTCCCTTCCAACCCAAACCATTCTAGGATTCTATGATTCTGATTCTGTCTCAAAGCAGGAAAAGAGCCTGGCTTAGCCTAGCAGAGCTCCTTGTGCTGCTGTGTGGCTTGCTTGGTGCTGAGCTGGGGTTCAAAGGAGCAGGGTGCATCCATCACTGCCATGGTTAATCCTATCATTAGGAGATATAAACAGCCTTCTCCCACATTAGCAATGTTTGCATCATATTGCTCCAGCATTCATTTTCACTAATATGATACCGAAGTGTAATGATGGATAAGTATTTTTTAATGTTAAGTAAGTGAAAACAGGTGGGTAATTTACCACCAGCTCCACACAGACTGGAGCTGCCTTTTCCTGAAGAAGACACTGGACTCTTTCCTCTGTGTTTTTCCATATATAAATCTTTTTTTTTTCCCAGTGCCTGCTGCTATTGTTTATGGTTTATAGCACCAAGTCAAGCCATAAGTGCCACCATCACTTTGGAACCAGTAGAAGTTTTAGTTATCCAGCAGATGAGCAGGATTGAGGAGGAGGCAGGGATTATTTACCTGTGCTTGTGTTAAGGCTGAATGTTTTGCTTGTGAGAGTTACTTGGGAACTAGCCTGTGCTCCTTGGGCATGATGTCTCTTGGAAGAGCAAACCCTAAACTGGATGAGACAAAATCAGTCCTCACCAGTGGTTTCTGTATTGTAAGGTGGGGATGGGCAGGTTTCACATATAATGTAGTGTATATCTCATTTTTACTCCACAGAATCATTAAGGTTGGAAGAGACCTCTAGGAACATCCAGTCCAACCATCAACTTCTCACCTCCATGCCACTAAACCATGGCCCTAAGTGCCACATTTATAAGTTTTTTAAACCCCTCCAGGGCTGATGACTCCATCACTGCCCTGGGCAGCCTGGGCCAATGCCTAACAACTGTTGCTGGGAAGAAATTATTCCTAACACCCAATGTGAACCTCCCCTGGTGCGACTTGAGGCTCTTCACCATTCCATTTCACCATAGAGTATGGTTTTATTCATCCATTAGTAAAAAGAGACCAATGCCCAGAAACCCAAATGAGAGAGGACACACCATGGAAAGAAAACCACCCAAACACTATAAAAATCTGGAGAGAGAAGAGTTTTGCCCCAGGAAGCAGCAGCTGCACATGTGGCTGGATGGGCAGGGGCTCAGGAAGCAGCCATGGGCTTTGCAGGGTCACACAGGTCAGACCTCCCAGGAGACCTGGTGCTCCTGCATCCTCTCTGCTGCACCACACAGCCCCTCATGCCCAGCATCAGGCTTCATTTCCACTTCCAGAGGGGTTTGACTCCCAGGCTGGAGTGGCAAGCTTGTTTCTTCTTCTCTTTGTGCCTTTTTTTAGCAATCCTTCCTTTGAAAGGTTTTGCTTGGTAGTAGTAATTGCTGCTAAAATTCTCCCAGAACATTTGCAAAAGTGACAGCCTAATTCTAGAAAATGTGAAACATTTAAAAGGCATTTGTGCAGAATTTCTGTGCTGAAAAGCTTTGTTGGTGAACTTCTCCTTTGCTGAAGTTAGGTAATTTTTCCTTTTTATTTTTTTTTTTTGCAAAACAGAGGCTTTAAATGGGAGTTTGCTCTGCTTCCATGCATTTCCTTGCTATATTTGGCATAACTGGAGGAAAAATTGTGTATCAGAGATTCTGTTTTAAGGCACCAGATGGGGATTTCAAAGACCTTAAGAACTGCATGGAAAGTATTTGCTGAAAATGAAGAAATTTCCAGTGAAAACCCTTTGAATAAAGGGGGGGAAAAGTATCTGGTGCATTAAAACAGTTATGCACATTTGCTGTTACACTAAATCAAGGCATTAATTAGCTCTCAGTGTGGCAAAAAACTCCTAGCATTTTAGAGTCTCCTCATTTCCTACTTATAACAGACCTAGATAGTTCCAGGTGGGCTGCTGCTCCTTGGGGATCAGAGGAGTCCACCCCTGAGGAGCTTCCCACAGCCTTCTCCAGGGAAGCCTCTGTGCCCACAGCCAAAGGGTGCACAGCTGCTCCACAGAATCTGTAAGCAAAAAGGGCAACAAAATGCATGAGGATGGATATTTAAAGCATCCCTCCTTTTGGGATTGTGGCAAAGGGCATTGGGAAGGGGCTGCAGGTCCTTGCCAGTCACCAAGCCTGGAGCTGTTGGGGTGAGCAGCTCCCTCCCTGCTCCCAGCCCAGCTAACAGCTCCGTTCCACTCCCAGCCCTCTCCTTCCTTTCCTTCAGGCTGTGTAGCTTTTGGGTTATTTTCCTCTGGGGCAGCAATTTTTTCCTGGTTAGCCACAGACAGTATATAAAACACATTTTACTCAAGTTCTTCCAACAAAAACTTCATTGAAACAACTTTTAAAGTCGTGAAAAAAATAACAGGAAATTCACACTTGGGCCCTTGAGGATGAAACATGACATATGTCTTGCAACACATAAGCACAATGGGGTGCACTATAAAAGTAAATAAGGATCACATCATGGTGCCTAGCTGTTGGAGGACATGCCTTTTGCCATTAACTTATCATTTCCTTACTTTTTTTTGGTCCAAACTCCCACCTACTTTTAATTGTTGACTCTGGTGACCAAATTAATCTTCTTTTTCTTCTCTTTTAATAAAGCGATGTGTGACCTGCCTTAAGGTGAGAGACTGGAAATTAGTGCAAGCATTAACATTTAATATACCCACCCAAATGAAGATTTACATTGCAAACAGATAGGCAGGCTAAATTTAGGCTGCTCACAAAATGAGGCTATACACAAATGTATTTCATTAATTATATATGTCTAGGAGAACTTAAATATAGCCAGCATTTATGCATGCTGAGTACATGTGCCAAGAATGTTATAGTCTTGTATGGTGAATGCAGTTTTAATTTGCATGTTCAGTGTGGGGGTTTTTTTCAGTAAAAAGGGAGAAAATATCCCTAAAATCTGCACGTACTTTTATTCTCCATTTCAAATGCTGGCAGAGCAGACCTTCACAGACTTCACTGGCAATATCCAAGGTGTACTTCATTTATTTGAAAGCTTCCTTTGTGAAATATTAGCACTCATTTGGACTCTTTTCATCCTCTAAAATGATCTGCTCTTGGGATTTCCTTCCCTTGGAGAGCCATGCTGTGTTTTTAAGGCCAAGTTATTCCTCAGAATACAATGGAGAGGAAGAAACACCTTTAACTATGGTGGTTCATTGGCTTGTTCTCCCATGTGACAAAATAGGACACAGCTTATTGATAAATTCACATTACTCCTTACTGGAACACATTTGTGGCTCTTATTTCAAGAGACCTATTTAGAGATGCAGGGAGTGCACTCCAGGAGCCTCAGGCTTCTGCAGCAAAGCCAGCCTTGGTGGGAGCAGAGACCTCCTTCTGCCTCTGCAGAGATTCCTTGAACCTTGCAGGTCCTGAAAACCCTGAATGCTCACAAACTCAATATTCTGGCCCACCAGTGAAACAGCAACTAAGTCTTGAGCTGAACTGAGGCACTACAAGATGACCATTGCTGTCAGATTAAAAAGGATCCCCCACATTCCTGACCATGGCCATTCTTTGCAGGAGAAGGGGTTAGCCACTGAACTGAAGACCCAGCAGTAACCTGTTCCTAGCTCTGGGCTACTTACCCTGAGTGCTGGGCTGGGAATAGGTGAGCTGCAACCAGAACCAACCTGATTTCCATGCCTGGATCCTATCCACAGAGGGACATACAGAATCATTAAGGTTGGAAGAGACCTCTGAGATCATCAAGTCCTATCAGCCCATGCCACTAAACCATGTCCCTAAGTGCCACATCTGCCCTTCCACTCAGCTGGGGCTTAGGGGCTAGAAAGGAAGATGTGACAACCTGGGCTAAAGGGGAGCACAAGCATACCTGTGAATTGTGGAGTAAACAGCTGCTGAGTGATTAAAAGCTAAGTAAAGCTGAAGCACTTGATCAGTTTTCCAAGCTCTTTGTTGCAAGCATCCTGCAAAGTGACAGATTTTTTTTTTCCTGCTGTATAACAAAACATAAAATGAAAGGAGGCTTTCTTCCCTCATGACAGCTTAAAAGTGCTGTGCTGTCCTTTTTTTTTTCCCTCAGACTCTGAAGTGGTGTCACTTCAGGAGAATAGCTGTGCCCAGGAGGGGCCAGCAGATGAGAGGAGGCTGTCTCGTCCCTGACTGGCAGGTTGCAGTGCAGAGACCCACACTGATGGGACTGACCCTTCAGCAGAGGAGACAGCAGGTTAAATACCAGCCATGGAAAACTCCCAGGGTTGAGTCATTTAGGGGAAAACATGAGTGTACCCTAAAAAAAGAGAGATACCCAGGACAGAGTGTGCTTCCAGTGAGGAATACACACTCCTGAAAGGCACCCTACGGGTGAATGCTGCCCCTAGGACAAGAGTCTGCTCTAAGCAGCAGGTTGCACTCTAGCTCTGAATGGCTATGGTAAGGATGCTTTCTGTATTACCCAGAAAAGTCCTAATACCCTGTGGAGTTTCTACATCTAGACAGTGGAACCAGGGCTCTCTCCACTGAGCTACTGTGGGGCAGAAGAGAGTTGCCCATCAAAACTGAGAAATACTAGACACAGGCTTCACCACAGACAATCAGAGAGAGGTTTATGTAGCCAGAAACAAGGTCTCTAATACATATCTAGCATCCTACTACAAGCTACTTTTAGCCATTCCTCAGAAATCATGCAAGAGACCATGCTGTGCAAGCTGCTCTACGCTATCCTGCTCNATCCACAGAGGGACATACAGAATCATTAAGGTTGGAAGAGACCTCTGAGATCATCAAGTCCTATCAGCCCATGCCACTAAACCATGTCCCTAAGTGCCACATCTGCCCTTCCACTCAGCTGGGGCTTAGGGGCTAGAAAGGAAGATGTGACAACCTGGGCTAAAGGGGAGCACAAGCATACCTGTGAATTGTGGAGTAAACAGCTGCTGAGTGATTAAAAGCTAAGTAAAGCTGAAGCACTTGATCAGTTTTCCAAGCTCTTTGTTGCAAGCATCCTGCAAAGTGACAGATTTTTTTTTTCCTGCTGTATAACAAAACATAAAATGAAAGGAGGCTTTCTTCCCTCATGACAGCTTAAAAGTGCTGTGCTGTCCTTTTTTTTTTCCCTCAGACTCTGAAGTGGTGTCACTTCAGGAGAATAGCTGTGCCCAGGAGGGGCCAGCAGATGAGAGGAGGCTGTCTCGTCCCTGACTGGCAGGTTGCAGTGCAGAGACCCACACTGATGGGACTGACCCTTCAGCAGAGGAGACAGCAGGTTAAATACCAGCCATGGAAAACTCCCAGGGTTGAGTCATTTAGGGGAAAACATGAGTGTACCCTAAAAAAAGAGAGATACCCAGGACAGAGTGTGCTTCCAGTGAGGAATACACACTCCTGAAAGGCACCCTACGGGTGAATGCTGCCCCTAGGACAAGAGTCTGCTCTAAGCAGCAGGTTGCACTCTAGCTCTGAATGGCTATGGTAAGGATGCTTTCTGTATTACCCAGAAAAGTCCTAATACCCTGTGGAGTTTCTACATCTAGACAGTGGAACCAGGGCTCTCTCCACTGAGCTACTGTGGGGCAGAAGAGAGTTGCCCATCAAAACTGAGAAATACTAGACACAGGCTTCACCACAGACAATCAGAGAGAGGTTTATGTAGCCAGAAACAAGGTCTCTAATACATATCTAGCATCCTACTACAAGCTACTTTTAGCCATTCCTCAGAAATCATGCAAGAGACCATGCTGTGCAAGCTGCTCTAGGCTATCCTGCTCTAGCAGGAGGATTGGTCTAGATGATCTCCAGAGGTCCCTTCCAACCCCTAACATTCTGTTATTCTGAGGGAAAGACTTACAGACCTGGTGCTTCTGCTCCTGGGCTAGTACAAAACACTGTGCACCAAGGGAGCTAAAAGCCATCTCCTGTCTGTGAAACATTGAAGAAGTTCCCCACAGGAAAAGAATGATGCCACTGCTTTACACTTGGGCTGTCAGAAGAAAAGATGGGCCATCAGGTAAGGAAGGATCCCTCCTTCCACTCCTGCAGAGCCAGACACCAGGGTTGAGGGGCATCCGTTATTGTTTTGGCCAAGTCTACAGATGGTATGTGCAGAGGGAATGAGGCTAGCTAGGAAAGCAGCTAGATCTCTAAAGAAAAGGAGTTTGCTATTCTTATGTGAGGCTGTTTCTTGGAGAAGAAATAAGCAGAGCAGCTGAAACTTCAGAAGGAGATTCATGGGATGTGAAGGATCCTTTCTGGCACTACTTGGAAATCAAGACCGGGAGCCAGTTGTTGGCATTTCTACCTTATTACTAGCAGACTTGTGGCAAGGCTGGGTTTGATAAAGGGATGAGCAGGAGATAAAGGAATGGGAAACTGTCCAAAGGAATTGGAAGAGGCATTTGGAGCTCAAGTGGCATGGTACTTGGTGTTTAAGAGGAGGTCTGGTCAGGATCCTGTCTGAATCAGACTTCAGGGCTGATGTTTGGAGAAGTTTGGAATTGCACTTTTAAGCTTTGATTCAAATCAGCTCTGGCTCTGAATGAGCTTCTAAGTTCTCTTAAGTAAGTTTTAAGAACTTTTCCACAGACAAACTTGGCTGAGTTTCATAAGGAGTCTGCAGTGTGGCACAGCAACAACATTTATTACCTTCTCTTTCACAGAGTCTCTTAAAGTTGGAGCATCTTTCTGATAGATTGACAAAACTTCTACCCCCTTCTCCAAGCTTCTCCTTAAGACAGATCTCCACTTTGCTTTTACAAAAGTTAAGCAACAGCAAGTTGAGAAAATAGGTGGGAAAGGGAATATTCACTATAAATAACTGGGCCTCTTACAAACCTCCTTGTACACAGTCCTGAGCACCTGCCTCCCAGGCTTTCAGGCATTACTCATCTGACTGAATTGTCTTCCTTCTACATGTCAGCAGCTAGCTCAGTGACTAAGGGTTTTTTGCTGTTTTGTAACAGCTGGATGTGAGCACTCTGTCAAAAGCAAAGCCCTTGCCCAGTATAAGCAGCCTTTCAGAGATGGCTGGAGGTGGGACTGGGTTCTAGACCTTGCAGTGCCCCTGAACAGAAGACCTGGGTCACTGAGAGGATGGGAAGAAGGATGCTCTGCCAGTGCATCTTTTGGGAGTGGAATGAAGAGCTGAATCAGAGGGGCAGAATATGCTTTGGCTCCTTCTCCTGCAGGTGTGGCATGGGAAGAGCTTTACCACCACGGCTGCCCCCACACATCTCAGAACCATCTGCCTTGCAGAGCTCTACCTTGCCTCTGCCTGGTATTTATCTATGCCTGCAGAAGAAGATGGGTCTCTCTATTTCTGCTCCTTCTTTTCCTCCTCTGACATTGGGCTGACTTCTTGTCCTTGGAGCCCTGGAGCTCTAGCAGCTGGGTCTCTGCTGGCTGTTTCCTCAGAGGCGCTCAGTGGCCACCAAGATCCTGAAAGGAGTGGAGCATGTGCCCTAGGAGGACAGGCTGAGAGAGCTGGGTCTCTTCAGCCTGGACAAGAGGAGACTGAGAGGAGACCTCAGCAATGCTTAGAAATATGTGAAGGGTGAGTGTGAGGAGGAGAGAGCCAGGCTCTGCTCCATGGCATCCAATGGTAGGACAAGAGGGAATGGGAGCAAGTTGGATCACAGGAGGTTTAGTATTAACCTGAGGAGGAACTTGTTTGCAGTTCAGGTGCCAGAGCACTGGCCCAGGCTGCCCAGGAGGCTGTGGAGTCTCCTTGTCTGGAGCCATTGCAGAGCTGCCTGGACACATTGCTGTGTGAGCTGGTCTAGGTGCTCCTGCTCTGGCAGGGGGGTTGCACTAGATGATCTCTCTAGGTCCCTTCCAACCCCTAACATTCTGTGATACTGTGACCCCATTCCACCAGCCTCTCCTTCCCACCCCTCTGCCCAGCTAAAGAGCTCTCTCTCAGGCAGCTCCTGCCTCTGTGCTCTGCTGCTGCTCACAGACTCTCTCCTTCTGGCATCTTGGTACTTTATCTCTTCCTCTGGGATGTGACTGGTTATGAAGAGCCCTTGCTGCTCCTTCCTCCCCCAGACATGGATTTTCTAGGGCACATCTCTGACCTCAGGTTGTTCGTGGGTGGAGGAGCTGGTCCTGCTGGGTGTTTGGCTTTCATCCTGAGAAGACATGCCTTCCCTGGAACCTTCTTCTAAAGACTCACCAGCTTTTACACCAACCTACTGCTCTTACATTCTGAATCACTGATCAGCTCCCCAGAGGACATGCAGTTCTTCAGGTAGAGTGGGATGAGTACAGCAGCCCCAGATGGTCTGACTGCATCCCAAGCATCTTAAGGTAGCATTATGACTACTCTTTAAAACTACAAAATAAGAAATAGGGAAATGCCACTGACTTCACACTCAATGTCCCTTTCATGACCTGGATCTCTTGTTTTATAACCCAGTACACAGCTTGTCCTTATAAATATTTTGGTGATCCAGTATAAAAAAAGAAGTGTGCATCAGAGACCTGAGGATTTCATCTTCCTTGCAGCTCACCAAGAAAGTATGATTTACAGTGAGAGCAGCATTGTTATACATTTAAAGCAGGCACTCCTTGCAGTCAGCAACTTGGGATGATAAAATCCAAGTGCTGCCTCCACACTCCACAGCACCAGGCTGCACACTGCAGCCCCACCATGGGCAGCCATGGGCAGAGGATTGCTCTGGCTGTCCCTGGGCTGAACCAGCCTTCACAACACCTTTTCTATTCTTTCTCCCAGTCCCTGAGAGATGCTTGAAGGTTTTTTTTAGGAGAGAGATGTTGGGATTGACATGGCTGCAATGTTAGCTGGGTGTGCTGGGTATTAATGCTCTTGTTAGCACAGATACCTCAGGTTTGGTGAGCACTCTTGAACATGCTCATTCAAGAAGAGTTATTGATGTTTACAAGTGTGGCCATTGATGATCTTCTATATTCTGTGACCTTCTCCTGACCCTTAGAGCCCCAATGAGCACTGCAGCCCTCTTGCCCTGATGGTCCTGAGGAAGCTGCAGTCCTGAGGGGAGTCACTTCAACATTCATCCTTAGCTTCCTATCTTGCAGTTGAGCTTAGATGGTTGGACTTGATGATCTTAGAGGCTCTTCCAACCTTAATGATTCTGTGATAAACCAGCTCAAAAAAGTCTGAAGGCTCTTCCATTGGCTCAGGAATGATCATTACTATAATTCAGAGGTACTTGAGCTGGGAGGTTATGCCAATAAACCTTCATGAAACATTAACCAAAGGAAAAAAAAATCTGCCTGTTTGGATTCTGTTTATTGAATATAGGTAGAAGAAAATCTAAAATACCTTCCCCCCCTTTTTTCAGTGCATTTCTTTCTGAATAGAGATAAAAATCTAGCTGATTATAGCTTTTTTGCATGTGCAATGCTGATTTGTAGGTGTACTTAATCCTCTCCTCTCAGTTCCTTCCACATCTTTGTGTGTGGTGAGCTCCCTGCAAAAGGAGCTCTCTCTCTATTTACAACTCTGCTGCACTTAATTTAAAAAAGGACTTATTAAGTAGCAGAGTTGTGATAGAATAACAAATAATGAGGGCAGGTTTGGGAGGCCTTGGACCTCCAGGGCTTTGCTCTCACTCTGTGTTCAGCTGATGATGTTAAAGTGTCTGAGACGTCACCCATTGCCATAACTCTGAGACAAAGCCTTGTTACTCATAAATTAATTCACAGATCACAACTCTTTGAGTTGTAGAAGGAGACTACCCAAACTGCTTTAGAAAGGTAGGGGTAGCCCAGAAGCAGGGCACTTTTGGAAATGCTGCCTTACTGGAGGCCTTGGGTTGTCCATATGTCATAGAATCATAGAATCCTAGAATGGGCAGGTTGGAAGGAACCCTAAAGATCATCTAGTTCCAACCTCCCCACACTGAGCAGGGATGCCAATCACTAGCCCAGGTCACCCAGGGCTGCATCCAGCCTGGCCTTGAACACTGCCAGGGATGGAGCAGCCACAACCTCTCTGGGCAACCTGTGCCAGTGCCTAACCACTCTCTGGGGAAAGAACTTCCTTCTAATCTCCNTGGGCCCACTCTTCAAGTTTGTCCAGATCCCTCTGGATGGCATCCTGCCCTTCTGGCATATCAAGCACACCACTCAGCTTCGTGTCATCCGCACACTTGCTGAGGGTGCATTCCATACCTATGTCCAGGTCGTTAATGCAGATGTTGCAGAGCACAGGTCTTTCAATACTAATGTTTACCAACAGTGTGCACCCTTCTGGGCACATTATTCTCACTCTGTGTCTACAGACACCAGCGTAGCAGTAGGCCCTCTTCTTGTTGAGAAGTATTGGGCCAACCTGGCAAACAATAAACCTAAGGGAAACCATAATACTCATAGGTGGATGCCCACAATCAGATGATTTGGTTCCACTTGTGACCCTTTGCTGCCAGACTGACACTGGTTTTGATGCTGTGGCTTCAGAAGGGTCAGGGAAGTGCTCGTAGGGCACAAGACTGAGCCCCAAGGCCAGACAGCTCTTTCTGGTGGATGAGTGTCAAGGTCTGGAAAGGAGAGCAGCAACCCTGAAGAAGACCCTAGATTGCCCCCTGATTCTCACAAGTGGAAGCCTTTTGAAGCTTTTCACTATCACTCATTTTAATATCTAAGCTCATATAATCACTAAGGTTAAAAAAAAGACCTGTAGATCATCATGTTCACCATCAACCCAACCCCCTGGCACTAAACCAAGTACAACACCTATAAGGTTTATGAACACAAAAAACCTAGGTGGGTTGTAATTCACTTCTAAAGCAAACAGCACAGGAATGTTCTAGAAATTAATCCATGTGAGAGTGAGGGATGCTTCTTGGCAAAACACTGTGCATGCCTATTGCATGGCATCAATAATACATTCTGATAATTAATAATGATAAATAATAAATAATGCAGCACTGGAGACTGTGATTAGACCTACATTTATAAAAGTTGAGAATGCAAGATAAAAGGATAAAGTTTCAAGCATTAAGCTGTGACACTGCATTATTGCACAATTCAGGTCATTTGAGCATTTAGGAAAGATATTTGGTCACCCAAATAAGTGCCTAACACCCAGTGACATCAATGACAGTGAAGAAGAGGACTGATGTAGCTGGAAAGCAGCCACAGAGCATGTGAAAACTTGTCATTATATAAAATACACTTAATATTTACCATCCTATACTATCCACAGCCCTGTATTGCCTCTCCTTGAACTCATTTATCCCTCCTGCAGATTAGCCCCTGCTCTAATAGGAAATGGGAGAGCTGATTGACAGCTCATTGAACCAGCTGTTTCTTAAGGGAAAAATTGAAGAGGTTAATTACAATATTTCTCACTGCTTTAGTATGTCACTGAGCCACAGTGTAAATATACCATAAGCCTAGAATGGGAACCAATATTTTCCTGACACCTCCCTAAGCAGGCACTCTGGGTTTTATGATGCTGAAGAGTCAGAGAATTCAGATCCTATTCCTCTGTATAGCAAAACAGGGACTTTCAAACAGAAAAAATAAATTTGTTGGCTTTAACAATATATATTTTTGGTTAACTTAGCACTTTCAAAAGTCCCTGCTTTCCCATGAATTCAAATGGGAGCTGAATTCTGAGCTCTGCTGTGCTGCAGCCTGTCATGCTGGCAATCTGTAAGGCATTTATTTATTATTTTCCCCTGTAAGTGCAGCACCTTTTTCAGGGATTTGATTTTTTAGTCAATTATAGATGGTGGTTAGAAGGGCTGTTGTGTTCCACTGCTATTTCATTTCAAGACACATTGCTTGGCCCTCCATTCAGCCAAGTACTTAGGCAGTAGCCAACATGAAGTGCAGCACCATCAGCACTGAGTCATCTCTTTCAAATGAGGCACTCTAGCTGGAGCAGGACCTTCATTAGGCAAGCAGAGTTTTAAGGACTCCTTTGCTTTTTGTCCTGAGGCATAAGCCACCATCAGTGGAGAGTTTACAGACTTTGTCCCTGCATTTCCAAGGCACAGGTTTCCCCTGTGAGGCTGGTTTAGCATCTCTTTTTATCACTCCATCCCTAACGTCTTGCACTGCTCCAGAAGAAGAGAAATGACAGAAAGCAGAGGCAGGAAGGTGGCAGTTTAGGGGCTGTGTGTCTGTGTGACAAGCATCCTAACAAAGGGTAAAGAAGAGCATTTAGGAAGTTCTGTGCAGCCACTGCTCCAGCAGCAGATCACCCCTCTGCAGGCAAGAAGTGAGAAGTGTTGAGGGCCACTGAGCACTGCCTGGGCACAGTGGCTCCCCATTCAGAGTGCTTTAGCACAGGTGCTCCTCTAAGCGTGGCACATTGAGAGAATTCCCTGTTCACTGGCCCTCAAGCACCTCCCTCCCAGCCAGGCAGTGGTCTGCTGCTATCAGTATGCTGGGCTGGAATGAGAACCTTATCATAGAATGGTTTGGGTTGGAAGGGAGCTCTGGAGCTCATCTAGTCCAACCCCCCTGCAGTGGCCAGGGACATCCCCAACTAGAGCAGCTTGCCCAGAGCCCTGGCAAGCCTCACCTGGAATGCCTCCAGGGATGCGAACTCAACCACCTCCCTGGGCAACCTGGGCCAGTGTTCCACCACCCTCGTGGGGAGGAACTTCTTTCTAATGTCCAATTTAAATCTACTCTTCTCCAATTTAAAACCATTGCCCCTTGTCCTTTCACTGCAGGCCTTTGCAAACAGGCCCTCTGCAGCCTTCTTA
>VWZO01020291.1:0-12302 GCA_013396975.1 Bucco capensis | reverse complement strand
CTGTGGAGTCTCCTTGTCTGGAGCCATTGCAGAGCTGCCTGGACACATTGCTGTGTGAGCTGGTCTAGGTGATCCTGCTCTGGCAGGGGGGTTGCACTAGATGATCTTTCTAGGGCCCTTCCAACCCCCGATATACTGTGATACTGTGATCTCTTTCCTCTGGTGACCAGCAACAGGACCAGAGAGAATAGCATGAAGCTGTGCCAGAATAGCTTTAGGCTGAATATTAGGAGAAGATTCTTTACCCAGATGGTGGTGGAGCACTGGCCCAGGCTCCCCAGGGAAGTAGTCATGGCACCAACTCTCACTGAATTCAAGAAGCATCTGGACAATGCTCTTAGCCCTGTGGTGTGACTCTTGGGGCTGTCCTATGCATTGATGGGAGTTGGACTTGATGATCCTTGTAAGTCTCTTCCAACTGAGGACATTCTATGGTTCCATGATTCTGCAGTCACCCATGGCTTCCTCCACCACAGCACCCAGGAGAACTCTGCCACTCAATTCCCATGGTTACATCCAAGGCCCCATACTCCCATATGGAGCAAGCTGGGGGAGAGGCATTAATCCTTATTCTTTCACTTAAGCCTCTGCCAAAATCAATCAGGAAAAATGATCTGAAAGTTGCTTTCAGCTCAATCCTGGTGTTTCTTTACTGCTGGAGTACCAGCCCATAGACTACAATCATTATTACATCACACTAATCTCATTTAAATGCATTTTTACTGTACTTGCTTTAATGAATGTGGAATGTGTCACTATGAAATTGCACCATTAATTTGATAAATAGGACTTGAAGGTATAATTTTTTCCAGCATTGCAGGCTAATGAAGCTAAAATACATATATAATAAGAAGTGTAAATAATAAATTATTCTTAGGAGCAAAAAAATTAATTAGATCTTACCACAAATTGCATCTCAATGTCAAAGTTTTTTTACACTCCTGACTTTCAAACTAGTTGGAACATAACTGTGATCCTTGGAAAGTTTTTCAAGTGATGCCTTTGTGTACACAGATTTGGGATTATACCTTAAAATTACACTGCTTTAGTCCCTTCCAGTCCCTCCCATGCATCTTCCTCACGTCCCTGTCACTACACCCTGATTTTACTAACTTTAATAGGAATTTGTTCTAAATTTCAGCATTTTATTTATTCTTTACGACTCAAGGAAACCTTTTTTTTCTCAAAAAAATTTCTGACAGTGATGAGAGAGCAAAATTAGGAGCTGCTGGATGCCAATGCTCTGCAGAAGCCACAGTGCCCCTGCAGCTAGCTTGCTGCTTCTGCTCTGCAAATCCATGGGAGATTTTGCCACCAGCTTCACTAGCAGAAGAGCCTCCTGCACTGCTTTTCCCTGCTAATGGAAATGTCACAGTGGTGCCATTCAGGAAAGAAACCAAGTGAAGGGAAATTAAAGAGGAAAGACCAGTCTTGTGCAGTTTAGTTGCTGATAGCTCATCTGGCTCAGCCTCCTGCACCCTCAGCCAGTTAGTGTGCTGCCTGCTCTAGCATTCTCTGCCTCTTTGTCATTTCTTANTGGACCCAGTATTGCAGAGGAGGTGTGAGCAGAGCAGAGTGCAGTGGCAGAATCACCTCTCTGGCTCTGCTGGCCACGCTTCTCTTGCTGCAGCCCAGGATGCGATTAGTCCACAAAGGCAGGTTTGATCTCACTCCTCTGCAAGAGAAAGCACCCAGAGATTGAAGAGATCAGGTGGCATTTCTCCTCTAGTTTTCTTCATTCCCAGCTGGATAGCTTTGAATGCTCTGCATTAACCAACTACTCTCTGACTATTTTGTAGCTAGATGAAAGACTATTGGCCAAAACATCATCTTTACCTTTATTTTCCATTCCTAGTCTGCAGTTTAACAATCAACATTTTTACTTCCTGTTGGTTGATTTGCAGCCAGAATTCTGAGGTGTTATCTGTTTTGTTGCCAGATAATGCATTAAACCTTACTAAGGGGTAAACATAATGATCTTCATTAAACCCTCTCAACAAACCCACCTCCTGCTTCTTCAGGTGGAGGAAGGCATTGAGAAAGCACACTGCTGAAATGTCTTACAACTATTTTCCCTTTGGAAGCAGAAGGATGGAGAGATGAGTGGCATCTTTAAAAGAAGGAATGAAGTTACACAAACATGAAAGGGTTTGTGAGGTTTCCTTTCTTGATGGCAAACTTTTCCAGCAATAAATCACAATTCAGCCCATGCCATTAGTTTGGGGGGCATTATATCCCCTCATTAAAGTCCATAAACAATTATATTTATTGAAGGTAATGTACTGTGTGGTGCATTATAACGACATTCATTAACATAGGTAATCATCATCTGAATGGGCTTGACTACAATGTAAACTGATAATGGTGTGATTACCCACTGGGTTATTAACTCCTCAGTCCTAAGATAATAAAAGGTGATACAAGACACAAAAAAGCACATGTGCATTGCCCTTCACATGTGATTTATGTGTTTCACTGTGGAGCTATGAGCACAGGTACCCATCATGGGGGAGACTGCCTCTTTATTGCACATTGTAGTTGACAGAATAATAAATGGAGCTGAATGGCTCTTGGGTGGCTGTCTGGGGAGAAGAAGTCCTGTGAATAAGGCAGCCACAACTCCAAACTCCCGGCAAAGGAAATGATTTTGTCTGTCTCTCTGTCTCACTGCCAATCTGTGGCTTACAGATCTTCAGATGCTCCATCAGACTCACACAGATTAAGGAAAGAAAAATAAAATCCATCTTCTTTATCTGTTTCTCTTCTTCCCTTCTCAGTCTGGGCTATAACTGCTGCTTGGGAGGAAAGGAAGGGATGTGCTATGCAGAGGTACCTGGGTGCTAAGGTGTTCATATTATGCTGAGTGGATGCTTGTATCAAACAGAAGGCTTCAGGTATTCAACTGCAGCTAACTGCAGTATCAGAGAACAGATTTATCAGTTTGCTGGAGCTTCTCATCTACAAAATGCCTATTTTGAGGCATCAGAGGTATTATAAATACAGCTTATTTGTGTAATTTATCAGCCCTCTCTGGGGTTTGTCTCTGTGGAATCTTAGTGCCTTAATTTTAATGAATGAATCCAAGTTTGTTTTAGGAGGGGATGAGTTAAGAGATATTAAAATAAAGCAGGCTCACAAGCAGCCAGTCAAAAAAGCAGCAGTTACCAGCAGACAGGACCTCTCCAAGTGGCATTTATATGCTAAAGTGAAAAATGATGCACGTCTGCAGTGCCTACAGTGAATCGAAATACCTGGGATATGCCTGATGAGTTGTGGTGGTGGTAGCAGGACCCATGGCTATACTTTGACTTGTGGACAAGGTACAGATAGGTTCATAGAATCATAGAATCATAGAATCATAGAATGGCCAGNGATCTGCTGGCCACACCTCTCCTAATGCAGCCCAGGATGCGATTGGCTCTCTGAGCCGCAAGTACACATTGCCGACTCATATCCATCTTTTCATCCACCATGACCCCCAAGTCCTTCTCTTCCTGGCTATGATCAATGAGTTCATAGATGGTATGAGTCTGCACTGACACAAAGCCAGCGCAGAAGTGTCTGAAGCCAGTGACTGGAGACTTCGGCAAGTCTGAATCAAACTCTTGACTGCTTATAGCATAGAGGCTGTAACAAGGACAAGGAAGGGGGTGACCAGAAGCACAAGTGGGTCCAGCTGCTTTGCACACCTTCAGGACCATGTTCAACCAGATCCACAGCTTTTCAACTGCACTAGTCAACCAAACAGACCTAGCTACCAAGGGGCAGCATGAGAAAACCATACCCAGGGAAAAAACCCAAACCAACCCATGGCCCTGGGTTTGGTGGCAGATACCACCAAGCAGAGAAATAGAAGGGAAGAGCACTGAAGAAGAGTTAATGCTGCCATTACACCCCACTTGTGCTGATGTAGCCATCTCTTCCTTGAGAAATTGTTTGAAACAACGTTGTTTGGAACTTCTATTAGCTTGGCATTCCTTTAAGGAGTCCTCTGTCAGTCCCTGGCCCTTGAAGAGGCTAAATATCTGCACTTTCAGCTCTCCATGGAGTTCTAGAAAGCTCTGGGATGGTTTATGGTTTTCCATTAGCCAAGGGTCTGATAGAGTCCTGGGCTCTGTTAAGTGGGAAGTTCATCTCATGGCAAGCAATATACCGTAATTCTTTGCTAAAATCTGAGCCCACACAAGAAACCTGAGCTTGTGGTAAAGAGCAGGGTGCAGTAAGTTTGTGCAGGAAATTACTTCATACTGTTTGTTATTGGGCTATTTATCCATGACTCTTTAGACAACAGCAGTGATGGACTTGCTTTGCTCTTGGACCAAATGGGGCAGATGTTCATTAGATAACTGGCCCCACGGCTGGGAGCTTTCAATCACATCCTGGTCCTTCTAATGCCTTGTTAGTGATTTGGGAACTGCTGAAGGGCTAAGGAGAAGGAAGACACCCTTTTCTGCTCGGGTGACAGCGTTTTTCCAGCTCAGCTGTACTCATTTAGGGAGTCAGCAAGTGCTGTGAACCTTGCACCCTCTGACCTCCCCCTGGCTCTGGCAGACTTTCTGCCACAAACAGCAGAAGTGAATTAAACTTATTGATCTTTCCTGGCCATCCGAACCTGGCTTTACTCTGATGACTGAACTGTTCCTACAGTGTGTGGAGATCCACACTGAAAAACACAAACTAAGAGACATGCAGTTGGTGGAAATACTCTCTCCTACCTGAAAGCTCAAAGAATCAATGGCTGCTTTTGTGCCTGTCAGTTCCAGCTGCTAACTTCAATGCTTATTCCCACAATCTTCCTTTTCTTATTCCATCTGTTCAGATTTATGTTTCAGCAAGGAGAAGATTAGAGATGAAAATCATGATGTTTGGTAGCATTTACAGTATCTTGGAAGTTTAAAGGTCTCCATTGTTCCTTCAAAGCATCATCCAGTGTCATGGGCTTTCAGATACTTCACTCTTCAGTTGCTACTGCAGGAAAACAATGTGTGGTTTAATTGGAGAACTTCTAAAGGGAGAAAAGTAGGGAGAATTACCATATGCCCTGCAGAAGTTTGTCTGTTCTCTGGCAGCACTGGGAAGTCAAGGGATTTGAAAGGTCTGACCCTCCCCAGGGCAGTGTGCTCTCCCCTCTGGAGAGGAGGAAATACCTGGCATTGCTCTGGAGTCATTCCTGCTGCTTCCTATTCACAGCAGCGCTGATGGCTTTGGGGACAGAGGGAGCAAACCCCTGAGCTACTGCAGGAGTCATGCTACAGAAGAGCTGCTCAGAATGGGGGAAGGGAAACAAAACTGGGCAAGAGAACAACTCCTCTGGTGCTTCTCAGAGGGCACTTGGCTCACCAAAGCAAAGCATGGGCAAGCAGCTACTGATGAGGAGAGGGTGAAAAGCTGCCTCAGACTGGCACCTGTGCTGTGCCCTCATATTTTGATAGTCCTTAGTCACAGAGAACAACCATCCAGCACCTTGAGGATTGTGGTTAATCCAGGGAAGAGCTGAGAATGAAAGTCATGAGGATCTCATGATAGTTTTCACTCTAAGGAGATATATTCTTTCCCCTTGTGCCATTGTTCCTCTTGTTTTCAAAGTCTCAACACAAACCTGAGAGCTCTGCATGAAAGGTACAGTAGTCTGGGTATAATTACCACAGCTGCCACAGATGGCTCCTTTTAACTAGAGACCTTAGGTAAAGCTGAGTTGTTTAGCCTGCAGCATAAACAGAGATTCTACTGAAACAAGTGGTTCTGGGTGTACCCAGGTGAAGCTCCAAACTGCTTTCCTAAGTTTTGCCATTAAAGAAGGGCAAAAGAAGTGGATGGGACATGGGTCAGTTCAAAACTCAGTTTTAATGTGGCTTTGGATGGTGTCTGAGGAGAAGGTCTGGGCGTTCAGATGCTCTCTGCCTTTCAGTTGGGGTACCCTCAGCACTGCCTATGAAGTGCAGAGCATCCTCCATTCCCCAGGAAGGGAAGGGAAGAGAAAGAAAAAGAAGGGAAATTTTAAACCTTGTGTTTTTTTTCCAGTGGCATCCACTAAGTGCCTCCAACAGATCTCATTTCAGGAGAAATACTGCAAAGATCACATCCTCTCAGGCTAGAGGTTAGTGTGTTTTGTGGATGAAGAACTAGAAAGACTCCTCTTGCCTGGCACACAAGCAGTACTCCAAATCAGGTCAGAGAAGATGGGATGAAGGATACTCAGCAGAGAGGACATTAACACCTAAAACTGCTTTCCTTGTGGGAGAAAATAAGAGAGAAGAAATTATTTTTAGCTTTCTGTATCAGTTCACATTTGTGAACTGGAGCTCCAAATCAATACAGATATTCTCTCTGAATGCTCACAAATTGGTATCTGCAGGACACCTTTATTCCTTGCAGCCCTGCATCTCCACCTCCATCAGTGAACTCGCCTCACAGAGGTCCTGCTGGCACCAGCTCGTTAGCACAGAGCTTCTAGTTTTCCTTTCCCAGAGCCCTCTGCTTCTTCCTCTGCCTGATGACAGTCATTAACCTTTCCATTGTTTAGATCCATGTTGGAGTGGTCATTATTATTTTCTCCACCAGAAACTGTTGCTGGTGCCTACATGGCATTTCCTAGCCCCCCCCTCCCCCCCTTAGCTAAGCCCATGCTGTTGACCATCACAACCTCTCCCCTTCTGTCCTTCACTGCTGAAACCACTCTCCTGTTAGTCCTCCCTGGTGCTGCTGCCACAACTGTCCACTCCAGCTCCATGCTTTGGTCACTTAATCCCCTTTTTTGGTTTCCTTATGGACTATTGAGATACATTTCCTGAATGATCAACAACATGGAGACCAACATTTCTGGTCTTAACATCAAGTTCTATCACCTCTTCCACTTTTCCCACAGGACTGAAAACTTTGCACGCTCCATCGCTCTGCCCATTTGTTCCAAAAGCACCTTTTCCATGGAGGTAGAGAGTCCTCTGCCCCTCCTCTAGGTCCCATCCTATGACACAGCTGGTATAACACTGGTGCACCTCTCTAGGAAGCCTGTTAACTGATGGATGTCTCTCCTTTTATTTTCCAAAAGCAATGACAGCCTGCAAAGATTTTGTTGTGTGCAAGACAAGGAGGAAGAGGTTTGTGTGGCAGCCAGAAACATCCTAGTTGGTGTTAATGGCAAGGGAAGAGTCCAGGCTAAGCAGCAGCTGCCTCAGAAGGCTGGAAAGTCTCCATCAGTGGAGATCATTGGGAACGAGTTACAGATATGTATATTAGTGATTCTATAGTTAGAAATGAACCTGCCAAAGGACAGAAGAGTGTATGGGATAGCATCACAGCTCCCTTCCAATCCCATGACTTTATTGTGTCTTTCAAATCTATGCAATCATGTGTGAATTCACCTATTAATCTCTTTTTCTTCCTGCTCTTCCTTTAGCCTGATTTTGACCATTTTCTGCTCCCTGGGTCTCTTTCAGTAACATTACTACTTATTTCACCCAGCCCAAGAGGGGCCTTGGTCCCTCCTGGGACTGCTGGGCATTACTGCAGCACAAGCACCAGGCTGTAATCACATTAAACCTCTGATTCATTCCCTATCCTAATGCTGCTGTGTGCCAAAGAAGCAGCTGCATTTTTTCTTTCCTTGGTGAAGGGATTCCTGCATACACAGATTTTGGAAAGCATTTGGGCAGTCCTTTGGGAAGAGCAGCACTTAATAAATGTAAATGATGATTATTTCACTAACAGAAGCTGCAGAATCTTCAACTGGTCTCTCTCTGGTTTAAGAAAATATCCAAGTGGGAAATTAGTGGGATGTGGTCACAGTGGGCTATCTGAAAATTAAACTCTGGCAAAATGAGCAGAAACAAGATTGATCCTCACAGGCTAGGGCATCCCAGCCCTGCCATCCCATAGCTGGCAGCAGTAAGGCAGCAGAACTCTCTCTGCCTTCAGTTACTCCTGTAGACAGCAGAGGAAACACAAAGCTCCTTCAGCCTGATTCACTGGAGACCTCCTGAGAAACCAGAAAGGTGACCAGCTACAGTCTCAGTCATTTCTTTGTGTCTTTCTACCACTGTTCTCTGAACTCTGCATAGCTGACCCTGCTCTGACATCCAAGGTTGGAGTCTGCTTTTCTCCTGATGCAGAACTGTACTGCAAGAAGAGCTTCTTTGCAGAAGTCCTCCCTTCTCTGTCAGTTTTAGGTGTTTTTGGAGAACCCCTTATATGTGGGACCTCTTCAACAAGCTGGGCTCTGGTGTGGTTTTTGGAAGAAGGCCTGGGCATGGCTTGCAGGCCTTTGGGTCACAGAGAGTTCTCTCTTGAGGGCTCAGTCTGGGTAAGTGAGAGGTCACAGCACGGGGTCTGCCACTGGTCTTGCACCAGCAGGGCTGGCTGGGGTGAGGAACTGAGCATGAGGTGAGCATCAGACCTGCCTCTGCTTCCAGAGCAATAAAAATGCCATAGCTTGGTTGAGAAGGTGAGCTCAGGAGGGCTGTGCAGGGGCAGCTCCTGGACTGAAGCCTCTCTCTAACACCTAGATAGAGAGCATGTGAAAATATCCTCAGTCTACTCAACAGACACTGCCATGGAGTGGGGGATAGGAGTGTATGGGTCACCTATCCCGCCCCACAGATGATGGGGTGGGATGGCTCCTCCTGGACACAGAGCTCCACTGAGAGCTGCCCTGTGTGCATCTATGCACCCAGAAAACACAACTCCATGTGCCTTGGCGCTGGCTGCTCAGGGACCTTGCAGAAATGCAGTAAGAAAGTTGTGAGAGAAGCAGAAAGGGTTAAGCTGGTGTGCTAACAGGCCTCTTATCAGGCAAGGCTTTTCCTTCTTCTTTCTTCTTCTGTTCCTGTCTTTTTATTCACAAAGATCTACACTATGTAATGTGTATGTACATGTACTCCTTGATTTGGCTATGAAAATGCAGGCTGCAGGAGCCTGTGGACAATGCTCCCTTTTTAGTTGTTATAAAAATGAAAATAATTGTGAAAGCAGAGAGAAATCTGCAGCTGCTCCAGGCTATTCATACCATAAGAGATCCCATCAGGCTTGCTTTATTGTTGCAGTTTTGGCAAATTATTTTCTTATCACACACAACCTATTCACTTCTGTTGCTGGAGAAGCACTTAGGCTCATAAAGCAGTAGGTCAGCAACAGTTTAGTGTGGAGCACATGGAACTGCTGACCTTGGGGACCACTGGTGCCTGCCCCTCCAAAAAAGCAGCAACTGGTGTCAATAAAAATCTGGCCAGAGCAGGCCATTAGTGAGCCCAGCTCTGTCACTGCTCACATGGCTTCCTCCTGCCACAGTGTCTCTCACCTTGTGAAATCAATCCTTGCTCCTTCCCCAGGAGAGCAGGATGCAGAGCTGGTAGCCTCCCCAAAGAGCTAGCTTTCCCTAGGGAAGGAAAAAAGGTACCAATCTGTGTGTGCACATCCCTATCCCTCATATGCATGGCTGTGCCCAAGCAGTATGGGACACAGATGAGATCAGCAGCAGTGCTGCCCTGTCTGCAGGCCAAGCCATGAGTGTCTTGTGCCCAACACACACATGTGCACTGGACAAATGCTCTGGCATCCTCAGCGTGGGCAGGGAGCATGCTGCTCCTATTATAGCAGCCCTTTAGGGAAGCCATTTGAAGGAAAATATTTAGCAATTTGGAAGGAAGCAAGGTTCCAGAATGGCTTCTTTCTGTGTGACAGCCTGCCATGTACAGATGAAAGGGAAGGCTTATGACAAATTTTCATTACCCACAAATAAAAAGTGAAAAAAAGCACCAGCAGGCAGAGCAAGTGCTTTCAGGCTGGGAGGTGTGGCCAGAGAAATCCCTCCAGGAGATGACAAAGGAACCTGGGCAAAATACATCAATCAATCTCTCAATCACTTACACTTGCATAGTGCCCTTTATGAAAATGGCAATCAGGGCCTGACAGCCTGTCAGGCTTTGGCCTTCAAGGCTTTGCCTCCAAACTAGTCATTAAGTTCACCAAAACACAAGCTACAGCTCCCTGCTCTCACACCATGTCCTTCTTCACCTTGCCTGGGCTGCTGTGATTTCTCCACAGGAAGCATTCTTTCCTCAGAGTAGCTGTGGCCAGGGAAGAAGATACTGTGAGGCAGAGTAGCTCTGGGAACAACAGAGGAATTTCAGATTGGTTTTGTTCCCATTCTCAGCTGCAAATTTGTATCCAGCATCAGAGCTTGTCCTGCAAGGAATAGTGCCACCAGAAGCTCTGCTACATGCAGTGTCTTGCATTGATTGCCTTTGCTTGGGAATTTCTCTCCAGAGCAAAGTTCAGGGAGCAAATAAAGCACCTCTGTGGAAAGAGGTGTCCACCAACACACCACTGCTCTTCAGAGACCTACAGAAATCTGCCTGCTGTGTGTGCAGCTGAAGGTGGCTCTCTAGATACAGCTTCTAGGTGTGTCAGTCAGTTAGTTCTCTTGTGCTGACGTGTGGCACAAAATGTTCATCTGCTAGCCTACAGCTCCTACCACCCCAAAATCTACCTGGAGTCTCTTGGCTGAATCCTCACACAAATAAAATTCTCCAAGTTAAGAGATTTGTTTTTAGAAGAAGCACAAGAACTTCAGGCTGAGGCATCTCTAGGCTTTAACTTCACTGATAGAACANAAGCCTAGCCACAATGAGAACAGGACTCAGCTGCAGAGAGTTCTTGATCTGGCAACCTGTGGGGTTTGTGCCTGTCACAGAATGTTCCTTCTGTGAGGTTATCCTATTACATTTGGGACTTATGCATACTTTTGGGCTCAAGATCATGTGACTCCAAATGTCTTCCCTTTGTTTATTTTATGCTTATTGCCCAGTATTTTCATTTGATGACATTTCTTCCTTTCATTTTGAGGAGTAATGACCAGTAACCTCCATTTCCTCCTTTCTCCTTCTCTGGGTTTTTACAGACCTCTGCCTGGTCCTTCCTTGATCATGTTTTTTTGAGGCTAAAGAAGTCCAACTCTATTGAGTCTTTCTCACATTTGGGAGCTACACCACAGTTCTGATCACCTTCTCTTTGCCCTCTTTTGTAAGCTTTATAGTTTGACCACATATGATTTGAGATAGAATGATAGAAAAACATCTGCACTTGCATGGTGATATTTACCATTTTCTCTCTGTTCATTTCCCAGTAATGCCTTAAAATTCATTATTTTTTCATTTTTTAGGCACAGCTAAACGTTCCAAGCTAATATCTTTGTAAAGCAAATGACACTGACTGTAAGACATCTTTCTGAAGCACCAACAGCTATGTTTGATCCCAACATCTTGCTTGTAAACTTAGGGTATATTTTCTATATATGTGTTTCTTTGTATTATTGTTTCTTAGCATTGGATTTCACCTGTTATTTTGTTACCTAAGAATCATTTCACAGAATCATTAAGGCTGGAAGAGACCTCTAAGATCAAGTCCAACCTCTCTCCACCACGTCACTAAACCATGTCCCTGAGTGCTACATCTAGAGAGATGCTCATGAGAAATTTTACCTTGGACGGTGGAAACTTGAACAAAACTCAGAGCCAAGAGAGTAAAGAACAGAAAATGGAAGAGGAAAGACAAAGAAAGAAGAAAAAGACAGAAACTAACTTCAGAGCAAGTGGCATAATGTTTTTTATTCATCCTTTCCTTCCAATTGCAGCTGAAATTGCAGAGTTGCTGGAATTTAATCACCCATGTTCTCAAAATAACTGCAGGTATTTAGAGCTGTGCACCTCCTGCTTTCCAGAGGAAGCTGACCCCTGCTTTTATCAGCTATTAAATAAGCTATTTTTAAAATATGTATATTACACTATGAAGTAGCTCTGTTGGATTTGAGGAGAGAGCCAGGCTCTTCTCAACGGCATCCAGTGTTAGGACAAGAGGGGATGGGAGCAAGTTGGACCACAGGAGGTTTAGTATTAACACGAGGAGGAACTTGTTTGCAGTTCAGGTGCCAGAGCACTGGCCCAGGCTGCCCAGGAGCCTGTGGAGTCTCCTTGTCTGGAGCCATTGCAGAGCTGCCTGGACACATTGCTGTGTGAGCTGGTCTAGGTGATCCTGCTCTGGCAGGGGGGTTGCACTAGATGATCTTTCTAGGGTCCTGCCAACCCCTGACATTCTATGTTTCTGTGATTCTATGATTTCAAGCCCTGCACCTTATTTTGCACTGTAGATTCCCAATCTTTGACGTGGGTACAGACACTGTTACAGCATGTATGATACTGTGTGTCTGTGTGTACAAAAGCAACACTTCTTTATTAGTAGCACTATTATTTATAGTTTATCTTGAAAGGACACGTTTTCAAAGGTGTCCAGAGCAGGGCCAGGAGGATGAG
>VWZO01020290.1:56176-100411 GCA_013396975.1 Bucco capensis | reverse complement strand
GTTCACGAAGCCTAACCATACATACATACATTTTGGGTTTGATAGCAGCTCTGCTTTTGTGCTATATGTGGTTACTGTAAGCTTTTACAGTCACTCTTTAGCCTCCCAGGCTGCTGCAGCTGAATTAATTAGAGCCGAGTGCTGCAACAGAAGAGCAATAATGTCCTTTGAGGTGTGCATTCCAACAGATTCACTGAGGGATGAATATTTTAGCTTCACCACAGCACAGAATCACCAAGATTGGAAGAGACCTCTAAGATCATCAAGTCCAACCATAGCTACCACTACCATACCGCTAACCCATGGCCCTAGCAGTTTTCTCACAGACATGCACAAGGTCTGTCTGGGCTGAGTGTACATCAAGCAAAGGTGAGAAGCCAGTGCACATATAGGTAATTTTAATCCATTCCATTTTTAAATAGCACAATAAATTTAATTTTCACAATAAATTAAATAGCCATATTCAGCTTACAAAATAGAATTACTTAGTGTGAAACCAGTATTTACAGACATTGTACACTATGTACATGATGGTTAGCTTTGTCAACACACAGGCATAGAAGAAAAAAGTTTTTTGACTGTTTTTTTTAAGACATGATTGACATGCTACAAGTGACACTAGGGTCCATACAGTAAAACAGTAGTGCAAACTCACCACAGGAACTCTGAAACGATGGCCTTTGTATGAGATCAGACAGTCATTTCAAATAATAAGAAAATAGTATTACCCACTCTCATTGTAAAAATTCAGCACTGGGTTTAAAGTGTCAGTATTCCTTTAGCAGTAGCCATACCAAACACAGCTTGGAGATTACGCTTGCTCACGGCCTCACTGACTTTGGTAGGGATTTTTATGGCATAAACTAACCTTCTGCTTAGAGTCCTCAGTATGTCACATAAACAAACACCTCACTGAGTGAGAGGAACACTGACTCTTCTAACGGTGTCTGACTTTAATTCCCTAAATACCTCCTTTCCCTTTATTATTCTATCTTCAAAGATGCAACTATGCTGACAGCAAATTTATGTTAGTTATTACTCTGTAGAAAAAATTGATCCCACTGTATATTTGGTCACACACTGCATATGTACAGGTATGCATGGAAAAAAGGGACTTTAATAGCCATGTCTATGAAAAGTGCATATTTTAGCAGAGACACTTATTTCATGTCTCAGATGCAACAGGAAAATAAACAAAAAAAAGTTGCATGAAGTTTACTTTAGGGCCAGTTAAATGTCCTCCCAGTGATCTGGTAAAATTTTTGATTAAAAGGATGAAAGAACTTGTGCAATTTGGTAATGACAGAGGTATCCACCTCTGGATGGATGCGTCCCTTGCTACCCGCCAGGCACTTGTTAAAGACAATGTTAAACCTCAAGCAATAGAACCCTCTGGTGGCATTGAAGTATAAATTGTACTGACTGATCCTTGGAGGAAGATTTAGGAACTTCTCAACCAGCTGGAGTTCTGGCAGTGGTTCAGTGATCAGCCTGTCTCCATCCACGATATGAAACTGCTCAATGGGGAAGTACTTTAACCACCTCTCCAGATGCTTTGTGTAGATGCTGGTTCTCACTGCCTTGTACTTGGTGTTCACCTCGCAGGTGTTGGGATCGATAGCCAGCTTCTCAAACTTGTAGTAAGTTTTGTTCTTTCTTTCCTTTCCTTCCAGCACCTGAGTGTAATCAGAAATAGCTCTTGTGGTAGGTTCCCTGACAATGATCAACAGCTTGATAGAGGAGTTCATTTTGTAAATCCTCTCAGGTACCTCCTCGGTGATGAAGTACGCGGGGCTCTTCTCAATCGTTATTTGATGGGGGTAAGAAAAGGGCATTTTCTTCCGATACCACTCGATCCCCTTGGCGTAGTTCTCATCGTTGTCAAAGAAGTGAATCTCTTGGGAAGCTTTGACCACTGCAGGGTGAAGATTCAGCATCTCCAGGAGCGCTCGGGTACCTCCTTTCCTCACCCCAATGATGATGGCCTTGGGAAGCTGCTGGACCAGGTTATGCAGTCGGATTTGCTCCTTGGTGGCATTGCCCTTGCGGAACTCGTGGAGCAAGCCTCTCTTGAACTGCAGAGCTCGCAGGGGCATTTCCTCCTGGCTCTGGGCTCCAAAGCGACCCTCGATGGGGCAGAGGGGCTGCAGTCTGCAAGCAAATTAGAGAGCTTTGTTAAACGAGCATCATGTCTTAAGGCAATGCCCTAGTTTGAATCAAAACAAGGTGTTCTATGCCATATAGGTCATATCTGTATGTATGGCTAGGCTTTGCGAATGAAGCNGTCAGACTGTGCCTGAGGTCATATCTAGTCCTTGAAAATTTGATACCAAGCTCGGGCCTTAGGGGCTCTTGCATAAGGGCTAAGACCCAAGAAAGACAGGTGCATAATTAGGTTATTTAGCACCCAATTAACAAGCAGTACATATAAGGACAGGTTTGGATGTCCAGTTGGCTTGAAGTTTGAGCACCTGAGCCTTGTGAAGGTTAGATGCTCTGCCCTGTCCCACAGGCCTCTCTCTGTTCTGCCTTCAATCCCAGAAGACTCAGCACCCTGAGCCTTGGGAAGATCAGTAGTCTAGCTCTGTTCCTACAGGACTGTACCTGTTCTGCCTTCCATCTTAAGTCAAATGTTCCTGAGTTCCAGGATCCAGCTTCCTGAGCCTGAGTCCTGTCTGCTGCTGAAGTCCTCCTGCTGCAGCATCAGTGGTGATGCAGTTACCATCAAGGGGAATTTGGTTCTGCTATTGGTTTTGTGTGTGTGTCTGTGTGTATATATATATATATATGTATATATACACACTTCATTTCCTTGTTAGTAGTTTAAGTTTTGTTTTCAATTCCCAAGTGTTTCTCTCTGTTAATTTCCCCTTTTTCTTCCTGGAGTGGGGGAAAAGGGGATAATAGAGAATATCTGTCACTAGGTTGGTGGCTGGTCCAGCACTAACTCTTGACAGGCAAGTGTTCTGTATAAGGCAATCATGCTCTTGGAAACCTTCAACTTTTATTTTATTCTGCCAGGGATTAAATTGCTTGATTATTCATTCCCATTTTTGCTGTGATTTAGCTGAGTAACTCTTAACTCCACCCCTCTGCACTTTACCAGCACAGGCACTAGGATGACTGTTCCCAGGGCTTCTTGAACCTTGCCTCACCTCCTACATTCCTTTGTGGTTGCTTGGGCAATTTTTATTGCATTCTAAGATTAATTTTATTTGGTCATTTTGATCTGAAAATATAGTTCATTTAAGCTGTCTCTTTACAAGACTTTTTCTATTCTAGCCTGGATTCTTTCCTGTGCTCCCCACTGTGTTTTTCATTAGCTACAGATCTAGAGTTGGCCTTTTAAAGTGAAGATGAGCAAAAGGGATGAAAACCAGCTTATTAGGCATCAGCTTTCAATATTTTCCCTCCTCTTTAGAAGATGCTTGGTGTTTTCCCTGCAAATCAGAATCAGAAACACCAAGGTTCTGACTCAGACTTGATCAGCAAGGCAGAGAAAGAACAGCAAAAAAAGTTTTTAAAAATACATTTAATGCATCATTACATCAATGATTCTTATCACTGAAGTGTCCTCTCACTGTACCTCATTTTGTGCCTTGCTGTTTCTTCCTTTGCCCCTGCATTTTTGTGCTATTCTTTTATATTCACCTGCAATGACTTTACCTATTTTTGACTTTTCTAATGCTTCCTCTTGTATTTAATGTCACTGAATGCAAGAAACTATTCATTAAGAGAACTATTAACATTTTGCTCCTAAAGAACCTTGACTAAACCCTTACTTCCACTCCCCAAACAGCACTTAGGTCATTATACAGCAAATAGTGCACTAAAGATGAAATTGGCGTAGAGATTCCAAAACCCTCCAGAAAAAATATCATTGACAATTGCATGGAGCCATGCTCTCCAAAATTAAGGACATGTAAGAACAAAGGCTGCCTAGGCAATATTACTATCAGCTTGCTGTGCATATATATCATGATATGGTTCTTAAATTACACAGCCACATGCTATTATCTTTCTCAGGACCCCTGCCTCAGCCAGTGTACCAGATGGGCAATGCTCATTAATAGCTCTTTAGGTATTCTGGTCTGTCAGCATGTGGCCCCTCACTCCTTTACTGGATATTATTCAAAACCTGCTTTCAGGACAGAATTATTTATTTCTTTGTGGCTTTTCCATCCATCACTGCTTGTTGGGGTCTCCAAGGTGACACTGATGCTAGGACAATGGATGGTTGGGACACAGTAAGTTTAATCCCTGTGACTGGTCTGCTAGCTACTGCTTTGATTATACAGGTGCTGAGAGAAAGCCTGGTCAGACAGAGCCAAAGAAACCACCCAGGTGACATTGCTGGGGAGCTCTAGCTAGGACTTGTGGGCTTATTAGTAGGTGAGATGATGATTGCCTGTTGTTATTTCTTTCCTCAAGTTTCTAGTTGCTTTCTTTGCTCTCTGCCGTCTACTCAGTAGGAGTCTGGCTTGGTTGTAAAGACTGAGGCATTGCAAACCTGTCAATAAATTGTGATGATAATAATATAATAATAACAAAACAAGTAGAAAGTGATGTCCTGATGTGACAGTGGCACAATTATGGATGGAAATTGCGCCAGGGAAGGTTCAGGCTAGACATTAGGAGGAATTTCTTTGCTGCAAGGGTTGTGAGCCATTGGAACAGGCTGCCCAGGGAGGTGCTTGAGTCCCCATCCCTGGAGGTGTTTAAGAGACAGGGAGATGTTGCATTGGGGAGCATCATTTAGTAAGTTGCTAGGGTTAGGACAAAGGCTGCACTGATGATCTTCAAGGTCTCTTCCAGCTGGAACTGTTCTAGGATTCTCTGATTCTATGATAATTTGGTCAGACTGTGGTGGGTCTGCTAAGAGAGTCTTTCTTCAGCAGCCAGGTGGTAGTTAAAAGCATAAGAAAACAAACTAGAGGAGGATCCAAATTACAGGAGGGAAGATTTAGATTAGACATTAGGCAGCAGTTGTTGGCCAGGAGGGTGCTGAGCCACTGTGCCAGGTTGCCCAGAGAGGTGGTGGCAGCCCCAGCCCTGGCAGTGTTGCAGGCCAGGCTGGCTGGGGCTGGGAGCAAGCTGCTCTAGTGCCAGCTGTCCCTGCCCAGGGCAGGCACAGGGGTTGGGACAGAGGAGCTTGAAGGTCCTTGCCAACCCTGACAATTCTCTGATTCTAAGAAACAGAAGGTGCAATTACCATCTCTGTTCTCTTCCTTCTCCTTCTGTGTATTTGTTATTTGTTTTCAAGCAAAAAGAGATTCCACAACAGCAGATCCAGACCCATCTCAACTAATTTTATCTCATTTGCTCAAAAAAGACAGTCAGCTCTGCCTTCAGTGTAACACAACAGCTTGTCAGACAGGGTGGTTTCCTTTAAAAGTAAATAAATACTCCAGATATCCTCTAGCCTAAGGGAAAAGATTGGGGATTGTTAAAAGTCCCTCCTCAACACTTGCACGTTTCAGGCTTTTTACTCTTTCTCCTCTCTTCTCTCTGTCCTCTCTCTCCAAAGGACTTTCTAATTTCCTTCCAATGGAGATGTCACAGAGGCAGAAGACTATAAGCCTGGTTCCAGCACAAGCAGTTGGGAGCATGGAAATCCCAATGAGGGAGTCAGGTACCTCCAAAACAGATCCAGATCCCTAAATTAGCCAGGCACAGAATCTGTTGGAGCTTCCAGCTGTGAAGCAGCTCCATGCACTCAGGATCTGAAGGACCATGGCCTGCCCTAGAGGGAAGTGCTCAGTTTATTGGATTTTACAACTCAAGGAATCAGATAAACTAGTGGTAATTTCCCTTTGGACCAAAGAGGACTGAAAACATCCTAGCTGAAGAGCCTAATATAAGGTTAGGAAATGTGAACCATTTCCAGCTCTCTCATTCAAATGAGATCATTGTAAGTTAAGCATAAATGAGTCTGGATTTCTTCCTGAACAATTAAGTTATTCCAAAGTCTATTGAGGCCACTTGGGTCCTTTTACTGACTGATTCAACAAGTTTGCGTTGTGCCCTAGTGCTGAGGTAGAACATTCCCAGGTAATCCATTTGTGTCTCACTCTATCTAGTGCTTCTTTCTCTCTCTTTGATAGTGAGTGCAAATAAAGACAGCTTTGGAGCAGTGTGGTATTTTTCACTCTAGGTAATGCAAGGGAATGGAACTGAGCTTTACTGCCACTGGCACCATTATATATGGAAGCAGTGGAATTCACTGTTGCAGGAGGTCAGGGAGTCAAACACTGTGGCAAGATAATTTTATAGCCATCAGTAAATTCTGTAGATGTGCAAGTGTAGATAATAGCATAAGGTTAATTAGATTTCATGACTCTGGGTATAAAATATACTTTTGTAGGGATTTCTGCCTCCATTTACAGAATCACATTAGTCTCAGTGAAGTTTTCACTTCTGAATATCAGAGATGTTTTGACTACCAAGGGAAAGAAGAATAAAAATCCTGGGGCTTAATTTGCAATGCACTTGGTCTTAGATGAGTACATAGTTTCCCCCTTCTTCTGGAGTGGATTTAAGCAGCTGAAGAAGGCACCAAGTGGCCTCAGATGGAGCTCAACATTACCTGGCAATGGGCACTAGGTAGCTCTGGTTTAGTTCACTTTCCATGCCCTCCATCCTCACCCAGCATTTGGAACCCAACTCATGTCCCATTGTTTAAAAGAAGGACACTAATAGACCTTTAGCAATGGTAAAACTCTCTGCCAGTTTCTGGAAATCATTTGGTTTTTTGAAGCAGGTTGGTGTTTTGCTTGGGGTGGTGGGTTTTTGTGTTTTGTTTGGGGTGGGTTTGCTTTTCTTGTAATGCTGTCTTTGTGTAGCCCCTAGCAGAGCTATGGCAGCCATGCTGGAGGTGACAGAGGCAGCAGTGGCACTGCAGGGAGCACTCCTGATGCATTGCCCATAGCCAGACTCAGCCTGCTCAAAATACTCTTGCATTTCCTCAGCTGGATTTACTACTGCTCTCCAGGAAATCATATGGGGAGAAAATCCACTTATTTAGCACATTCAGCTCCAGAAAATGCTGGCTAATTAACAGAGTTAACATTCTCACACCCTGAAGCAATCTCTCAAGTGAAATAGTATTCAAACCTTGACAAAGTACTCTGCAGGCTAATAGTTAATTTTCACTGCCACTGCAGAACATTAATTACTTGCTTATAAGGTTTGAGAAGATGATATCTAAAGACACCATAACTGTTTTGCTGAAGCTGGAGGTCAACACAGATACACACAGGCAAAAATGAGCTACTGTAATGACATTTTTGCTGGATGTTGTTTTATTTCTCTCCTGAAAACAAGTGCCAATGTGCTTAGAAAACAAATGGTCAGACAAATAGTTTGCCAGGGATGATCTGCAGTTCTGTTTTCCTACCCTCTACTCCAAAGGAGAGGAAGGCACAATGAAAACCACTACTAGAATAGAATAGACAGTCTGTCTTTCTATGCATATCACTAAAAAATAAAATAAAATCAGGCCCTTGAAGCAAAAAGTCAGTCTTATCCATTTATAATGAAGAGAACAGCTACTTAATGACTTACCTATCCAAGCTCCCAACTCTGGCAACTAGATATAGGAGACTTCCAATAGCAAGGCTGCCTAGCACAAAGAGCTTCTGTCTCAGCAACGCCTGCTGTTTGAATAGCATGGCCCTCCATCAATCTTCAGGACTTCTTCAGCCTGCAGAGACAAGAACACATGGAACACTCACCAGAGAGCAATATGCAGGGCAATGATCAGTCAGCTGTTGCAAGTGATTAAGGCATGCTTGCAGAATCTTCTCAAGCTGCAAAATAAGAAGTTAAAGATGTTGTTTGCTGCTGTTTTTCTGTCCCACATGGGACAATTCATCAGTCTGTACCAGGCAATGTGTCTGGGAGAGGATGATAACTCTGGAAGTGACAGTTCAGCTCTTCTCACCATCACTAGGTCTGTCAGGTAACTGTGTAGAGGCTTGTCTTATAATAGGATGTCTGGTGGGTAAATATGTTTAGACTTTAGCCCTTCAGAATCAGCCTGGGTTAGATTTCAACAGAGATTTACATGCTCTTGCGCCAGGTGGGGCTGCAGTAACCAGGAGTTAGGCTTGCAGGTGCTGTGCACACTGTGGGACAGGTTTGCTGTGCCTCTATTATTGTTAGAGTGTAAGCTGCAGAGAAATCTAACCCAGTGTATTTCCTGCTCTGTGCCAGCAAGCCCATAACCTGAGAGGCATGTAGCTGGGGTGGGCACAACAGGGTTTTTTTTATTCCAGCACATCCTAGCAGCTCTCCCTGTGCTGGGTGTCAGATTGGGCTGTTCTGTGGAGAGCTTCTTAAGCATCATACCTGCCTGACACCAGCCTTGGCTGTCACCTCAAGATCTGATGGGACACAAACTGGCATCCTTGAACTAAGCATGCCTATATGTCCAGATTTCAGCCAACACCAAAGAAAACACTTACATTTCCTTCTCTGATGTGCTCCAGAGACCAGCTCAGGCCCACAAATGAGCTTTGCTTCAAATACTTTAGGTGTGAGGCAGGCAGGAGTCAAAAAGATCTGACCTTGTGCCAAGAAGATTCAACCAGAATAAGCAGGAGGTTCCTAGGTATGGCAGAAGGAAGTGCTGAGTAAAACTGTTTGGCTTTAGAATGACTTTTCTCTAGGCATGAGGTTTGTGTTCAGGACTGCAGACTTGTTTAGGAGACTCAGAGCTGCATGCCTAATACCTTCTTGCAAGTAAGTAGGAAGATCAAGTCCTCCCTTCAGAGCACACCAGAAGTGACATGCTTCTGCACTCTGTATCAGTCCTGGGCTTTCTTACAGATATGCAGGAGAATGAAGCTCAAATCCTCTGTCTGGTTGAGGGGACCTAAAGCCATATCATCTACCTATCAAATGAGTGCTTTACTCACCAGATTGATCCTCTTGGGCCAAAACCCATTAATATAGGGTGGGATAATCTGAACTACTCCTCCACAGTCTCAATCCCTCAACCAGGAAATGCTTAAGGTATTATGGAGTAGTTTCAACAGAAACTGATTTTGACTTCCCCCCCCCCCCAAATTTAAGCTAGACTTACTTTATTGTCAGGTTTCCTATGTTTTACTACTTGCAAAGCTCATTTTGCAGCTCACTTTCTTCTTTCCCAGCCTTAAGATTTACATCAAGCAAGACAGGGATACAGAAGCAGAATGGGTAGGGAGAGTGCAAGATTCAACTGGCCACTGTTAAACAGAGCTTGCTAATATTTGCCCTGCCCTTACTGTTCAATTTTTGGCCCATAAAGCTCTCACAAGACTCCAGGATATAGTTTGAGAGCTATTATAAGGCAGGGACAAGCTGTCTGCCTTGGTGCTAGCTGAGTTTGCTAGTATGGATGCAGGTCACTCTGTATTGGTTGCTTCCAAGGGTGGTAGAATAGTAATTGTACGAATGTATGGCTAGGCTTCATGAACGAAGCTCCAGGGAGGGCTCCATCCATGCTCCTCCTCAGCGCCTTTTACAAGCATGCTGATAAAAAGAGGATAGCAGATAGCACCCTCGAGCCTGCACTAGGGATTTTTTTTAGGTGAGACACAGCATGTGCAGAGCTGGACCCACCCTTTAGTCCTAAGCTTCATCTGCCAGGGCCTAGCAAGCTTGGACGCTGGCAGCCAAGTCCTTAGGACAGAGGTTTTATTAGAGTGTCCTTCTCTTAGCTGGAAGGCCTTCCAGGGCTAAAGGAGCTCCATCTGCCTGGGTTTGGAATCAGAGTTGTCCTTCTCCTAGGATGACTGCCAGAAGGCTAATGAGCTCATCCTACCCATAGAATAGTAATTACCAAGCACATTTATTTCACTCCTATAGAGAAAGGCTTGGTAGGACCAGTTCATCACCTCTTGGTAATGAGAGCCATGCAATACCAATACCTCTGAGTCTGACTGACTCTCTAACACACTTGTGATGTGCTAATAATAATAGTAACTCCTCATACAGCCAGGTCCGAGCTCAGGATAACCTATCATCCAGGAGAACCTATCCTAGAGAATATATTGCTTTTCCCAGAGCTAAAAGAAACTCCATAATAAGAAGTCTTAGAGAAGATCATTGTTGCAGCAAGAATCATATAAAACAGTAAAGGGAGCTTGCAATGTAAATACAGAGACAGAAGAGGTGTTATCATCCTTTAAAAATTAACTGAGGAGCAGAGGTACACAGAGATGAAGTGATCTGCTCAAGGTCACACACAAAACCTGTAGCACCAGTGGGGTTCAGTGTGGAATGCCTGAATTCCTATCCAGTGCCTTGGCTGCAGGATAAAGTATTGCCTTCTGTTGTAGTATACTGAGCAGATGAACTGCTGGCCAAATAATGTAAACTTTTGATGAATTCCTGTTAAAGTTAGTTTTAGGTTGAAGTTAGGTCAAAGCAGAATGAAGAAGAGAAAACAGAAGGAAGGATCCCAGTAGTGATGGAATTACTGATAAAGGTCTGAGTGTGCTTACACCACAAATAGTGCAGAATTACTGGAAACAGAAGTTGTTGCTGTAATCACCTCATCCAAATCAACAGGCAGTGAGACAAGACAATCAGCAGGAGCTTGTTTGAAAAGGATCAGGGGGAAATTTTTGGCCACATGGAGCAGAGATGTGAAGATGCTGTTGATAAATGGTAGCATGTGGTTGATTAGGGAGAGCAGTGGAAGAGAGAAAAGCAACTTCTATTCCTCTGGTAAACAGCCTGAAGAGAGAGTCTTGATGGAGTGGTGTCATTAATCAAAGTGAAGTACAAACCACAGGTAAATAAGCACAAAGCAGGCTGGAAAAAATAATAAAGAGGAGGTGAGGTTTTAGGGGAATTTTTCAGTTAGCACAGATTTGTTTGATTCTGCACACCAGTAGGGGTCATCTGCTGATCAAGGAATGCTTGTCTTCAGATCTGGGAGTTGTGGGATTTAAATACAATGCCTGAGAAAAACAAGTGAAGGAATTGATCACTTGGTACCCTCTTAATTTTGCATTATGTTTTGTCAGATGCTACAGCTTCTTGAATTTGTTACCATCAGTAAAACTTGTACAAATCCAGCACTTAGAGGTTTTCTGGGATAAACCAGAACATTATTTTTCATTAGAGAGAGGATTTTTCATCCCTAATGGAACTGAATAGTCTAAGAACAGACAAATTTCTTCCCCTTTTTGACACAGGAAAATAAAATATATAATGGGAACTGAAAGCTTTGAAAATCTCATTTTTTTTCTGAGGGAATGGCAAAGTGCTGAGCCTGCAGAAAAGGAATCTGGATTTATCTACTTATTTATTTGCTGCTTAATGGTTCACATTTTCAATATCAAAAAGAAATTGAATTCTGATGTGTAACTAGAGTGTTTCAACTTCTCTCCAGCAGAAGAGTGAGATGGGATGAAATAAAATGAATGCACCCTTGCACAGTTCAGATGGTGAGAGAAGGAGATATGCTCACAACATTGAACAAGTTCAGGGAGTCAGTCAGATGTCCCTGGGTACTGAACATGTCTTTTTCTCCTCATGCCTCCTATTGACTGAAATAGTGGAGAAGCAAAGCTGGTGGGAAACAGGAACCGATGCAGATAAACTCCAGCATAAAGATTTCCTATAACCTAATGCCACAGCTGTGAGAGTCATGTAAAAAAAAGACATTTTTTTTCCTCTGCTGTTGTGGAATTTTGACACTTAGGACTGCCTTTAAGTTACCCTGGAAGCCAATTCTTTACCTAAAGAAGTGGTAAGAGGCTTTCTCCAGAAAGACTGCTTTACTCTGAGAAACCAGCCACAGAGGGATGATTTGTAATCCCAAGCTCAGCAGGTTTGGCTTGGGTGATACCCCTACACAGCCAAGTTCTATCAAGCCTACAGAGAGTGCTGATGGCTATTTATTTAGTCCACTGACCACAGGACATTAAACTCCAGACACCCTCAAGACTTAGCTATCCATAGCTCCACTATCTCTAGGCAGTTGCTGGGTCAACCACAGTAGAGAAGGCCATAACCAGCTCTTTATCNGGAGCTTCGTTCACAAAGCCTAGCCATACGTCACATTCCTTTCCCAGCCTAACTCCTGCTATTTTTTTTTGTTTGTTTTTTGCATCTTACTGAAAGACATTGAGCTAAGTGCCATTGGGAAGAGAGGAACAACTCCAAAGCTCAGTGCTCTGTACTGAGCAGTTCTGCTGCCAGCTTGCCAAAGTAGTTGCAGATATCAGACCCTTTGATGCCCTTGAGGTCTCAGACACATCTGCTTAGGAGAACTGTCTTATTGCATCTAAGCTGTCAAAGCAGGTGGCCACGTTCTGCTGGGTGATGGGTATGTTGCCATGGTCCTTGCTTAGCTCCAGGGCTCCAGGAACACTTCCAAGCATGTAGATCTTGATAGGACTTCATTAGTCCAAAGAACAGATACCTGTCTCCTTGCCAGCATCCTGAGTATATTAGACTGCACTGCTCTTCATGGAGCATGAGATTAATCTGCTAGGATCAGCCTTTTCCTTCAAATTTGTGTTGTTTCCCCAGCTAATTGTCTCCTTCTGAGATGATCACCTTCCCTTCTGCTCAGTTTCTCAGGAGTGGTGTAGCTAGTGACACTGATACAGAAAACCTGTGGAACTGCAATTCTGACTGTAGAAGGTTTATAACAGACACTAATTCCACAGTCTTCAAAGGAGAATACCAGCCTCATTCCTTCCAGATGGCACCATCACAGCTGCATCCAAAAATAGCAATCATAGAATCATGATGACTGGAAAAGATCATCCAGTCAAGTGAGGAACAAAATGCAGTGAAATGGAAGGGAGGGGAGGAATGTCTGCAAAAGTCAGAAGAGAGCTGATAAAGGGAGGTCAATAGCACTGCCACGCTGGGAGGAAGCAGTTTGGTTTTCAGCTCTGGGAAAGACTTAAGAAGATTATGAGTCCTCAGAGAAAGGGAAGCAGGTAGATATCCAGAGCTTGCTTCTGCTCTTCATTTAGAGTCTAACCTTTGTCAAGTAGTTTCACTGCCTTTACTAGGATATGAAGGCAGGGAGGTATTGCTTTGTATGATCCAGAGTGAAATAAAATTATATCTTTTCACATACTTGTAATTTTAAAATGTTCTTTCTACTATTTCACAGAATCATTAAGGTTGGAAGAGACCTCTAAGATCAAGTCCAACCATACCTCTCACCACCATGCAAGCATGACTACATTGAGACATACTTGCAGAAATTTGCTCTTGTTCCTTTTTTTCCTGGAAAAAAAAAGATGCCCTTTCACAGATAATATAATACCTGAAATAAGACATGTAAAAGACTGTTTGAAGGTTCTTTAATTAATTAAAACTGAAAGACAATTCAAGTTCATTCTCCTCTCAGCTATAATGCGGCTCCTTACAGCTCACTTTCAGGCACAGTCTGAAAATCCCTTGTGTTCTCCTGTGGCCCCTGGTGCCATAACTGTGCCCACAGCAGAGGGAGCATTAAACTCATTGCCCACGGGAAAGTGTGGGGAGTGATACCCATGTTCCTAGAATCCTTGCATGGGTAGGATGAGCTCATTAGCCTTCTGGCAGTCATCCTAGGAGAAGGACAACTCTGATTCCAAACCCAGGCAGATGGAGCTCGTTTAGCCCTGGAAGGCCTTCCAGCTAAGAGGTTAAACCTCCATCCTAAGGACTTGGCTGCCAGCGTCCAAGCTTGCTAGGCCCTGGCAGATGAACCTTAGGACTAAAGGGTGGGTCCAGCTCTGCACATGCTGTGTCTCACCTAAAAAAATCCCTAGTGCAGGCTCGAGGGTGCTATCTGCTATCCTCTTTTTATCAGCACGCTTGGAAAAGGCGCTGAGGAGGAGCATGGATGGAGCCCTCCCTGGAGCTTCGTTCACGAAGCCTAGCCATGACAATGACAGCTCAGTTTTCTGTGACTTGCCTTTAGAAAAGCAGCAAACCTGACTCCTGAGGAGAGCCCTTCCCTCAGTAGTGTTGCCTGCTCTAATGTGGAAACCCATGTGAAAATATCAGTACCAGTTTAGCCCAAAATTGCTTATGTCTCCATGAGAGAGGGAGACCTAGGAATAGTTGTCTCTAACAATGAAGGAGCTGTGATTTTGTGCTGGGCATGTGCTTTAAAGGTCAGTATCCCTGCCCCAGTGCCAGTTGCCAGCTCCCAGCTGAGTGGAGCAGCAAGGGGAGGCAGCTCCTGTCTGCAGAGCCAGGTGCTAGAGAGCTGCAGAGTGCTGCAGGAGCTCTCTCTGCTTGCTATGCACTCCTGCTTGCCTTCCACACCATTTATCTTCCTCCCCTTGGGCAGTGTGAGTTGTAACAAGTAACTGCTGTCTTGGGGCTGGATTCACTCTTACATGGATCCAGCTTGGCAAATATGCCTGCTCCAGGTTTTTCAATTAAAAATAAAACCATAAAACAGTCAACTGAAATCTCTTTGCAGATGCTTTACTGGTGGGGCTCTGAGGCAAGAAAGATGGCAGTAGAGAAAATTTTGTGCTTCTGATCCTCCCTGGCAGTCACACCTGAAAAATTACAGAAGGCATGGGATAGCTTCTTCTCTCTTTTAGAGCAACTTTTCAGGGGACACTTTTCAGTCTACTATTCATGGTCATTGCATTGATTTCACACTACTGCAGCTTCCTTGACTTGGTGGGCTTAGTCTTGAGCTCCATGGAGTAGAAGGGACCTAATCCTTTCTCTATGGGTGCTTATAACTTAGTATCACTTTCCTAGGGATGTATTTATGTATTAATTTTAATTTTGGTTTGATTTTTTTTTCCCCTAAGCCATCACAATGACACTCACCACATGAGCTGTCCAGATTTTTGGATACAGACACATTTTGTCTGCATGGTAAAATATGCTAGAAGTGATGCCACTAGAAGAGGCTATCACCTGTCTGCCACATAGCTAGTGGGGAATTAGGGAAAGGAGAGAGAGAAGCAATGGAGCTAGGTAGATGAAAAGCTCATGTAATTTATCCAGGAACTTGGAATAACCTCTGCCCTATGCAATTCACATTTCTGGTGACCATTAGTCAAGGTATCTGTCTGGGTTGGCTTTGCTCCTGATGCTTATTTACACTCTACTGCCTTCTGGGATCGTGGGCTGGCTGCAGCCTCAATAATGACTCTTTTTGCACAAATACAGAAAACTATAAAACAATCTGCACAATTCAAAATACATTGGTTGGATGAGAATTAACCCCAGAATATCTGAGTCTTTTGTTAAATTGGCTTTGGAATATACCAGAACACCTCCTTCTGTTCTGAGGGATCTCATATTTAAAGTAACTGCCATGTATGCAATAAAGTTAACTAGTTCTGTGTGTCTATGAAAATATAGGTCCTAAAGAGTCCTGCTTGCAAACTGTGTAGCTCTCAGAGTGAGTGACATCTTGCAGAAGTCTCCATAGAGGGAAGAGCTGATCTAATAAAGAAAAAAACAAGCCCTCACAAATAATTTATTTGTCATTTGGTGGGGGAAAAGAAGAGTGAATAATTTATTTGGTCAATGTTATTCAATCATCAATAGAGCTGGGAGAATAATTTATACATTTACTTATGAATAATGTATTCATCAATTGATGGTAGGAGGAAATTAATGAGGTAACCAATATTTGANCCCTGGAGCTTCCTTTGCGAAGCCTAGCCATGACGACGATGACTCAGCAGGCAGAGAGGAGCTGGGGCAGTGGATCCCTTCTGGCAACCTCCTGACAGCCTGCAGGTAAGCACACCACATGAGGAAAGAGCTGCTGCCCTGGAGCTGCCTCTGGAGCTTGCATCCTACCTAACCCTCCAGGACAACAGATCTGCAGAAGTGCCTGGAGAGTGCTGTGTGATTCATTGATGGCTTTGCTGGCCATGGGAAGCTGTTTGGAGATTCTTCCTCTGGTGTTCCACTAACTTCTGCTAGGGTCACTGAAGCCAGGCTCTGCTTGATCTTGAGGTAGTGTACCTGCCATCTTGGTAGCCACAGTTACAGCACATATGGGGACAAGTACAAGAGCCTGCAATTTTGGTCAAGATGATCTTGGTCAACAATATGGAATGGGCTTTCTTTAGAGAATGGAGAGCTCCAGGTCCTGGAAAATAACAAGAATATCCAGGACTGATTTTGTTAAGGATGAGTTGTGAAGAAGCTGTAGCTAAAATTTATGTAAGAGATATTTCTATTTTCCTTTCTCTCTCTTTTCTTTTCCCTTTATTTTTTTTCCTTTATTTTTTTTTCCTTAGGTGGGAAGATAGGATAGGAAATTTTTCCACATTGTAAATTCATCTTTAAAGCTTACTGAATTATATGCTGTGCAGGTTAAGTTCAGAGAAGGATCCTCATTCATATCCATTTAAGTCTGTCTCCTTGAAGCTAATTTTTGGGACAGTTCATCTCCTACCTTCCTAGTTGCAATGACATCTGAATGGAACAACTTCTCAGTTATTTCACAGAGGGTAAGGGAGACACTAGTCTTTGCCCAGAACATACAATATATTCTTAAAATATTTATCCTTGTCCTAGTTTGAGTCAAAACAAGGTATTCTATTCCCTAGGTCATATTCAGTCCTTGAGGCTATGGGTGTCTCTTGGGGTCTCCTGCATGAGGCCTAAGACCCAAGCAAAACAGGTGCTTTATTAAGCTAATTAGCACCTAATTAACAACTAGTACATATAAGGAGAGGTTTGGGTTTCTACCCTTCCAGGAGGTTGAGCACCTGATCCAGGTGAAGATCATCAGCCCAGCTCTGTTCCTACAGGACTGTACCTGTTCTGCCTTCCCTCTTAAGAGTTCCTGAGTTCCAGGATCCAGCTCCTGAGTCCTGTCTGCTGCTGGAGTCTTCCTGCTGCAGCACCAGTGGTGACATAGTTACCCTCAAGGGGGGTTCTGGTATTGGTTTTGTGTGTGTATATATATATATATATATATGTACTTTGTTTCCTTTTATTATTTTCATTAAAGTAGTCTAAGTTTCATTTCCAATTCCCAAGTGTGTCTCTGTTAATTTCCCCTTTTTTCTTCCTGGAGAGGAGGAAAAGGGGATAATAGAGATATGTGTCACTGGGTTGGTGGTGGGCCCAGCCCTAAACCTTGACAATTATGATTGACTTCCTCCTATTTTACTCTCATAAGATGCTTAGATCTCTTCCTGCCATGCCTCACTCTGCTCTGCTGATGCAGCTACCAGGTGGCAAGTTACCAGGCAGATTTTCATTAAGAAATATGCATAAGTAGCTTCACATCTAAACCAATGTGCTCATCAGCCTAGAGGAAAACTCTCTCCTCACTGCTTGGTGCAAGAGCAAAGTCAATTACACTGCACACAGAAATGGTCAGAGGGTGGGAACTCCTCTGCTGTGAGGGCAGGCTGAGGGTGTTGGGGTTGTTCAGTCTGGAAAAGGGAAGGCTCCAGGGAGACCTTCTTGCAGCCTTGCAGTACTTAAAGGGAGTCTAGAAGAAAGATGGAGGCTGTTTTCATCACGGTCTCTTGTGATAGGACAAGAGGGAATGGCTTTAAACTAAAGGAGGGTGATTTAGACTGGATATAAAGAAGAAATTTTCCACACTGAAACTGGTGAAGCACTGGCCCAGGTTGCCCAGAGAGGTGGTTGATGCCCCATCCCTGGAATCATTCCAGGTCAGGTTGTCTGGGGCTCTGAGCAGCCTGATGTAGTTATAGGTGTCCATGCTCACAGCAGAGGGGTTGCACTAGATGACCTCTGAAGGTCTCTTCAATCTCTAACCATTCTATGAACATAATTTCCCCTCAGGCCCATGTGGCTCCTCTGTTTCCTGCCCCTTTCTGGGGCTCCTCAGCTGAAACCCTCTTGGAAAACAGAAGGAAGAAGGAGAAGCTTTGGTGGCAGAGGTCTTGTTGTGCTTTCTGTCCAGCTCTAGTTCCCCTTATGCAAAGAAGAGCCAGCAGGATCTGCTTCAAAAGCTATGTGTGTGAGGTTGTGACAATGCTGAGCAGGCAGCTGGGAGAGATGTGACAGCACAGCCTGTGCGGCAGAGCAGTGCCACATCCCCACCTGAGGCTCCTCTCAGGACAGAGGATGGCTGACAGTGTCATCCTCTTCCCCTGCTGCTGACAGCCACTCAGGAGAACAATTCACCTCCTGGCATCTCTGCAACATGCCCCAGTTTCTAAGCAAGGGAAGATCACAGCCTAGAATAAGGAAACCATATTACAGCATTACCTATGATTATCTTTTCTAGAACCAGCCATGGGTTAATACACTGCTTGCTTTCAAGCAGCACTCTGTCCTATCTGCAGCTTCACTTTAATCCTTCAGTCTTTGAAGATGCTTCTCTCATGACTCAGTGAACACTCTTGCTGCTAACAACCATCCTATTTCTCCCTGGAAAGATTGGTGGTTTTCTTTCTGAGCATTAATATGCTAATATCCTGTGCTACTTCTTTGAGCAAGTCCCATTCTTGCAAATAGCAGGCAATTCTGCTCTTCTAGGGGCATTAAATGTTTGATTAAATGTAATGAACTTAGTAGCTCTGTGGGACTGATCACAAACAAGAATCCAAGCAGGTGGCATGATGTCAGTGACTACTTTGTTATTAGCAACAGAATCAGACTTCTGGGGAAGGGACACCTCTCACCTCCAGGTTAATGGTCATAATGCTGTCTATTTAATAGTTGCCCAGCAGACTATGCAGTTCTAGACATGTCTTTACGTTGTGTTAGGTGAGCTAAGGAAGTTTCTAACCACAGGTATGTAGCAGGTACAAAGGTATCCTGGAGTTGAAGGGCTATATATGCAGAGAACCTTGTTTTCCATTGCAGCACATGCTTCTCTCCTCCCTGTTTGCATTTGTAAGTATGTTTTCTTTTATCTCTGAAAGATGCTGGTTCAGTGCCCTCACCAGATAAATGTACCTGCAGAAAATATACTAAGCCTCAGCTAGATTTCTTGAACTANACCAGGGGCCACAGGAGAACACAAGGGATTGTCAGACTGTGCCTGAAGAGGAACCATTTACACTCATAGGAATCCAGGAGCAAAATTTTAACCCAAGTACATGTAGCCTAGGCTAATAGCATCTCTGGTGTGGGACAACTGCTCCTCCCTGCTATCTGCTTCTCCCCAGTAGCCTGTTTTTAGGAAGCCTGTCCCATGGATAAGGTGTAGGGCTCCTGCCCAGCCTGCCCATACTCCCAGGCCACTAGGGACCTAGCTGGTCCTCTCTGTTGCCAAGTCAAGCTTAGTAAGGCTCAGTGAGAGGGCATGTCCCTGCCTTCAACCACATTGAGATCCCCAGGGACTCCCTGTGCTATTTCTACATGCAGGTTGTGGATCCCTGTGTGGATCCTCAGGCTAGTACTGCATAACAACTGGCACTAAGCACGTTCTGCCTGGCTTACCCTCAGAGGTGCCACTCCACATCAGTTCTCACAGCGCCCAGCTTCAGGCTTTATTCACACTGCTGGATGAAGAGCAGGGCAGAGCAGAGGGAAACCAACATGCCACATGCATTCACACTCCACATCCTACATCCTCGCAGCTCTACCAGGATACATGGGAGAAACCAGCCCTAGAACTATGAATGCTTTTGTACCCTTTGATGCACCAGGCAAAAAAAAGGGAAAAAGAAAAAACAACAACCTCTTTTATCTCTTAGAATGCTAACAGCTTCTTTCCATCTATGAAAAAAACAAATACTTGCTTTGAAATGAGATCTGTCAGCTGAATATTAATGGAAAGCATTTCTGCAGTCTTGTGTTGTAAAGGTAAAAAGCAAAAGAGTATTGAGCCATCCACCCAGTCAGCGGGAGAGGGAGACTGCTCTGCCTAGGGCTGTGCATCTCCCTCCTCCTGAAGTCACAGGAGGGGCCAGGCCCCAGCTGGAGCTCTGCTTGTCACTGCAGCCTCTGCAAAGAGACAACAGCTGCTTAGCCTTAGCCCTTGAACATACAGAAGCTAATACAATTAAGTTTGCTTTTGTCCAAGCAAAGTCTGGCCTGCTGCTTCAGATAAAAACGTGGCTCTGGTTGTTTGACACCAGTTTAGTAGCTGGAATTCCAGAGCAGGCTCTAGCTGCTCCCTTCCTGCATTCCCATCCNAGGAGGTGTGAGCAGAGCAGAGTGCAGTGGCAGAATCACCTCTCTGGCTCTGCTGGCCACGCTTCTCTTGCTGCAGCCCAGGATGCCATTGTGCTTCTGGGCTGCCAGCGTGCACTGTTTGCTCATGGCCAGCTTCTCAGCCACCAGCACCCCAAGTCCTTTTCTGCAGGGCTGCTCTCCATCATCTCATCCCCTAGTCTGTATTTCATCTCCCTGCAGTGTCCCAGCTCTGAAGGCTGCAGTGCTGTGGGAAGGTCTCAGTCCCTACTACCTGTAGCTGTCTCTGAAGCTGCAGCTTAGAAAAGACAAACTCCTTCCACTGACAACTTTTTCCTCTGTTCAGGGTTACTATTTTTACCCCCAAAGCCTTGCCTTGCCTGCTAACAGCAGTAATGGAGCTGAGACCTCTGCTGTGACTGAGTGCTCTGAGCTCTAGCTACCATCTGCTTACAGGATGGCAGGTCTGTCTGAAATTCCCATAGAAGAACAACACTAGTATTATTGCTAATTAAGAGCAGGCAAGGACACAAACCCATTCCAAATCAAATCAATTCCAATCCAAAAAAGTCAACAGTGGTTTCTAATTTATTGCATTTTCAAATCAATCAGTCAGATTGTGCATGGTTTTTTTACACAAGGTTCTACAGCTTACTGATTCTTCTCTTTCTAGTAAGACTGAGACTGAAGCAGAACTGTGGAGCAGTTTGATTTCTGTTTGTTTGTTTGTTTTTAAATGGAACCCACTTTTTTTAAACAGAATTGTACAGTCAGATTTGCCAAGCTCATGTTCCTCTGGAAGTTTATTGTGAAGCTATGTGGAAAGAAGCTATGATGAAGCTCTGTGTTTACTCTCTCCCAAAGGGCCAGCTGAAGTTAAAATGAACCTCTCTGTCTGCTAGCACATGCAGATCCCATGGGCCTCCTAAATTCCTGCTCAGCAAAGGCTGCAGCACACTGAGGGAAGGAAATGTGGCAGATTAAGTTCTCCCTGGTTCCCTTTTTCTGGGGCTCAGACTCCAACATAACTTAGAGGGCTGCTAAAGAGCCCAGATGGCTGGTTCAGCTTTAAATGAGCATCATCAATTCTGCAGTCAGATGGGACATGGTACAGTTGTTACCTTTGTTCACCCCTTCTGTGTCTTACACTAATAGTTTACTGAAGTGCTTTTAGGGCTTTCCTCTGGCCCAAGTTTGAGGTGCCTGCCTCTGGCCATGGACACTCAGAATTAGGAGGAGGGACACTCTGTACTGCACCTTGCTTGACTGTGACACTTAAATTCCTGGGAAGGTGTAATACTATAACTAATAATATTGGTATTAAAGTCTTCTGATGCTACAGGGTAGAGCTAGAGCAAAAATCTGAGTCTCTAAATGCCTGCAGTTTGCCTGGGATTCCTGAAATGTGGCTGTGTTTCAAAGAGAGGGTAGTAAAGGAAAAACCCAGCACAGTATGGACCAAGCACTCCATGGTATGCAGGAAGAGTGAAGGAGTTGCAAATAAGAATGATGCTGGAGCAGTGGGAATCAATACCACAGGATGTGCAGCAGTGGTGCAGGTAAATCTGTAGCTGAGTGGACCTTTGGAGAATCAAATCAGCATGAAACCAGTCACTGATCAGTAAGGAATGACCATCAAAAGGATGGAGTTTCAGTAGCTGCATAGAGAAACTCTGGATAAAGACACACTACATTCTCAGCTAAAAAAGACAAGTCTGCATTTCACAGAGACTGAATAATCCAATTTATGTCTTGGGCAGAGTGAACACCAAACCCTTTGGGACTTACCTAATGGAAAGAGTGACTTACACTGGTACATACAACAGCAGAGAGGTCTTCCCATGCCCTGGGAGCTCAGGCAGCTCTCTGTCTTTACAAGATACTTTAATTTTTCTCCCATTATTTCATTATGTTCCCAAAGGACAGTTCAAGTTGCTGGGGCATTAACATATATTTCTTCCTTCTTATTTATTCCTGAATATGAGGTAAGGCAGAAACTGGCTTTGGTGTGTGTCATGTCCCAGCATTCCTGGTCACGTGACATCTTTCTGCTACATCCCTTGGGACAGGATGGTGCAGAGGGATCTGTAACTTCAGTGCAGTAACAGTCACTCAGAGACCCACCCTCCAGAGCATGCTTCTCCTCTCTGAAGAACATACCTGTCAGTCAATAATTGCTCTTCTCAATCCTTGCTTTTAGGAGAGGTGGAAAACTCATTATATTCTTCTTGCCCTCGCTATGATTTCTTTAGCTAAATGATATTTGCCACTATATGAGACCTATTGATTAACTTAATAGATCTTTTACTCTTTCTACAGATTGTCTTACTTTTTATCTTTCTTGTCCAATCTTCACTTCAGTCTATTTAAGCATTCTGAAAGCTTTACAGCATTTTTTTTTAAGCTCTTCATTCTTTTGTCCCTTATGTATCAGCCNTACATCAGCCTGGGCAGGGCAGAAATCAAAGAAGCACTCAGCAACTACCAGGCACAGCCAGGTCCCTTCCCACCTAGGCAGATGACAAGTGCCAAAAGGATTTGTCACTCCGAAAGCTGACATCAGGACCACTGGGCTAAAAGTTGACTCCAGTCCCCAGCAGGGCTGGGTTGCAATACATATCATTTTCCTCTGTCTTCAGCACAAAAAGTTCTGACAGCACTCCTGGATTCTCATCTCTCCTCTGGCTAGGGCCTTGGGAAGTGAGCCTGGGTGTGAAGCTGCAATAAATCCTGAGGACTCCAGCAGAGGCAGCAAGAAGACAACAACTGTAGCAGTGTGGGCATGCAGTGGGTGAGGTGGTGGGGTGGGAGAAGCAGGAGCCAATGCTTAATGATACAAGTTCTCCTGGGTCAGTGCCTGCAATGGCAAAAGCCTCACCAGACCATTTAATAGAGACAGCAATCTGCCTTCAGAGCCACACACTGGAAAGTCACATTCCCCTGGATATTAGCCTGAAATTACAGTCTCACCATGTGCACTCTTCACACTGAACTGAGTTGCTAAGCTTTTTTTCTTTTTCTTTCCACACTTCCCATCTGCATACAGCATTTGCTTGTTGATGTTGAGACATGACTGACATCACTTGACAATCTGCCTTATTAACTTGCTTTGGAAGTGTGTAAGAGGCTGACAATGATCATCCCAGCAGACTGAGGACATGCTTCCTGTGACACAGTAAACACATGGAGCAAAGGAAGCTTTTTTCCAACCCCCTAAGGAGAATGTTTACTTAGTTCCTCAGGGCTGCACCAAGTGCCCTAATAAGCCCTCAAGTCACACAGCTCTCTTTCTTGAGCCTGGGGTACAGAAGCTACACTTAGATGCCTAGATATTTTCCTCCCATCTTTAGCTACATTAAAATGAACCCATGTACTATAATATTTAATTGGAGAAGGAAGTATTTCTGAGATTTAGTTTCAAAGCCTACCCAGCTACCTGGAGGAGAGGTTCTTCATCTAAATCAGTGCTTCCTAATGGCAAGAGCCTGATGACAGAATGAGTAATGGTAGGTAAAGAAATAAGAATAGATCAACCTGCTCATTAACCTGCTTGCACAGTAAATTCTCTGTGCTCTGAAGGGCAGGATTTAAGACAATTCCTCTAAATCAAACAGTTCTAATGACTTTTGTTGTCCAGCTCCCTTCTCTAAGTTCTGTTTGGGTCACCAATGGCCATTTGTAGGGGATATTTTCCATGTTTGCAAACCTCAGCACTGATTTATTTGGAGAAAATAACACAGGGTGTTCCCAGGGGAAAGAAAAATCATTACTTTAGTTTTGGTGCATTTGATTACAGTAAAGTCTCTATCATACTCACCATCTACCCTAATGATCCAGGGAATTGGCAGTGTTTAACAATGAAGGAAACAGTGCTCTAGTGTCCAATTAAGGTTTTCTTTGAGGATTAATAAATCATGTCTCATCAGCCCCACTGACCCAGAGGTGTTAATCTTCACCTTATCACTCTTCTCTCAAAGCAGAATCAGGCAGATCAAGAGTAGCAGAATGGTTGAGTTAATTGTTCCATTAGGGCTGATGAAGTCTTGATACTCATGTCCAATACTATACTATTCCCTGAGCATCTTCACAGGCTCTGCTGCAGAGCAGAAAACAGGCAGAGAGGAGACTGCCACAGCTACTGCAGGCAGGGAGCTTGAACTTTTCTCCACACTCAGCTCTTTTGGTATAACTGTGCTGCAGGAGATTATAAATAGCCAGGAGAGGTTTTAGCACATTTAAATGCAGTTGCAGAAGGAAATAAATCAGGTAGTCACTAATGGAAGGAAGACTTAGCAGTTATCTGCCCTGTAAACAATATCCTTGATTAGAAGACATAAGCATTACTCTCTTATTTAAGGGCAAGACTCCAGATATTTCCCTGGGAAGAGTTTTTCTCATTGACAAGCCTACAGTAATCATGGAAAGCACGGCAAATCAAGTTAAAATATGCTCCTATCCAGTACAGTAAATTAGATATCACATTTTAACTGTGTCCCCAGTCTATTTGTATTTGGGTTTGTTTCTAAGTAATCAGGCAGGTCAAATTCTTCTGGAATGAATGCTCAGCAAAAATACTGAGCTCACATTAAAAATCCATTTCATAACCATTGCTTCTCAAACAGTTCCTCCTCCTGATCTGAGTTAAGGAGGAAAGAAAATGGGAATTGATACCTTTCAGGGCATGAGTCACATACCTGTGTATCTTTGAACAAAGAGGGAGAGAGATGGGATCAAAGCCAGAGTGGGGAGAGGGAAAAGGGAAGTGAGCTGGATTCCAGAAAGGCTTTTAAATGTGTAATCTTTATTCCTATTTACACAATATCTCCTTACCCTTGTCTGTCTCCTTTTCTTCTCAACAAAACACAAGCCTCTGCTTTTCCTCTCCCCTTTCCATCACACACCCTACAAAGCAATGGGACTCAGACTCTTCCAGGGGTGAGAGACTCTGTGTTGGATTCAAGAGGACAGGAACACATCCTTGAAATAAGGCAAGTGTTCAAAGTGGGCTAAAGAGCTGAGTTAGAGGAGACAAAGATGAGTAAGGGGTTTTTTCCCCCCTCCCCTTTTCTCCTAAATGTGAGTCACATATTGTTTTCTGAGCTCAGGCACTGCCTCTTCTTTAGCACTCTGAATGCACTCTTGAGTGAAACACCTGAACAAGCAAAGAAAACATTAAACAACACAACTGTTTATGCTTTGGGGTTTTTTAACACAGATCTCTCAGAAAGAGTGGAGCTCTTGGACAGCTGCTGTTTCATCTATATTATTATTTCCTTTTTTCTTTTTCATCTTGAAGGTATTTCAAACAGATTCCTTTTAAAATGAATCCAGCTAAGCTATTATCATGTCTACCCACTGTGTCCTGGGCTGAGAAATGGGACATATCATTATCCTGCCTTCAGAGCATTCCATCTGTAAAAAAGACAAGTGACTTACACAAGTGTACATCTTATAAAGCACCCAGACTGCATCATTTAAATGATTAATTGAACCAATACAGTTTTGAGATAAATTGATTTGCCTTTTTCTCCCTTGCTTGTCACCCTCTCTCCCCTTCAACAATTTAGCATTCAAGCAAACACTGCCAGGCAAACAACATTCCCAAGGTCACTCCACTATCCTCCTCCAAGCTCCACATTAAACTCTTTTCTAGATAAGAATATGAACAAAACAAAACTAATCCTCCCTCCTCCTCCAGCCTAAGAAGACCTTAAGAGGATCCAAACTCATCTCTCCTCCAACCTCTCCACTTATGGACTGGTGTCTTCAGGAATGCATGTGCATAGGCAATACCCAGAGACAGATCACTCTGTGCTGCTCCTAAGAAAGCTGGTTTGTTTTCCATTAAATAATTAAGGATTCCTTGGGCCTGAGAGCAGGACAGAGCATGACCATAGGGGAGCAAATAGGGCACTCAGCTGGGAAAGAGACTTGCTTCTTCAAGGAGTACATGCTATTTAAACCAATGACTGCTGTGAATGGAAGATTTCACTGAGTCCTTCCCTCTGCCCTGGATGATGAAAATGTGAGCCCTCATCTTCCAGATGACTGCTTAGGTGCAGCAGGAGGACTCCTAGGAGATGAAGTCTTCCCTCATTTGCTACAGCTTGTGCCTGTCTTGGAGTAGCTTCTGGTACTAAGTGTCTGCTAGGTCATCATCTGGTCAGANTTATGGCACCAGGGGCCACAGGAGACCACAAGGGATTTTCAGACTGTGCCTGATCTGGTCAGATTACTGCCTGGTCAAGTACCCCCAAAAGTCAATTAGTATCTCAGCAAGCTCAGGATTCAGGTACAGCCATGTTCCTTTGATGCTGTCCTGATGTTAGGTTGACTTCTCTTCCTGTGGGGTGGAGGAAATGCTAGAATTATGTCAGGACCACTTTTGGGGCAGGCTTAGAGAGAAGTGCTGGCAGCCCAGGTAAGAGCCCTAGCAAACTCCAAAATCCTGAGTCCCTAAAGCTGGATTCTCAAACAAGGCAATTCTCCACCCATTTTTCTAGCTGGGCCAGCTCACAGAGATGTCTTTAGAACATGTCTAAGGCCAGTGCTAAGAGTTACAGGTTTAAATACTGCTAGTAGCCAGGCCACTCATCTGAGCTATCAAGATTCAAGCCCTTGCTCCAGAACAAATAATTTATCACAAGACTCTGTTGACACTGGGGAAAGGAAGGAAGGACTGGATGAAAGAAATAGCAAGGAAAAAGGTGAAAGATCACTGTGTTTGCTTCATCAAATACAGAAAGAAACGTTGACACCTAGCTGTAGGGCAGAGTTTGCAGCTAAGAATATCAAGGTAAAGCAGATGTCTCCCTAGCTTGAGGCAGATCTTTCTTTCCCCTTCATTTCATTCCTAGTTAGTGCAGGTAGATTCCTGTGCAGTTCCAAGGTGGAGCACAACACCAGGGTTTCAGGGCTCCAGGACACACTAGTTGAATCCTCTATGGAACATGCCTGAGTGTCTAAGTGGCTTTACCCTACAGCCCTGCTGCTAGTTTAATTCTTGAGATGTCCAGCAGAAATAGGTGTTTCCAAAGTTGGCTGAAATCACTCATATTGTATTCACTTGTTGTGCCTCCAAAGAAGAAAAGTGTGAGACAGCCCTGGAAATCATGCTGCTGGCAAAATCAGTTATGCAAAGAACAGTAGAACCCAAGCAAACCATTTGGGAAGTAGTTCATGTGAGATTGTTCCCATCCATACACTGCAAAAACAGGTCTCTAATATGCAGCCAATTCAGAAGTGGTATCCCTTTCACATTTCTTGTTAATTTGGTTTATTGTAGAATTCCACTGAGTGACTATCTCTGCACATTACATACAGAACATAGCAGAGGAAACATTTTATGTCTTCTTGTGTCTTCCTCTAACTGAGTTTTACTAATAGTAAGTTTGAATGGTTATCATGTAAATGGAAATCAACCTGTCTGACAAACCAGAGAGAATGAATGAACAACCTCAGTGTTGCCTGGCTTTCCAGATTTGTGACAAATTGCATCTAGCTTCCACAGAAGCTAAAAAAAAGAAAACAAAAGTTAAAAAAAGTTATGGTTCTCATGCTGACAACAAAATTTTAAAAGAAAACAAAAATAAGAGGTTTAAAACTCTTTCTGAGATGATGCAAAACAAAAAGGGAGCTATGTTCATGCCTCTTATTCAAATACTCCCACTCCATTAGGACAAACATGTAGGTTTCCACTTCTAATTCCATGGCAGCCTTTACAAGAAGGACAAAATCAATTAGCTGGAGTCTGTGGTGGGTTGACCTGGGCCGAGTGCTAGGTACCCACCAAGGTTCTCTATCACGTTCTTGCCCCACACCTCCCACGGCACAACAAGAGGGAGAGAACGGATGGAAACAGCCCGTGGGTTTTAGTAAAGGCAGTTTAATAAGCAAAATAAAGAAAGGCAAAGCCACGCGCGTGAAGCAAAGCAAAGCAAAATTGAGCTTTAGTCTCTACTTCCCATAATAGGTGATGTCTGGCCCTTTCCCGGGAAGCAGGGCTCCGGAACGTGTAGTGGTTGCTTGGGGGGCAGATGTCTTCTTCTCCCCCCCTTCCTTCCCCCCTCTGTCCTTTATCCCTGAGCTGATGTCATATGGTATGGAATAGCTCTTTGGTCAGTTTGGGTCTGCTGCCTTGATTACGTCCCTTCCCAGCATCTTGTCCACCCCGTCGCTTTGGTGCTATGCCAGCCTTATAGTAGTCACAACATCACATGTTATCTTCAATCTGAGGCACAGCGTTTCTGAAAACTGTATGGGAACATTAACTCCATCTCAGCCAAACCCAATACAAGTCTTAGAAATGAACTATTATTTTAATCAGCTTGAAGCTGAATCTAACATTGACATGAAATCAGTAGGAGAATTTCCACATCTTTAATGTGTTTGGGGTTGCACTTTAGATTTACCACAATGTTTTCCTGGTTTGGGGCACTTTTCCTGCCAGTTCACTGGTGTGCTACCTGCTCTGGGTCCCTACAACATTTACAATTTCCTTTCTACATGTCTTTATTTTCAGTTTCACATTTTTTTTGTCACCCCAGGAAAATGATAGTTGAGGTGAGGATATCTTAGGGCTAGACAGAGAGTCAGGATAAATATTTGTCTTTCATGGAGAGAGGCCAGCAGATATGGATGAACAGAAAGAAGTCACCACCACAGAAAGATCAGTGTTTCTTCTGTCCAGGAGGCAAAGCTAGGAGCAGTGGAAATATCCAAAACCTTAAGAAGTCCCAATCAAGTCAAAAGCATCTACCACAAGGCTATGTCTCTGCTCAACCAACCCAGAAGATCCCTGACAGGGCTGAACTGGGCTGTGTGCCACATCCTGTTGTTACCTCTAACTAAGGTGTAGACAATTAGTTGCCAGACTTGATGGCACAGATTGATAAGAGCTTATGTTGGCAGTGTAGAAACTTTGGTTAAAGGAGCCTGGTTGAGGTTTGTAATCCAATAGGAAAAGCTGTAACCTCAATTTGGAGAGCAGTGGTTATTGCAGTTTGCTTCTGATTCTTCAGAGGGGAAAGAGGAGACTACTGCTAGCTGTTTTTCCAAGCTGCTTTGTATATCCCTAGCTGAGGAAGGTGTGATCTCAACAAGAAATATATTTGGATTACCCTTTAGGGACAGGCACAGTCTGAAAATCCCTTGTGTTCTCCTGTGGCCCCTGGTGTGATAACTGTGCCCACAGCAGAGGGAGCATTAAACTCATTGCCCATGGGAAAGGGTGGGGAGTGATACCCATGTTCCTAGAATCCTTGCATGGGTAGGATGAGCTCATTAGCCTTCTGGCAGTCATCCTAGGAGAAGGACAACTCTGATTCCAAACCTGGGCAGATGGAGCTCCTTTAGCCCTGGAAGGCCTTCCAGCTAAGAGGTTAAACCTCTATCCTAAGGACTTTGCTGCCAGCGTCCAAGCTTGCTAGGCCCTGGCAGATGAAGCTTAGGACTAAAGGGTGGGTCCAGCTCTGTGCATGCTGTGTCTCACCTAAAAAAATCCCTTGCACAGGCTCTAGGGTGCTATCTGCTATCCTCTTTTTTCTCAGCACGCTTGGAAAAGGCGCTGAGGAGGAGCATGGATGGAGCCCTCCCTGGAGCTTCGTTCGCGAAGCCTAGCCACGACCATGACCCTTTAGGGATCATCCGTTTCTCTTCCTCTAGCCCTCAGTCAAAGGAGAGACACTTGTAGGTCTTCTTGCTCCATCTTTCTGAAGGGAACTCTTGCCAGCTCTACTCTAGCTGAGCACAGACCTCTCGAGGGAGAGCAGGACTCCCTTTCTACTCCTTTCTTGCTCTTGGCTCTTGCTAAGCATAATTTGTATTGTTACATGAATTTATTGCAAGCAAAGATTTAAAAAAAAACAACAAATCAAACAAAACTGAGTTTACTCTGCAAGTATTAAACCCCAACCTCAGCTTCTCCTTTTTGCACAGAATCACAAAGGTTGGAAGAGACCTCTAAGATCAAGTCCAACCATACCTAGCACCACCATAGCACGAAACCATGGCTCTAAGTACCACATCTAAATGTTTCTTAAACCCCTCCAGGGATGGTGACTCCAGCACCTCCCTGGGCAGCCTGGGCCAAGACTGAACAACCCTTTCAGGAAACAAATTTCTCCTTAGATATAATCTAAACCTCCCCTGCTGCAACTTGAAGCCATTTCCTATTATCCTCTCACTGTTAACCCTGGAAAAGAGACCTACCCCCATCTCACTCCAACCTCCTTGCAGGGAGCTGTAGAGAGAGCTAAGGTCTCCCTGAGCTTCCTCTTCTCCACACTAACCAACCCCAGTGACCTCAGCTGCTCCTCATCACACTTGTGCTCCAGAGCCCTCCCTAGCCTCCTGGCCCTTCTCTGCACACACTCCAGTGCCTCTGTGTCTTTCTTGGCCTGAGGAGCCCAAAACTGAACCCAGGACTCTAGGTGCAGCCTCCCCAGTGCTGAGCACAGGAGGATGATCACTTCTCTGCTCCTACTGCTCACACTAGTTTTGATCCAGGCCAGGATGCTGTTAGCTTTCTTGGGCACCTGGGCACACTGCTGGCTCATGTTCAGTCAACTCTCAACCAGCAGCCCCAGGTCCTTCTGTGCCAGGCACCAATCCAACCACTCTGCCCCAAGCCTAGAATATTGCATGGGGTTATTGTGACCCAAGGGTAGGACCTGGCACTTGGCCTTGTTGAAGCTCATCCCAGTGGCATTAGCCCATGGATCCAGCCTATCCAGGTCTCTCTGCAGAGCCTCCCTACCCTCAAGCAGATCAACTCTCCCTCCTATCAAGAAATTTTGCTAACAAAGTAGCTCTCAGCATGCTCTCCATGTTCCCTCAGTGAAAGAAGGAAATGTGAAGTCTGGACATATGTAGTCTTGTGGAAAAGGGTCTGTCTTCCCTTCCTGACAAGCCTAGCAGCGTAGCTAACTATTTCCCAAGGGAGAGGGCCTTGCTTTTTTTTTAAAAAAAAAAAAAAGGAAAAGAAAGAGGAAGAAAAAGGAAAAAAAAAAATCAATATTGCCTCTTGACACATTTTCATTTACATCACTGCATGGCTTTCAGTCTGGGCACAAATCAATAGGCAGCTTTTAACACTGCTCACCTAGTTTGTTCTATGTAAACGAAGAGAGATTTGCCTCAAGTGCCTTGTTTTTTTCCCTTTGGGCTCTAGGCAGATGCTCCACTATTAACAGGGTGTGATGCTCTGAAATGAAGCTGAGTTTCTTGGCCTGCGCTTCCTGTGACTGATCAGAAGAGCTTGAGCTGTACTATTAATCACACAAGATTTTCTTTGTCACCACTTACAGTCAATTGACTCTGTACTTGGTGGCAGCATCTCAAGCAGGTAGCAGAGGGCAAGAAGTCAACAGGAGGAAGAAAGATTTAGTTTCAAAGCACACAGCACACAGTCTGTGGAGCTGCTGCCACATGCCCCCTGGGCACTCGACCACACTGCTGTTGGGTGGATTTATCTGTATGATGGAGAGGCATCTGTGTCACCTCAGCTCTTTCTGTTGGATAAGCCTCCTCAGCCAACTGCACCTTTCCCTGCAGTCTCAACCTTACCTGGGAGATGTAGGGGCTGGAGAGTTTCTCCAGATTGCACTGGCTTCAGCAGCTATTTAGGTTCAGTTCAACTCTCCACAGATTTCAGCAGAGAGCTGACCCATGAAGCAGGCACCTTCTGTTTCAGACCTACTGGTGACTGTCGCTCAAATGCCAGGCATATGTCATGGTAATAACACTACCCATATGCTTAACAAATGCCAATTTGCCTAAGAACCAATAATACCCCTTTAATAGCCACTTGCATAGGGTGGGCTTTCTAAAACCACATCTTTGACATAGACTGATTTTAGAACACAGAGGAGTGGGAGTACAGATGCCCAGAGGTACAACACTATCACTTGCTAGAGTCACAGCACCTCACCTTAGAGAATTTTCAGCTCATGAAGCCTCCACAGAGGTTTTCACACTAAAGCAGCACATGCAACGTTGAAAACAAGAGCCTAGAGGATTTATTTATTGCATGCAATACCTTAGAAATGTTCTTTGCTAGAAGCAGACTCCGTGTGAAGTCCAACACCCCATAAAACTGGCAATCATTTCCTTTCCTATAGCACATTTTAGACATGCATGACCAGAGCCTTCCCACTAGGGTAAAACAGCTCCTTGATTGCTTTCATTATTGCTTTCCTGGGGATTCTCCATAACTAGAGTGGATTCCTCAGTGGTGCAGAACTGATCTAACATGCAGCACAATGCTGACTCTCCCACTCTGGGCTTTTCTGGATTAAGTCTCTAATTAGCTACATACATAGATAAACATAATAGTAATATAATGTATGAGTACATGCTGATACTGAACTAGTTTGCTATCACTTTATTATCAAAGACATTGTTTTCTTTTCTGTGAATGAAGCAAGGTTTATTCAAGCTCTGTTTCCAGTGGATAAAATTAGTAGCATTTGGATGGAATACACTGAGCCAGATTTGATTGCTTATGAATTTTTTCCCCATTTCCCCAGACTGGCCCAAGCTGTATGAGGTGCCTGTCAGCCTCATACAGTGCAAATCCATTTTTATTTCACCCTCCAAGTTTTGTTGACATTTGTCTCTTAGGAGTTTAGAGTTACAGGACAACATGTGTTTCCCAGGGGAGAAGAGCAGGTTGTAATAAGAATAGAGAAGGACTTTCAAGGACATTCACAGAGATCAGTCAGTCAAGTCTGCCTTTAAGTCTGTTGTTAGGGGCATTCCAAACAAGTTCTATCAAATCAATGATTTAGGAAAGGTAAAATCAACTATTCAAATGCATCCAAACATGAACCTGGAAATCAACTCTGCATTCTATCAGTTCTGCACAACTCTCTAGCCCTCAGTCCCTGATCAAATGCAGCATGCACTTGTCCCCGGACATTTGCAAAATAAAACCTCAAATTAATTGCCTAACTAGGAAGCATAAAATCATATTTCCTGTGGAACAGATCCATTGCAACACCAGTAACAGACACAGAAGCCTTGTACCACCACTCACCAAAAAGCCCTTTAAAAGCCAAGTCCACAAGCAGGCTCCAGCTGTCTCATACTGCCCCACCACCAGCAGTCCAGGGACATTCCACCTCTGTTGTTTGCTGGGCTATGTCCCACAGGCTACAAATGCAGGAGGTGCTCCGCCCCAGGGGCTGGTGCTGTGCAGCAGCAGGAGGGTGAGGGATGAGGGCAGGAGCATGGATCAGTCAGCTCTGCCCCTGTGTGGTGGTAAACCCAGCTTGCCCAGCTCCCCCCCAGCCCTTCTGAAACTCACCCGCTGCTTACCTGCAACAGGTGAGCAGCACTTCTGTCCCAAACTTAGAGCACAGCTAAGATTTCACACTTCCATTCTTACACTTACATTCTTACAGAACACTCCCAGCTCCTCTGATTTCTTTTGTAGATCTCTGATGCAAATGCACTTTCAAAACCCATTCTGAATACCTACTATGCAAAGAAACAAATGAGCCTTGTATAGCTGTTACTGAAAACATCAGAAAATCTGAGGTCTAAGGCATAACAGCACCTGAGTAATCTTAAATTTGGCTTTCTTGCCAGTTAAATAGGCTCACCCTAATTACTGAGAAATAGACTGTCAGTGACAAACTTCCACCAGGATAGAAACTAATTACAGAGACCTTACACTAGCCCATTTGATCTAGGCATTAGTGGGAGGGAGAGGGAGCTGAAGCATCCTATTTGAGATCATCCAGCAGACCAATGACCTCCCAAGGTCAGGCACACATCATTTCCCATGGGATCATCAGCAGACCCTGCTACCTCTGCAGCTGACAGGTGACTGGGGAGAGCTGGGGGAAGTGACAGGCACATGGAGCTGGGCACAGAGGACAGGGAGAGGCTGGAATTGACTTCTGGAAGCTGGCAGCTCTATTGGACTAAGCACAGCATGCCAGGCTGTGTTTCAACTCTGACTGTTCTAGTTCAGCAGCATAGTCCAGCAGAGAGAATGCTAGCAGAGGTTTCATTGGCCTTGGGGTGAAAACCAAATTGTTGTAATGCTCCTGAAGCAGAGCCTGACACTTCCTCCCAGAGAGCACAGCACTGAAGTGCAGCATACCTTGAAGTGGACAGTCAGAGTTCAAACATATGCACTCATGCTGCTATTTCACCACAGACTCCAATTGGAATGAGCAAGAACATGAGGATAATGCCATGGGAATTTTTCACCATCTGTGCTAATCATTCAGAAAAAGCCTGGCACACACTCTGCAGAAGAAAATTCCCTCCTGGGGTTGTAATTCCAAGATTTATTTCCAGGATTCAATTATTACATTTTTTTAAATGCCTTTAGATTGTTCAGAGAGGCAGATGATTTCTGTGGGTGGCACAACCCTTGCAATGAGTTGTCATTTGGTATGAAATATTTGACACAATGTGCTTGGCACAGTGCTCACAAAGGAGCAGATCCAGTGTCCTCCCTAGGCCTGTTTCCAATACAATACTTCACTAGAGCTTGTCCACTTCTTTCACAGCACATTTCCTGAAATGAGAGATTAAAACTGATGTAGCACACACACAAAATATATCAATCAGTTATTCCAAGCAGTTTCCAATGGAGTCCAAAGTGTGCTGGATTTTTTCTTTACAGCCCTTCTTCCTCTCCCTGGAACGGAGTGGCACCAGATGAATAAGAAACAACAGAATGAAATATAATCAAAATGTACCTTTATAGAAGAACTTGCTTAATGGGGAGGCTAGGCCCTAACCCTCTCAGACAGTGATTGAGTTATGCTCAGTATATAGTACTTTTCTGCTTTAATATTCTCATGTCAAATGTATTTAATCCTATTCAGTTCATGTCCTCAATCATTTCTGTGACAGCAAGCTCCATTGGCTAGTCATTTATTCCTGAGTCAGGGCTTGCAACACCCTGGTTATTAATCAGATCAGGTTTTGCCTTCATTAATGGTGAACTACAACTGAAACAATCTCCCTGTCTCAACCAGTCTGATCCCAGTACAAATGTCAGTGTGGATGGCACTGAAATGTCTATGGCGCTGAACACTTCTGGCTTCAGCAGGAACATCAGACAACCCAGGACAAAATCCTGCTCATGACCTCTTCTCCAGTTTGGCTTTGTCTGAAGTTCAGGATTGCAACAACTCCAAACCTGACACAATAGAACCCAAAGGCATTGAGGACACAGCTAGAAGAAATGAATGCAGAAAGCATTCTTTTTCCCTTCTCTGCTCCTATCACACAAATCTCCCCTCTCAAACTTTTGCAGCTGACTACTCTAGTGACTACTCTGTGGGCACTTTAAGACTCAGGCAATTTTGGACATTTGAGAGTTGGATTGGCCTGAGTGTCTGGTTACCATCACTGACATCTGCCACTTGTTCCTCTGCAGCCAGGCTGGCAGGTCACCCTGTTACAGCACTGTGCTAACAGCCCCTTCCCTTCCAGTGTAGCCCCAGGTGGCAGGGTAAGCTCCAGGCACCAACAAGCTGCATTTGGCACATGGTGTCCTGGAACAGGAGGAGATCTGCCATCCACTGCTGCTCTGGGGTGCACTCTTGCAGGAGCCCAGCAGCAGTCCTGCTAGTCAGCAGCATCTCCATCTTCCACCTGTGAGCAGCCTGGGCCTCTGCTGCTGTGGAAAAGGCAGACAAGAGAGGTCTGCATTTCAAAAACCAAGCAAGTGCCTACCCCTTTATAGGTAACTCCTGCCTGGACAGATGATGGCAAGCAGGGATAGACGAGTGGGACAAGCAGAGAAGTCAGTGCAGGGGTATAAGTGGGTGTTGCATAGCCTGTGTCTGCTGAGATGTTAATGTCCCTTTATCTCAAGTAAAACTTGCAAAGCAAAGTAAGGAGCAATGGAGACCTCTCTAAGGGGAATATATTAAGGGAACATTTTAAACTACTTAATGAAGAAAGGGGGTTTAGAAAAGACACACAAATAACTGAATTCTGGATTGGTTTGGGACAGTTAGAAAACCTGATGCTGATGAACAGATCTCTTTAGAGTAGTTACAAAATTGCATAGGCATCTCTTCAGAGTCCAGGCACTAATACCAATGGCTTTATTGCCCTTATGCTTCTCAGGAGTAAGAGATTAGGAGAACGTTTCTCCTGCCATAAATAGTCCTAAGAATTAGTGAGCATAATATTGCTTTGTTGCACTGCTAAAGAACATTTCAAGTAGTCCTCTAGAGATCCAAGTGCAGAGAGATGGATTTTCCACCACGAGATGTACATGCCTACTTGTCCTAACATGGGCACTTCTCCCAGAGTATCCATAGCAGTCACACACACAACCACACATCACACAATCACAGTCATTAAGGTTAGCAGAGACCTCTAAGATCATCAAGCCCAACCACCAACCTATCGCTGCCATGCCACTACAGCATGGCCCTAAGTACATCTAGGTGTTAAAGGCAGATGCTCCACNCAGCCCAGGGCCAGCAAGATCCTGAAAGGAGTGGAGCATGTGCCCTAGGAGGACAGGCTGAGAGAGCTGGGTCTCTTCAGCCTGGACAAGAGGAGACTGAGAAGAGACCTCAGCAATGCTTAGAAATATGTGAAGGGTGAGTGTGAGGAGGAGAGAGCCAGGCTCTGCTCAATGGCATCCAATGGTAGGACAAGAGGGATTGGGAGCAAGTTGGACCACAGGAGGTTTAGTATTAACATGAGGAGGAACTTCTTTCCAGTAAGGGTGAGGGAGCACTGGCCCAGGCTGCCCAGGAGCCTGTGGAGTCTCCTTGTCTGGAGCCATTGCAGAGCTGCCTGGACACATTGCTGTGTGAGCTGGTCTAGGTGCTCCTGCTCTGGCAGGGGGGTTGCACTAGATGATCTTTCTAGGGCCCTTCCAACCCCTAACATTCTGTGATCCTGTGATATTAAAGCCATGAAGTGTCCTCATTACATCTGGCCTAGTCAAGAGCCAAGCACATGCTCTCCAAGCTGGCAGAAGCAGTGACCCTGGCAGCACCCTGGGGTCTGTACTTTCATACTTTACTTTTCCCTCTGTGCACAAGGACTCTGCTTTATTTTTACTTCCTGCAAGGGAAACAACTCCTACAAACAGCCTTACCATGCTGCTTTCCCACAAGAATGTCTGCCATTTCTGTCTCCTCCAGCTCCTGAAATTATAGCTGGGGCCAGAATTAGGAATTTTATCTGTCTGCTGTAGATAAATGATAGATCCATCAATTTCTACTGCGTGTCATTCTTTGTGTGCTCTTTCAGGGGCTGTCCCTTTGTGCCAGACCACATCTACAATGGTTTCCAGCTGCTCCTGTCTGTGGCCCATGCTGTGGCCATTGATGTTCTTCAGCTGGGCTTCAGCTTCCTCATGGTGCTGTGGTCAGGATCTCAGTGAGCCAAGCATTCTGCTTATCTTGCAGCCACCTTGGAGTCAACTGGAATAGAATGCAGTCCACAGCTTTGAACTTTCAGAAGACAGCTCTTTCCATGGAAAAGGGTTTTGATAAACATTTGTGTGCTGGAAGGGGGAGATTAAGATTTGAAATGGGTCAAATGCCCAGTGTTTTTCCTCTGTGCAAAGCAGGGAGGTCACAAAGGACTTCATCTATGTACACAGTTATGTAAAGAAAGATTTGTATATATTTTAAAAATATTTGCTTGGAGAATGATAGTTACTTCTATTGAATTCTAGACACACCTCATTCCTGTTTCCTAACAAGATGTGTGGCAATGATATCATTTAATCTGGATATTTAATAACATTTTTAGCAGGTAGCAGTACTTAGGAACATAAGAAAACCTTCCACATTTAATTTTAACTGAACAGCTCTACTGAATTCCTGCTCAGAGAGTTTAACCTGTGCTATTTTCCTCTAATCTCTCATGTTATTTCAAATGGTACATCTCTGAAAGAAATATATCTTACTGAAAAATAATGTACCAGAGTCAATTTCTGTTAGCACAAAGACAAGGCAGCTATTCTGCTTTCTCCTGTCAGTCTTCAGGTTCACACTTAGTGCCCATCTTTTTGTTTCTTCCACCCCCTCACAATCCCCCACCCCCTTGTAATTATTTTCCCCTGTACTTCCTCCTCACAATAACTGGACAGCTAAATCATACTGGAGAGTATGCATACTGTAGGCTCTAGCCTTAAAGAATACAAATGTTATTAGTTGTAATGACAAAAGATGTGGAGAAACGGGCCAGCAATGTGCCCAGGTGCCCAAGAAAGCTAACAGCATCCTGGCCTGGATCAGGAATAGTGTGAGCAGTAGGAGCAGAGAAGTGAGCATCCTCCTGGACTCAGCACTGGGGAGGCTGCATCTAGAGTCCTGGGTTCAGTTTTGGGCTCCTCAGTCCAAGAAGGACACAGAGGCATTGGAGTGTGTCCAGAGAAGGGCAAGGAGGCTAGGGAGGGCTCTGGAGCACAAGTGTTGTGAGGAGCAGCTGAGGGCACTGGGGTTGGTTAGTGTGGAGAAGAGGAGGCTAAGGCTTATCTCTCTCTACAACTCCCTGCAAGGAGGTTGTAGCAAGATGGGGGTAGGTCTCTTCTTCAGGGTTAACAGTGAAAGAACAAGAGGAAATGGCCTCAAGTTGCAGCAGGGGAGGTTTAGATTAGATCCAAGGAGAAATTTCTTTCCTGCAAGGGTTGTTAAGTCTTGGCCCAGGCTGCTCAGGGAGGTGCTGGAGTCACCATCCCTGGAGGGGTTCAAACAATGTCTAGATGTGCTTCTTAGGGCCATGGTTTTGTGTTATGGTAGTGCTGGGTATGGTTGGGCTTGATGATCTTAGAGATCTCTTCCAACCTTAATGATTCTGTGATTCTGTGAAAAGGGAGAGAAAAAGGCATTTAAATAACAGGACATGGAAACCTTGTTTTGATCTGTTAGTATTGTGATCATTTGGATGAAGTGGATTAATGGTATTTGGGTAAAACAGAGCTGGGAAATAGGTCTTTATGTCAAAAATCCTGCAGGAATAAATGTTCTTGAAGTTACAGCTCCATTTGAGTCACAGCCTTACAAGAATATAGAATCATAGAATCATAGAATGGTCTGGGTTGGAAGGGACCTCTGGAGCTCATCTAGTCCAACCCCCCTGCAGTGGGCAGGGACATCCCCAACTAGAGCAGCTTGCCCAGAGCCCTGGCAAGCCTCACCTGGAATGCCTTCAGGGATGGGAACTCAACCACCTCCCTGGGCAACCTGGGCCAGTGTTCCACCACCCTCGTGGGGAGGAACTTCTTTCTAATGTCCAATTTAAATCTACTCCTCTCCAATTTAGAACCATTGCCCCTTGTCCTTTCACTGCAGGCCTTTGCAAACAGGCCCTCTGCAGCCTTCTTGGAAGTTCCCTTTAGGTACTGGAAAGTCACTAGTAGTTCCCCCCGAAGTCTTCTCTTCTCCAGGCTGTTTCTGTCAGTAAGGTCTGTTTTTTTCTCTACATATCCCACCTTCATGTTTTTATGGTGCACCTGATAATAATAAGTGATGTTTCTTTTTTAATAAATCCTCATTCCCTAGATCCATGTGATAGAAGAGGAGAAACAATCTAAAAGAAGGCCCCTCAAGATCTCAGCAGCCAATGAAGCAGCTTTAATGGCCTTGGAGAGCAGCTTGCAAGCATTATTCAAGTGTGGTCCAAAAGCCAAGCTCAAGGTTGAGAGAAAGACAATTAAAAAAAATAATTTTCATTATTTAAAAATAAATTCATAATTTAAAATCAATATTTTAAATAATTGTCATTCTCATGATTTTTGGAGCCTAACTAGATATTGTGGCTGCCCATGGTGAGTCCAAGCAAGGTAAGTGTCAGAAGGCAGCTATTGAGCAGGGCATGGCTCTGAAAGGCTGCTGTGGTTTCTGGGTAAAGGAAAACACTGCAAAACCTCTTCCTTNCTGTGGGCACAGTTATGGCACCAGGGGCCACAGGAGAACACACGGGATTTTCAGACTGTGCCTGCAACATCTCTTTAGGCTTTGTGTAACATCAGTGCAGCTTGATGCCCTTGGCTTAGGTTTTTTGGGGGTAACTCAGGGGAAGACAAGTTCCCTTTTAGCTTTCTGTTGTCAGGTCTGCAGTTTGAAATAAATAAACTGGTACCAGCATCTGACATGCTCAGCTGGTTAATGGAAGTTTTCTCCTCTGGCACCAGTATTATCTCTGACCATTCTATACCCTGGCTGAAAAAGAAGCACAGTGCTGCCTAAGATAAGATCAAAAGGGGAATAACAGAGTAGGATGGACACTAGTAGGGAAAGGTGGCCATTGAATTTAAGATACTTCCTTAGGACTCAGGACAACCATGTCCAGATGCACTAGTAAATTAAAGAGTAGGATAATATTAAGCACTAATGGTGGTCACCTATCCCCTTTAATAATGCTTAACAGAAAGCAATATTGTCAGAGTGTACATATATCATATGTAAGATGAAATATTGCCATAAGCCTGTATATTATACTCATACTTTTTAATGCATTGGCTATAATTGCATATTATACATATGTATAAAATTGTATATTCAATAAAGAAGATGAAATAATCACTTTACAGATAACCTTTTTCCCCCATCTCAAGATACAGAATTATTTAGCCATCTATGATATATGCTCTTAGTTTTGTAAGACAGTGCCAGTTTATCTCAGAGGCAGAGTAGCTAATTGCACGTTATAAATACACAAGTTATTTTCATTTATATTGCTTGATTAGTATCCTATTTTACCTTTCAATCGTTATTAATCCAGTGAAAAATTTCCTGTCAATAAGATAGTGCTGGACACAAAAGGATATATTCTTTCTTTTGGCTAAATAAGGCTTTGACTTACAGACAATGACATGAATTCTCTGTGATGTAAATAAAACCACAGAGGCTTCCAGGAAGATACTAGAGGAGCTCCAGATCAAATTTTGTGCAGTCATCTGGGGAAAGAATTTCAGTGATTTTCTGCCCTGGAAAAGCCACTGCTGCTACCTCTGGAAAAGGCTGAGCAGTGGCATGCATTTGATGAGCCCATCTCTTTTTTTTTGACTCAGGAACAGGGAAAATAATAACTGACTAATCACTTCAGGTTACTGTTTATTACTCTGAGGCTATTACAGAGCCAATTAAAAAAGTCATACAGAAAGCTCTATAGATGTGATTAGATAAGAATGGCAAAGCAGGGAATTCTGTAGAGATAATTATTCTGCAGTACAAGAATTTCCAACAAAGGCTAATCAGAAGACATATCAAACACCTCAGAACCACAGCTCTGTCTGAATTCATTTTGAATGTAATTTAACTAACTGCAGATATATTGTGACTCTTTAAACAATAAAGGGGAAAAATTACCCCAGGCTCTTTCCTTCCTTGCCTTGCACAACATTGCCTTCCAGTTTTCACAGAAGCTGTTTGTGCTATGATCCTGTAGCTGGGTTGTGATTCAAAGCAGCTTTGGACCTTCTCTGAGCTCCAGAGGCTGCTAATAGTTTGCCAGGGACTAAGCCACAGCTGCAGCCTAGGAGAGCACAGCACAGGTTGGCACACAGGATTGCACCTCTCCTCAGGAGATGCTGAATCACAGGCCAGCAGCACTGACACACTGCCAGCAGCCCAGGGGCACAAGGGAGCAGGAGAGGCAGGACCTACTAGTGACTTTCTAGTACCTAAAGGGAACTTCCAAGCAGGCTGCAGAGGGCCTGTTTGCAAAGGCCTGCAGTGAAAGGACAAGGGGCAATGGTTTTAAATTGGAGAGGAGTAGATTTAAACTGGACATTAGGAAGAAGTTCCTCCCCACAAGGGTGGTGGAACACTGGCCCAGGTTGCCCAGGGAGGTGGTTGAGTTCCCATCCCTGGAGGCATTCCAGGTGAGGCTTGCCAGGGCTCTGGGCAAGCTGCTCTAGTTGGGGATGTCCCTGCCCAGTGCAGGGGGGTTAGACTAGATGAGCTCCAGAGGTCCCTTCCAACCCAAACCATTCTAGGATTCTAGGATTCTATGATTCTATGAAATGGAGGCAGTGCTGTGCCACCCTTGCTGTTGGATTTCTAGGAATGGGGAGAAGGCAGCAACAAACTGGTTTATGTTGGTGTTTTCAAATGTCTGATGTGCTAGCATCACATTCTCGAGAAGAAACTTGTTTGCAGTGCAGGTGCCAGAGCACTGGCCCAGGCTGCCCAGGAGGCTATGGAGTCTCCTTGTCTGGAGCCATTGCAGAGCTGCCTGGACACATTGCTGTGTGAGCTGGTCTAGGTGCTCCTGCTCTGGCAGGGGGGTTGCACTAGATGATCTTTCTAGGGCCCTTCCAACCCCTGACATACTGGGATAGTGTGATACCACAGTTTGAAATGCAGAACAAAAGTGCTTGTCACAGAGTCACGGAATCATGAAGGTTGGAAGAGACTTCTAAGATCATCAGGTGCAAATTAAACCATGGCCCTAAGTACCACATCCATACACTTCTTAAACCCCTCCAGGGCTGGTGACTCCAGCACCTCCCTGGGCAGCCTGGGCCAGTGCCTAACAGCTCCTTCTGTGAAGAAATTTTTCCTGATGTCCAATCTAAACCTCCCTTGGTGCAACTTGAAGCCATTTCCTCTTGTCCTATGCAACTCCTCTTGACCTCCTGCACAATATCTTCTTCCTTCCCATGGCACCCTCTGGTCTGAGTCCTCTTCTCTGCAGCTTGCTCAGAATAGATCCTGCATCTCCCTGCCAGCAGCTCATATCTAATCTCAAAACCCATGACTCAGTACCATGGCTCATTCTCTTTTTCATTATTTATACCATGTGTCCTGCACAAAGTCATGTTCCTCAGTTCTGAGCACCCTGCTGGAATCCAATTCACATCAGAGCAGGGAGGTTATCAGCTTCTTCATCACCTGAAAGCTTTATATTCACTTGTCAACCTCCCTCAGCATATCTGCTACTTCCTTGCCTTCTGCTGCGTAAAGAACGCTCATCACTTCTACCAGGCTACTTGTGGGGAACTGACTGAGCTGATACACAAATTGTCTTTCCTCTTCACTTTTGGAGTGCCCGAGAACACTATTTAGTGTTCTCTTAATGTGTTTATTCCTCAAGGCAGAAACACTCCTCAGAAAGCATTTAGAATGCATGGAGCAGTGCTTAAGTAACAATCACTAACTTTGGTGTGTACCTAACTGCCCACAAGCCATCTCCTGTAGTTCCTGGCTTATTCTAAAGTGCATTTTTATAGCAGTCCTTGATATGTTTCAGATAACAACACTAGATGCCCTGTATGTAAAAAACAACAACTCTGAAATAAAGCCTTTTAAGAACTGCTGATTGAGATCCATTATCAAACTGCTTAAGGAAAATTCCAGAAGGTTCTCAGCATCAGCCAAGCCTCTGTGAGCTCAGCCATGTTACCTTCTCTTGCTTCTTGAAGTGTTCAACTGGACAACCCATTTTTGGATGACCACAAGTTGTAGTCTGCACAGGTTCTGAGGGCACTAGGAGCAGCAGCATGAAGCACAGTGGCAACCTTAGAAAACTGCACTTTTCTATCTTCCTAAGGTCACCTAAAAAGAGAAATTCTAAACAGAATGAAGCCTAGATCTGACCTGTTTCATGGACTTAATCTTTCACCGTGTTTTTTTGAATCTTAATTATTATCTAGCATTTCTGCAAGTCCATGTGATTTAAGATGCTGAATGAGATATGAGCTCAACAGAGTCCTCAGCTGAAGGACAAGTATTTTAGTGAATGTGAGACCTGACCCAAAGTCTATTTCCAGCAGTTTGTCATTTAGTACAGGGAAGGTTAGGTAGGTTACAGTGATATATGATCTTTCCTGCTCTGAACCTACCAGCACAGTTGAACTGCTCCTGTGATTTTCATTAACTCTGCGCAGCTCTTTTCTCCTGTCAACTGAAAATGTGGCAGCATTTCTAGCTGTGAGCAAAAGGAAAGTTAAAACTTGTGCTAAGTTTGGTCAGTCCATCAAAATTCCATGCTCAGCTCAAGGAAGCCTGAATGCAAATTAGTGCTAAGTTTATTTTCCACTCATTGATAGAGCAAGAAGAAGAGAGGAGCTCTTGGCAAGGGCTGCACGTGGAGCTCTGCCAACATGCTGCAAGCAGCTCTCACCCTGCTGGGGAGCCCCAGGGACAAGCAGCACCTGCAAGGGAGCTGCAAAGGGCACGGGGGGGGGGGGGGGGGGGGAAGAGGGGGGAAGGGAGC
>VWZO01020290.1:37487-53654 GCA_013396975.1 Bucco capensis | reverse complement strand
GAGCCCTGAGGGACACCACTTGGCACTGATCTCCAGCTGCACTTGGAGCCATTGACCACTACCCTCAGGATGTGACCAGCCAGCCTGTTCCTTATCCACTGAACAGTCCACCCATCAAATCCATAGCTCTCTAACTTGGCCAGTAGAATGTTGTGGGGACTGTGTCAAAGGCCTTGCACAAGTCCAGATAGATGACAGCCACAGGTTGTCCCTTGGCCATTGAGGTAGTCACAGTATTGTAGAAAGCCACTAGGTTTGTCAGACAGGATGTGCCCTTAGAGAAGCCATGCTGACTGTCTCTGATCACCTCCCTCTCCTCCATGTGCCTTATCAGACCTTCTAGGAGAATCTGCTCCATGATTTTCCCAGGCACAGAGGTGAGGCTAACAGTTCAGTAGTTCCCAGGGTCCTCCTTTCCACCCTGTTTGACAATGGGTGTACCATGCCCCTTCTTCAGTCACTAGGGACTGCACCTGACTGCCAGGACTTCTCAAATATTATAGATAAGGAATTGCTTTAGGGATAATACCAGTAACGTATACCAGTGAAAAACACTTGTGATGTCTCTGGAAATGAAGATCACTCTCTGCTTTTGTGCATCAGTCTTCCACATTTCAGAATCCTCTGAATTGCCTCTACCAGCTTCTGACGTTTGTACATTTGATATCATTTCCATGACATATTTGTTAGTTTTAACCTAAATTTTCAAGTGAGAAAATTCTAGCAAACAGAAGAGCATCATGGGATTAGAATGGCCTTCAGGAAACAGCAAACCTACCAAGCTTTAACTAATGGATGGAACTTTCTGTCTCAATTTGCCTTTTACAGATGAGTGATAAGCCAGGCCATTTGGGGATTTAAGGATTTCAGCTACTCAACACCTAAGCATTTTGCAAAATTTCAGCTACTGGAGAACATACAAACCTAAAATATTTTTGTTTTCACCAAAAGAAAGTGGTTTAGTCTTTGCCAGAACAAAAATTAGCATGTTTCCTGCTAGATATAAGGAAGAAAATAAAAAGGTCTATATTTATCTGAGAAATTAATCCAGTGAATCACATTGGAGAGAGAGCAGAGGTTTACCAAGGTCATCTGATGTGCACACACAATGACACACCTTCATCCATCAAAGCTGTGGAGATGCAGTCACTCCTGACCCCTAAGAGTGAAGCCTGGTGTCTCTGCCCTGTCCCACAGCACACACTTCCCCAGGGTATCCCTTTCCCACAGCACACACTTCCATAGGGTATCCCTGTCCCACAGCACACACTTCCCCAGGGTATCCCTGCCCCACAGCACACACTTCCATAGGGTATCCCTGTCCCACAGCACACACTTCCCCAGGGTATCCCTGTCCCACAGCACACACCTCCATAGGGTATCCCTGTCCCACAGCACACACTTCCCCAGGGTATCCCTGTCCCACAGCACACACTTCCACATGGTATCCCTTTCCCACAGCACACACTTCCATAGGGTATCCCTGTCCCACAGCACACACTTTCATAGGGTATCCCTGCCCACAGCACACACTTCCCCAGGGTATCCCTGTCCCACAGCACACACTTCCCCAGGGTATCCCTGTCCCACAGCACACACTTCCCCAGGGTATCCCTGTCCCACAGCACACAGCTCCATAGGGTATCCCTGTCCCACAGCACACACTTCCATAGGGTATCCCTGTCCCACAGCACACATTTCCATAGGGTATCCCTGTTCCCCAGGTGCCCCCCAGGAGCTCTGCTGCAGGTGCTGCACTATGCCCTGCAGAAGGGGCTGGGGTTGTGGTGCTCTAGCATGCACCATGGCTATCTGCTGAGGAACCATGCTGCCTAGCCTCAGGCAAGGCTCCTGGTCTTTTCTCCCCTAGCAGCATGCTTCTCCTCCCCAGTGCTGTGGCCTTTCACAGGAAGTGGCCCACAAAGGTGGTGAGGAGAAGAGACTGGATTGGTTTTGTCCTTTTGGGAAATAGGAGCCAAAGAGGTGTGCAGCAGGATCTGGAGCACCTGAAGGCAGCCCTGAGCAGCTAGAACAGCTGTTAGTGAGGGTAAAGCCACCCCAAGCCCCACAGCAAGCCTGATGCCAACACTTGTGCTTACAAAGGAATTTTCAGCTTTCCAAGACAGCTGTTTGCCAGGGTGCCAAGCCTAAGGCAAACCTCCCTTCTCCAGGGACTGGGATACCTTCTCTAGAGGGATTCATCCTGTAAGTCCTATTGCTGCCTAGCCACTTTATTTGTTAATGCTCACCTGTGGAAGGGGCTGACAATCATTAGCTCCCTTGATACTCAGCATGAATAAAGTGAATTCAGCATCACAAGCCTGAAATGATTTGAAGTGAAATCCTGGCACTGGTCAGACAACAAAATTGCCTGTTGGTCTTTTGTCCAACAGATACGTATTTTTACCACCTGAACATGATGCTTCTCTTTTTTCCCCTCTTTAGGTGAATCCCCTGCTCTACTAGAAAAGGAGGAGTTAAAGGTGAAGCAGATATTGCTGACTCTAGTAAAAATGTCCTGATATTTCCTAAGACTAGAATATATTTTTTGAGGCGTCCAACTTTCTCAGATCTTGAAGAAGCTGAGTGGAGTTTTCTCTTTCTGTTATCTTTTCAGCCTCAGTTTTGGGCATGGAAATTTCACCATTAAAACACTACATAAAAAAAAAAATAATTCAGCTGTTTCAGAGAAGAAAGGAACCTGTATTGAGCTGTGCCTCTTAAAAATAATAATGGGAAATGCTCAGAGAAGTTGTGCTGGAGAGAGCAATAAAGGGGCAGAGGTATAGAAGCTAGCAAGGAGAGGGAGTGAGAGTCTGAAAGAAAGAAGTACACACCTAGGCAGAGCAAACAAGCTGAGCTGAGGGCTAAGGTGCTCATAAAATGGAAATTAATTATGTNGAAGGCCTTCCAGCTAAGAGGTTAAACCTCCATCCTAAGGACTTGGCTGCCAGCGTCCAAGCTTGCTAGGCCCTGGCAGATGAACCTTAGGACTAAAGGGTGGGTCCAGCTCTGCACATGCTGTGTCTCACCTGCAAAAATCCCTAGTGCAGGCTCGAGGGTGCTATCTGTTATCCTCTTTTTATCAGTGCGCTTGGAAAAGGCGCTGAGGAGGAGCATGGATGGAGCCCTCCCTGGAGCTTCGTTCGTGAAGCCTAGCCATACAATTATCAGACCTGTGCAAGCTGACCTGCAGCTGCAAAGGGGTAGGCAATATGGCAGAGCTGTATCAGTGTCATCTTCTCCTGATTACAGCTGAGAGACCCGTCCAGAATTATTTCTTCTGCTACTGAAACACATCTCTGCTCTAAAGACATTCAGTTTATCAAGTCTGTTAAAGTGTGAATGATTACCTGCTTTTTGAAAGCAAAAATCATTCTAGGTGTGCAAAGTATTCCTTTGGTTCCAGCATGGCTTCAGAACTCCATATGTGCAAACCACCCCCATCCTCCCAGCCATGAACTGACTTCCTGCTAGTAAGGTTTGAAAAATGGGGAACAATGACAGGGCAAACTGGAATATTCTGTTTGACATGTGTTGGAGAGAAAACTTCCCTTTTCTTGCTTGTGTTAATATTGTTTTTTTTGCAAGTACTCCAAATATTAAGCTCAGAGTTTTCATCTGAACCTCAGTTTTACTCTCCCATGTAATTTTACTAACAGTTAATAGCAGTTTTTAGATTTAAAGCCTTTCTTTTTTCCCTTACTACCCTATTTTATGTATGACCTACAAATTAATAAGGAGTTTGCACTATACAAGTAGGAGTCCCTTCCTTCATACCACAGATTAAATTCCCCTTGTTTATCTCTAACATATTTTACTTGGAGTGTTTTCCTGACTTCATCCCTTAGCAAAGTCCTTTCTTTTAGCATGAAGCAAACTCCTTGGTTTTAATCCCTCATGCCATTGAGGAAAGTCATTTCCCTCAGTGCGTGCTTTCAGAGAAAGAAAATGTTCTGAACATTGGCTTTCAAGGAGAAGCATTTTGAAGGAACAAAGGACATCTGAAAGGATTTCTGGGAAAACATCTCTAGAAACACCTGGGAAAGCAGAGTAATTAAGTAGTTATTGTTAACTATGCTGTGCTGCTTTCTCCTGGCTAGCTCACATCCATCCCTAGCACAAGGATCTTTCCTTCCCCTTGCATTGTTTCTCTGTTAGTCATCCTACAATGATAAATTTGCTTTTCTTCTGTAGAATATGTAGTGACAACTCTTTCAGGATTTCTATTGACATTGAGGTGTTGGAGTGTGTCCAGAGAGGACAACAAAGTTGGTGAAGGATCTAGAGCACAAGTGATGTGAGGAGCAGCTGAGGGAGCTGGGGTTGGTTAGTCTGGAGAAAAGGAGACTCAGGAGAGACCTTAGCTCTCTCTACAGCTACCTGCAAGGAGGTTGCAGTGAGGTGGGAGTTGCTCTCTTCTCCCAGGTAACAAGTGATAGGACTAGAAGAAATGGCTTTGAGTTGCACCAAGGGAGCTTCAGATTAGATATTAAGAACAATTTCTTCCCCCAGAGGGTTCTCAGGCACTGTCCCAGGCTGCCCAGGGAGGAGGTGGAATCACCATCCCTGGAAGAGCTCAAAAGCCATGGAGCTGTTGTGCTTGGGGCCATGGGTTAGTGGTGAGCATGGCAGTGTTGGGTGGATGCTTGGACTGGAGGATCTCAGAGGGCTTTTCCAACCATAGTGATTCTATAACATGAAGCTACATCAAAGAGATTAGAAGAGACACAAGGGCATAGGAATTGCCAAGGAGATTAAAACAGAGAACTGCATAATTCATTGCCTACAAAAAAACTACCAGTGTTAGACTATCTACAGTCTTTAGGTAACTTTTCCTCCATGGTAAGCTGATATCTGAGATCTAGCTTGTGAAACAAATTGAATCAAGAGGATAGTGACCATTTTAAATATCATTCTAAAGCAGATAATGTAACAGAAAAAAATTCAGTTAAAAATTGATATTTTCATTATGACTTCTAACACATTTCATTTGAATCCAGGCACACAGAATCAAAGAAAGTTAGGGGTTGGAAGGCACCTCTGGAGATCACCTAGTCCAGAGCAGGATGACACAAGACTTCCACATAGTAAAAAACCCTATTTTAATCATGCAAACAGCCACTTTATATACTCAAATAATAACTCTAACAAAAACTTAAATGAAGTGTTTTCTCTTTCTAGTTATCACTGAGACTTCTTTGTCAACTTTGATCAATAGATTCCAAAACAAATAGGAAGGCCAGACAAATATGGCCAGAATAGTTAAGTAAATCACATTTTCTTCATAAGAAAAGGACAAAAAGCCCAGAACATTTCATTCATGTCATCAGGTAATTCACTTAGCCTGACATGTTTGGTATCAATAGGTTGCACCTAGGCAAAGGGAAAGATAAGGACCAGAGAAGTGATTGTCCTCCTGGACGGGGCACTGGGGAGGCTGCACCTCAAATCCTGGGTTCAGCTTTGGGGCCTTCACTCCAAGGAGGATATTGGGATGCTGAAATGTGTCCAGAGATCAAGAGATACAGCTCCACAGTTCTTCCTGCAATGTGGAGAACACCTTCACTCACAGCAAGACTTGGCCTCACCTTCCCCCCTGATTCCTACTCCCTGTATTGACATGTGCTGGTTCCCTTTACACCCTCACATTACTGGTGGGCTTCCTGACTATTTCCCTGTTGTCCATTCCTAGGACAGAGATGTTCCTCACCTGCTGGCCAGGCACATTCATCACATTTCAGCAAGAGCAGGGGAGCATGTTTTAGTTGCTAGTGTATCTTTGCTTGCCAGAAAGAACAGATGATGTTAATCACAGCAATGATGGAAGAGAGCATCCAGAAGGTCCACATGGCTTTTGATTAAAGCATGTTAGAGAGTTTTTTCACTTCAAGGGGTTTGCTGTTGTTGTCACAGCTCCCTGCAGGGATGCAACTAATCTATCTGTGCTTTTGCACCCAGTAGTGTGTATGATCTGCTGGCTCTCTTGCTGTTACTTCTCACATACCTTTCTCTAGTAAAACCTCTTCATGATTTCATATTTACATCTAAAGCTTTAAAATATTTTGGAAGGTCACAGAACTTAGTTTTCCTACTGCTTGTTCTACAGCTCCTTAACTCAAGAGACACAGCTCCACAGTTCTACCTGCAACGTGGAGAACACCTTCACGCACAGCAAGGCTTGGCCTCACTTTCCCCCCATTCCTACTCCCTGTACTGACATGTGCTGGTTCCCTTTACACCCTCACATTACTGGTGGGCTTCCAGGCACAGTCCAAAAATCCCTTGTGGTCTCCTGTGGCCCCTGGTGCCATAACTGTGCCCACAGCAGAGGGAGCATTAAACTCATTGCCCACGGGAAAGGGTGGGGAGTGATACCCATGTTCCTAGAATCCTTGCATGGGTAGGATGAGCTCATTAGCCTTCTGNCGACAACTGGTGGGCTTCCATCTGCCCTAGGAACTATCTGGAGAGTTCTGCAGATGCAGGGAAATTGTTGTGCCTTGCCTTGCATGTATCCCTTAGGTTGCACCTAGGCAAATGGAAAGATAAGGACCAGAGAAGTGATTGTCCTCCTGGACTGGGCACTGGGGAGGCTGCTCTTCAAATCCTGGGTTCAGCTTTGGGCCCTTCACTCCAAGGAGGATATTGGGATGCTGAAATGTGTCCAGAGAAGGGCAACAAAGCTGGTGAAGGGTCTGGAGAATAAGTCTTAAGTGGCTGAGGGAACTGTGTATTGTTTAGGGTGAGGAAGAGAAGGCTCAGGGGAGACCTTATCTCTCTCTACAGCTACCTGAAAGGAGGTTGGAGTGAGATGGGAGTTGGTCTCTTCTCCTGGGTTACTAGTGAGAGGACAAGAGGAAATGGTTTTGAGTGTCACTTCAAAAGGGACAAAGTAGAGCTATAAATTCTTCAAAGAAGGATGGTAAGATTTGGCAAAGACTTCCCTGTGAGGGGTAATTACACAAACTGAAAACTCAGTTCTTTTCAACTCTTCAGGTTGATAAAGGAATATTTGTAGGTAGAAAGTATGATTTAAATCTATAAAATTAGGAAATGCACAGAGATGCTGGAGAAGAGAGTGATTATCCATCATTATTCATGATGTAAGAACTCAGAAGGACCAAATGAGAGTAGCATTAGGAGGTTTAAAATAAACAAAAGGAAGTACTTTTTCAAATAAGGCATAATTCAGTTGTCGAACTCTTTGTGACTGTCAAAAGTCTAAGTGGATTCAAAGGCAGATTGAAGACTTTCAATGAGAAATCCATCAAAAGCTGTTAAACACAGTGAAGTGATTGCAACACAGAGCTCACAGAGTCTCTGAAATGCAAATTACTGGGAGTAGCAAGGGTACAAGCTAAAGTATCATTCTGCATTTGTCCTGTTTCATAGATTTCTTCCTAAGCACACTCTGATTTATTCTTGTCAGAAGCAGGACACTGGAGCAAATGCACATTTGAGCTGCTTCTGCACAGCTGCTCTGTGTGGAAGATGGAATTCAGCTTTCACTGGAGCCAACAAGGTAATTGCATGGGCTTCAATGGGAGCTGGGAATGAGCCTCCCAGGATGTGTTTTACTAAGGGCATGAAAGCTCAGCTTGTTAGATTGGAAAATGCAAATTCAAAGGAAATAGCAAAGTTGCCTAAACCACAGCCCTGGAGCTGCAAAGCAAATCCACTGCAGGGATTGATTTTAAAACTGTATGAAAAATCTGTAGGTTTATGATTTATCTGTTCTTGAATGGAAGTGCCTGGTCCCCTAACTGCTTCTGCTCTCTGGAGGGGAAGCTGCTCTGATTGCATCACTGCTCTTCTGAGCTTAGAAATTGCCTGGGCAATTCAAGGGCAGCTTAGAGTTTTATGAAATTAAGATGATAACAGACACAGCCAAACCACACCCATGCCACCTTTCCCCACTTATTTGCTTTCCTGAGACACTCATTAGTAAGTGCACTTAGATCAATAGTCTTTGATTTTCTTTTGTTTGGAAAACAAGTTGTGTGTTTGCAGACAGAACACGTTCTTAAACAAAAAAGAAAAGCAGATCAGAACATAAGCTACAGGGTTATTGGTTTAGTCCTACTATCATGACTAAGTTTGTTACCTAAGGCAAGCTAAATACCAGTGGACTATTAAGGTAGGTAAGCAGAAACTTGTCTAGCAAAAAATATTTATTTATGTGAAAAAGCAATATTTTTAAAATCAAGGAGATATTGGTTTTGCATGTGAAAGCATGTTCACAAGGCATCTCTTGTCCAAGTGCTGGGACATTGTGCACGTGCAGAAGACTCACTGTATGCTATGTGGGGAGAAGGAAGAATTCCTCCAGGTACAGCACCCTAAAAATGTGAAGGGTGATTCATGTTCCTAGACACAGATATTGAATGCCACTTGAGATGCTTTGTGGTGATCCAAGACACATGCATGATGTTATCAGGTGTGACACAGGAATGATGAAAGACTCCAGACTTTCAGAGTTGTAATATTCTGGGGCATCTCAAAGTGTATTTTAGGGACATATATTTAGATACTTCAGGCACAGTCTGAAAATCCCTTGTGTTCTCCTGTGGCCCCTGGTGCCATAACTGTGCCCACAGCAGAGGGAGCATTAAACTCATTGCCCACAGGAAAGGGTGGGGAGTGATACCCATGTTCCTAGAATCCTTGCATGGGTAGGATGAGCTCATTAGCCTTCTGGCAGTCATCCTAGGAGAAGGACAACTCTGATTCCAAACCCAGGCAGATGGAGCTCGTTTAGCCCTGGAAGGCCTTCCAGCTAAGAGGTTAAACCTCCATCCTAAGGACTTGGCTGCCAGCGTCCAAGCTTGCTAGGCCCTGGCAGATGAAGCTTAGGACTAAAGGGTGTGTCCAGCTCTGCACATGCTGTGTCTCACCTAAAAAAATACCTAGCACATGCTCGAGGGTGCTATCTGCTATCCTCTTTTTATCAGCGCTTGGAAAAGGCACTGAGGAGGAGCATGGATGGAGCCCTCCCTGGAGCTTCGTTCGCGAAGCCTAGCCACGACGATTTAGATACTTAGTTAATTCCCTTAGTTAATTCAAGTTTAATCAAGCTATGGGAGTTCAATGGAGAGTAACAGGCATATCCCAAAGGCAGGTCAGCTCATCTCAGCCTGTGATAGCACTTTGAGATGGCTAGGAGCTGGCACATGGAAGGCAGCATTGTTCTGGAGAAAGCAAAGCAGGGCTTCATGGCTAACCAGCCAAGTCAGGCTTGCCTCCTCATTCTTCTGCAGCCACTGTCAAGGGAGATGAATCCCACCTAGTTATTTTACACTATTTCCATCCCCAAATTAGTAGTGGTTAGAGGTTTTGTTCCCCAGAGCTCAAAATGAGCTCTAAGGACTTAACGCTAAATTCCCTTCCTTGACAAGGGAATGGAGTACCAGGAGTTGAGGTGACTTCCCCCAGCTCACTTGGCAGGGTGTCAGAGCTGGCAGTACCGTCCTGCCTTGTAGATGGCTACACATGGTATTGTATGGCTAGGCTTGGCGAACGAAGCTCCAGGGAGGGCTCCATCCATGCTCCTCCTCAGCGCATTTTCCAAGCGCGCTGATAAAAAGAGGCTAGCAGATAGCACCCTCGAGCCTGCACTATGGGTTTTTTTAGGTGAGACACAGCATGTGCAAAGCTGGACCCACCCTTTAGTCCTAAGCTTCATCTGCCAGGGCCTAGCAAGCTTGGACACTGGCAGCCAAGTCCTTAGGACGGAGGTTTAACCTCTTAGCTGGAAGGCCTTCCAGGGCTAAACGAGCTCCATCTGCCCGGGTTTGGAATCAGAGTTGTCCTTCTCCTAGGATGACTGCCAGAAGGCTAATGAGCTCATCCTACCCATGCAAGGATTCTAGGAACATGGGTATCACTGCCCACCCTTTCCCATGGGCAATGAGTTTAATGCTCCCTCTGCTGTGGGCACAGTTATGGCACCAGGGGCCACAGGAGACCACAAGGCATTTTCAGACTTTGCCTGGCTACACATGGTATGGAAGAGTTATTTAATCCTACTAATCAATTGTTAGGAAGATGTCTGGCCACAAAGGTGGAACTAGTTAGATTTGTGGCATGGTGAGTCAGCTATTAAATAGAACTAGTACAGGCGAATGAATTAATATGGTAAGAACATTAAGCTTCACCAGGATGTTTATGGATAGACAAATGTAGGAAATGGAAAGGGAAACAAGAGTAGTAGATATTCCCTTTAGTGCCTGGGTGTCCTGGGGAGGTGTGGAGACATATCACCTCAAAAAAAGAGCTCAATGAAGAGAGAGATTCATTAGTGTCAGAGGGGAATGTATTAACTTTACTGCAATCTTCCACTGCTCCATAGACTATCTCTCTAGAGAGGTATTGCAGGGCTTGATGGTCTACAGACAAAGGAAAAAGCTTTTTTAAAGGAAAAAAAGATGTCCTGTTGCAAGGAAGGCTGGGAGCATGAGAACTTCAAAGGAAGTGAGAGAAGTATTTCTGCCTTTCTCTGGGTAATAAAAATATATTCTTCAGTTTTATATTGATTAATGGTTGCTTTGTTTTTAACTTTTATGTTTTACTACAGAGTAAAAATGCTGTTCTCAAAAAAAAAATAAAAAATTGTTTTTAGAATTAAAGAAAGAGAAGGATGTGCTGGAAAATGTTGGTTTTTAAGCAGTGGATGCACATACAAAACCATGCAGTGTGTGGTGGAGAAAAAAACCTGCTTACTATGCATGGAAATCTCCATATGAATACGGATGGAGGTGATATGTACATGACAGAAGTGCTAATACTTCCATCTGAAGTTTCAAGAGGTGCCAATGTGATATCTAAAAGCAGCATGTGTCATACTTTTACGAGTTTGGGGTTTACTGAATGTATGCTTTGAATATATTCATACACTGCTTAAAACAGGCCAGTAGAATCTAGCTTCTCATAGCTTTATGTGTGTGTTTATTTACTTAGACACACACATATGCAAATGTATATCTTACATACCCTAAAAAAATTATATAGCAAAATTAAAACACAAATTGAAAGTATGTGATTTTTCTTTCCCTAGTCTGCCCTTTCTTCAGGGAAAAAAACAGAGTTTGAAAGAAATATTTTCTATAAACATAACCATTTTGAATTCAAACATAATATTTAACACACAAAATTTAGCAAAACTGTTGCATAAACCAAACCATGCCTTATTTTCCATAAACTAAGTTAACAACAAAACCTCCAGCACTGAAAGCTGAGCTCCAATATGACCTGACACAGTCCCTCTGAACTCCAAGCCTGAAGGCTTGAGCCACACCAGAGATCTCCACAGGCTGGGGAGTCCTGGAAGCAAAAGTGTGGGCTCTTTTTCTTTAATTCTTGAGTTTTCCAGCTGTTCACCTCTTCTGGATCGATCTGTACTCCTTGGCAAGGTTTTGGCATGGAGGTGACAGATCAGACCTGTTCTCCTGTGGGTTTTCTTTGGAGTCTCACTGAGATGATGACCCCATAGTTCTATATTTTTAAATAACTTTGTGTTTGAATGTGTACATAGCAGTTCTTCAACTTAGCTTTTCTGCAAGCCCCAAACCCTGCCTCACACCAATAATGGACTTGGCTAGCTCTGAGGATGGAGTGGAGCTCCTCTGCTCTTCTGATGCATCAATAGCTAAGTAGTCAGCTGGCAGCTGGATTAGTGCACAGCATGCATTTTCTTCTGGGTGAGGATTCTTTTTTTTTTCCTTAAATTCAAGGGTAAATGTCAAAACAATGCTGTAAAACCAATTAAGGAGAAAGAAAACAAGATTAGAGGTGCTACTTGAATTATTCATTGTTGTTCACTGGTGCCAAGTCTTTAAATAAGTACTTAATAGACTTTACTGTAACTCTCTGAGCAATACAGTCATTTATTTAATGCACTCTTCAGCAGGTTTTTTAACACTGAACTGAAATAGTCCATATAGCATGTTGTGAGCCTTTTGGAAGCCTCCTAAATTTGGGCTGTTTGCCATTTAGGAAAATCTTCATGCAGAGCCAGATTTATTAATTTCAATCCCATATCTGATATCCTAAACAGATATTGATTTCTGTGGAAGGGAATACCAAGATTTATTGCCCAGAAAGATGAATTCTGACCAATTTAAAGCCAGGGTCAATATTTATCTTGAGGGGAAATAAATCCTGATATTCAGAAAAAACAAGAGGCTGTTCTGTAGGTATTTATAAGCTCAGTATTTATAAATCTATAAATAATAGAGATATTATTTACAGTTTCACTGTGTTTTAAGCAGAAATATCTGGAAACTGCTCCTCTGTGCATTTGAATTCCAGTTATGTGACCTTTCTCATTAATAAGATAAAGTGGGGAAAACATTTAGAAGACTAAGGAAAATAATTTTTCCTCACATCTCCAGCATTTCTAGGGATTATTCTGAATGGGGTCAGGAAGCATTTCCTTTAGGAAGGAGCTGGTTGGTCAGCATAGCCACAGATTTGTTGATCTGTGGTCTGGTAACCCCAGGAAACTTGTGATGCAGACACAGCTCAGCACTCTTCAGACACGTGCTGTGGCTATTCACAGAGGCCTCATCTAAATCCTGTGGCAGGTGGAAGTGGCACAGGATCTGGCTGAGCTTGGGGAATACACTTCCTTGGTGGGTCCAGAGGCTGATGAGCTCCACAGGCTCCCACACAGCACCACCAGTTTGTCCCAGTTAAGCCAGGAACCATGTTCTCCTACAATGCCATCTCTTCTCCCCAGACCCACACTGCCTTTTGTACATTACTGCATTACACAGGACCTGTGGCCAAGGCATAAAGCAGGAATCCAATCATTACAGACTGTAAAATTCAATGATTTCTCTATATCACAGAGAAGATAACTTCCTCAGGGCCTTGTAAATCAGTGTGCTGAAGAGAAGGATGGAAATCAGTGACACCCATGAGGTGCTCAGGTTGTACAGTAGGTTGCCCTTCAGGCAGCCAACAGAAGGATTTCTGATGGCATCCTGGGCTGCAGCAAGAGAAGCGTGGCCAGCAGAGCCAGAGAGGTGATTCTGCCACTGCACTCTGCTCTGCTCACACCTCCTCTGCAATACTGGGTCCAGCTCTGGAGCCCTCAACACAGAAAGGACAAGGGGCAATGGTTTTAAATTGGAGAGGAGTAGATTTAAACTGGACATTAGAAAGAAGTTCCTCCCCACAAGGGTGGTGGAACACTGGCCCAGGTTGCCCAGGGAGGTGGTTGAGTTCCCATCCCTGGAGGCATTGCAGGTGAGGCTTGCCAGGGCTCTGGGCAAGCTGCTCTAGTTGGGGATGTCCCTGACCACTGCAGGGGGGTTGGACCTAGATGAGCTCCAGAGTTCCCTTCCAACCCAAACCATTCTAGGATTCTGGGATTCTATGATAAGTTCTGGCTTTGAGGGAAGATTCTTTTTGGTGCCATTGTCAGAGTAGTTGTGCTGTAGGTGTCTAACTCTCTAAACCTTTGGGCTGAGTTCCAAATCTTTATCTGTGCATGGGTTTGCTTGAAAAATAGTGTCAGGCACTGGCTAGCAGGAACCTACAACTTCTGCAACTGACACCTTTTGCCAACAGGAGATTGTATTTTTGCAATAACACTTTGTCCTGAGCCATTTGGAGATAATTGTTTCAATTAAAAAGTACTTGGGGTGCTGGTGTGCACCTCAGGATGGGAACTGCACAGTGTTGGGAGAGAAGTCAGAGGGAGTTCAAAGCATTCAGCCACCTGCAGAACTGATGACATTGTAATTCATGCTGCCAAAAGAAACTACTCTACATGCAGAAACAGGGTAGAGAAGGATGGGAGCTTTAGCTTTGTTCTTCCTCCTCCTCCTACCCTAAGTCTCCCTCTCCAGACTTCTAAAAAAAAAAAGAAAAGAAAAGAAAATGAAAGGATGAATTTCTTATGTCTTTGTGTATTGCTGAGCTCTACATAAATAGGAACATGCTCACTGCAGGGAAACAGTCAGATTCAACTATTCCCATTAAAATGCTAATTACCATCCTTTTATAGATCAGTTGGAGAGGATTTGGGGAACAAAAATAGCACCCAGAGATTATCACAGAACAAAAAAAAAAAAATCAAAGAAGAAAACATGACATTAAAAAAAACCTTGCTTCTAAATTTAGAAGCCCACTAAAAGTAAGGCTAACCATTTATTCTCCCTGGAGCTGCTCCATATATTACACTGCTATTGAGAAGTCATGAATTGCTGTGCTTCCAAGCACAGCTCACAATTGGGACTCTTGTACTGCCATATATTTTGTGTTCTGTCCAAGCTATCCCTGCCATCTTAAAAAGAAAGTCCTCCAGTCCTTACTACCCAGAAATAAATAATGAAGGACAACAGCATTAAGCAATATCATCATAAAATTACCTGTTATTAAAAGCAGAACACAACTTTTTAGAGGAAATATATTCCTCAGTTGTAAAATAATATGTTTGCCATTCACTGGCATGTTTCAACATTATGATTCAATCTCCTAAAAAGCTGACATGGAAAATCACAGCCTAATAAACCAATTCATCATCATGTGTAAAAGAAACTACTGGAATAAATTGCAATAACCTCTCAAAAACTAGCATCTTTTAAAAGTATTAATTTCTACTCCAGATAATTGGAAAAGACACCTGGGTGGCCAGGCAATATTTCTGATGGGATTGCCCTGTCAGGGACTCAGATTGTCTTCAGAGGCAGGAGTGATCCTTTAGCACTAAGTGACAGTGAATCTTGCAAATGGGTCTTCCTGGATGCTATTTGCCATCAATTACCAAACTGAACTCTCCTTCAAGGTCAACCATAAAAGGAGGCAGATATCCAATGGCCTTCAGAGACACCCAGAGTAGTCTGCGGGCCTCATGTAAGCAGGGAATGCTTGTGTTGGAGCTTATCAAATCAACTTGATAGACTGGCAACAGAAATGATTGCAAAACTTTGAAGGTATTCTTTAAAGAATGTAAAAGGCAGCTGTACTTGTATGGCTAGGCTTTGCGAACGAAGCTCCAGGGAGGGCTCCATCCATGCTCCNAGACTGTGCCTAAAAGGCAGCTGTAGTTCAGAGGAATAAAGACTAGCATGAGTTACTCTCCATTATGGAGCACTATGTGCAGTGATACTAAATTAATCACATTAAGAATCCAAGATATCAATATGTGTCAGGCCACACATGCAAAACAGCTTCTTAAAGAAAAGTATGACATCCTAAGACTGTCAGCTCATTTTACCTTCTGCTTCTCAGAAAATCTCTTGGCATTTTTTTTACCAGTACCAAATCCATGTTTCTGCAAGCACTGTTACTTCCAGTGCTTCTGCTTTGTAATCACAGTTCTGGATTAGTGAAAGTTTAGTCAGTGGTGTTTATAACAGCAGCCAACAGAAGCATGAACCTGGGCTACAAATGTGATTTTAGTACTTTTTTTCAATGAGACACAAGAAAGGATTATAAACAAGCTGAACCATAAAATCTTAAAATGATAGTAAATTCTTTATTGCCATCCCCTTTTCTCCTATATGGAAGAAATGTCCCAAGGGTTACAAATGTTAGTTCAGATTGAAAAAAAACCAAACCCAAGGGTAGGAAGGTAAGCAAGATTTGTGACCTGGCCTGTTCTGGGGCATCCAAATTGAAACAAAGCAATTTGGAAAATCCACCTATGGCTGGATGGTGTGTTATGGAGCACTGACCTGAAGGCTGCTCCCTTGAACTTCTGTCACCATAATCACAGGATCCTAGAATGGTTTGGGTTGGAAGGGACCTCTGGAGCTCATCCAACACCCCTGCACTGGGCAGGGACATCCCCAACTAGAGCAGCTTGCCCAGAGCCCTGGCAAGCCTCACCTGCAATGCCTCCAGGGATGGCAACTCAACCACCTCCCTGGGCAACCTGGGCCAGTGTTCCACCACCCTCCTGGGGAGAAACTTCTTTCTAATGTCCAGTTTAAATCTACTCCTCTCCAATTTAAAACCATTGCCCCTTGTCCTTTCCCTCCAGGCCTTTGCAAACAGGCCCTCTGCAGCCTGCTTGGAAATTCCCTTTAGGTCCTGGAAGGTCACTAGTAGTTGCCCTGAAGCCTTCTCTTCTCCAGGCTGAACAATCCCAGCTCCCTCAGCCTGTCCTCAGAGCAGAGGTGTTCCAGCCCCTGAGCATTCTCGTGGCCTCCTCTG
>VWZO01020290.1:7195-36851 GCA_013396975.1 Bucco capensis | reverse complement strand
TTTTTTAACTTGGGAGGTGTTGGGAGAGAGGTTGCCAATGAAGACTGAAGAAAAAAAGTCATTAAGAACCTTAGCCTTCTCCTCATCTGTTGTTATTAGTTCTCCATTCTTGCTCTTCGGGGGGGGGAATGTTTTCTTTGACCTTCCTTTTTTCATTGATGTACCTGTAGAATCCCTTCTTGTTATTCTTTGCATCCTTTGCTAAGTTGAGCTCTAGCTGTGCTTTAGCTTTCCTGACCTCATCTCTACACCTAATGGCAGAGGACAAATCAGGCTCAGTCAGGGGTGTGTTTCCAGAGGACCCACAGAATCACAGAACAGTCTGAGCTGAAAGAGACCCATGAGGATCATAGAGTCCAACTCCTGGTCCTACACTGGACACCCCAGGAATTACACCATGTGCCTGAGAGCACTGTCCAAGCACTTCTGGAACTGTCAGGCTTGATGCCTGTAGCACTTCCCTAGGGAGGTTGTTCCAGAACCCTACCACTCTCTAGGAGAAAAACATTTTCCTGATATCTAGTCTAAACCTCCTCTGAGTCAGCTTCATTCTGTTTGCCCTAGTCCTATCACTGTCCACAAGAAAGAAGAGATTGGTGCCTACCCCTCTGCTTCCCCTCAGACGCATGTTGAATACAGCACTGAGGTCTCCCCTCACTCTCCTCCAGACTAAACAAACCAAGTGACCTCAGCTCCTCCTCCTCATAAGGCTTCCTTTCCAGACCCTTCCCCATCTTCCTAGCTCTCCTCTAGACACTCTCTAGTATCTCCTTATCTTTCTTATGTTGCAGTGCCCACAGCTGCACACAGGAAGGAAGCAGGCAGGAGTGAGGAGGCTGAGAGGTGAGCAGCACTGTGTGGGGACACCAGTGAAGCCATGGGACTGTGGTGGCACAGAGAGTGTTGAGGGTGCTCCAGTCTTTGATGTGTGCTGGTTTAGGTCATGCACAATGTCACCATCCCTTTGGAATACCCTTCCCACACTCCACCAAAATCTATCCTCATGCTAATGTGCCTTTAAACAAGTCTGAAGTGAAGTATTGGCATGCAGCAGCTTATTGGAAATCTTTAAGGAGCTGCTGCAGTGCACAGACCAAAGACTGAGCTAATGCAAAGGGCTGATGTCTGTCAGAAGCCTCTCAAAATGACACATTTCTCTTTGCTTTTATGTTAAAAATAAAGGCTTGAAGATTTAAAGAGTGAACTCCAGCTTAATGATGCCATCTCAGCCAAATAGCCCCAGCAGCATTCCTGTCACCACTGTGCAGTATATTGTGTAGCATGAAAACAGGCCTTTTTGAAACCAAACTTTTGCTAGTTTCACGAGTTCTGCAGGAGCCCATGAAAGGATACAAACTTTGCTGGACAAAGCAAAGGCTTTAGAATTCCTGTGGCTATCTATATGAAAAAAATGTCTTACAAAGTTTCATTCCACATATGCCCCTTACTCTGCAGTGCTGCTTTCCTCCTTCCCTCCCTATATGATGAGCCAGCCCTTCTTGTGCTGTCAGAGCACTTTGGTGTCTATGCTGACCTCCAGAACTGAAAAGCTGTTTCATGTAATTGCACAGCTACCCTCCTCTTTCCCACTGGCTTCACCTCTACCCAGAGAAATGTAACAAAGAGAGATTCTCCTCACTGCTGCTCTTCAGTGAGCTCAGATGTCTAAGCCACAGCCAAAAGTAGGTCAAACAGCCTGTTTCCACATCACATACTAACCTCTTCACAGTTTTGCTCTGTGATATTCCTAGTGGGTCTGAGCCCAAGAAACGAGAGGAATAAAATCATCCCCAACACTTTCTCTAATTTTGAAATAAATTAGTGGCATAGTTTGGAGTCCAGACTGAAGATGTGCTAATTATACAGGGAAAAAAATCTAATTAAGTGACTGGAAACCCATTGCAACTATTGTCACATCCCTGCATGGCAGAAGCATCAATGTGGCAGGCACTGGAGCATACGGTCAGGAACTGCCTCAACTCAGCTCCCTTTGCAGCAGGATCTGAAAGTTAAAATGAGATACCAGCTCTGACAACAGTTCAGCTTCACAGGCCATATTGCATGAAGCAGGGTTTCCTTTTCTTTCCTCTTTTTTTCATCTACAAAATAAATAAATACATCAGAAACCTCCCCAACAAGATGCACTTAGCATACCTGTATATTGAAAGTATTGAAGTGTTACGAAAATCCTCTTCCCTGCTAGTGAAACAGGGTGAGGAGGTAATATATATATATATATATTTATATATATATATATATTTCTGCAGCATTGAATATACTCCAGTGAAAAAAGATGGAATTCCTGGTTAGAAGAAAATGGGAAATGAAGAGAGGGTGAGGAAGTGTCAGAAAGACAAAATCCCATGTCCGCAGGAGAGATGAAATAGCACCACTGCTAGAAATCACCACTTGTGCTGGAATTCCTCAGAATTCATTGCTCTGACTACAGGAAGAAGGTAAAATATTACAGTTTTGAAGGCACTACCCTCTAAAATATATATTCCTAAAAATGCTGGGAAGGAAAATGCTAGTCTCAAAGGCAAGGAAAGACACACAACTTNTTTACATAGAGTTGGTGCATGTATCTTCCCAAAGCTTTTACATTTCAAAGGCTGATCCAAACAACCTTTGGCATACATTAGCCTTGCTGGTTAAAGACCAGAGGAGGTTTTTAGGGAGAGTAAGGTCTGATTTTTAAACCAGCTGATATAGCTGGAAGGACTAGACCAGCTTCAGGCATAAAAGAAAGTCAATACACTTAACGGTAAGAAGAGAATGATACAGGGCAACACAGCATCTGGGGGAGAACAGAACTCCCTGCAAAGCTAATGGCTGCTGTTCTCCTGCAATAAGCAATAAGATAGATGTAAAGAAGAGATTATCAAGGAAGCAGCAGACTCTCAACATTGCTTGAACTACCAACAATGCCAGCCTAGAACACTGCAACATCCAGAAGGGCAAAAGAGACATTAGGGAGAAGGGAGGTAGGTGGCAAGGAGCACACAAGGTGTTGGATAGGATAAGAGAAATGCAAATTGACAGAATTTTCCAAATAAAAGCAAGCAGACACTGGCTGGGTAAGGGTTTTCAGGATTGATACCGTGGTAATGGGAAGAGTTCCCTAAATAAAGAAATGTACTGTATTAAGCTCTGACTGAAAAGCCACATCTTTCCACAGGAAGTGTCCCAGAGGACATCTTTTGGTTAGCAAAATCGCACTTACTGTTCATTTCCAAAGGACTCACCCACACTTTCTATGAGGAAGCTGCAGTGAGATAGCCTGCTTACTTAGGGTAACTTTACTTAAGGACAATAGGATAAAAAAACCAACATCACACGACTATAAATCAATTCCTGAGCATGTCTAGGTCATAAATTCATTTAACAGGTAATGTCAGATATGGATTTATGTATTCCATTTCCACTAAAGCATAGTAAGCAAAACAGCACAGTAAGAGTGCACAAATATATATTTCATAGATTAGGCCACTTTTCTGGGTAATGTATGATAGAAGATATGATCACAGACTCACTAGACTCAGTAGTACTTGTTGCTTTTTAAATCCCTGATGTATTACCCAGTCAGCTAAAAACTTTTGTAGCTTAAAAAGCATTAGGCACGCTTATTGACCAACTGCCTTACAGAATAGTGAAGAGAACACAGAACTAAGACTCTCATGCTGTTCTGTAGCTAGACAGATTTTATTTCATCTCCATGTAATAGAGAAGCTTACTGCAAAATGTAGCTCAAAAAACCTGTCCCATAATTCCCTGCTGCCCAGATTTTTGGTATTTTGGAGAAGGCAATCAAGAGACCTATCTGATAAAAAAGAATCCAAGGTACTTTTTAAATTGCTAATTACTTTTAATACATGGCAAAAGAGAATCTAGTCACTCCTGTTATTACTCAATGTGGATTCAGCCCAAGAAGCACTTCCAAAGAAAGTGAACAAAGCCATGGATGCAATCAAGTGACTGGAGAATTGGGTAAGAGCATGTTGCTAATCCATGTACTATGCTCCAGAGGAAGAAGTCAAACAAATGTAAATGCATTAGCATACTGTGATAAAAAATTAGGAGGTGGCAATTCCACATGAATTTATTTAAGTATAGGCATGAGACTTTTAGTGGATGAAAGGGAGACGGTCATTTACATATTACTGCTTCTCAGGGATATTGAGCCTGGAAAAGCTGCTGCAAGGAGTACTTATGTCAGTATGTCAAATGGAAAAAAGACACTGAGAAGCCTTTGAAGTCAACCAGAAAGAAAAAATATATGTGGCACTGTCAGCAAAATCACCAAGGATAGTTTTGTTCTATTAGATATCCAAAATTGTCAAAGACAAAGCAGAAAAGTTCTGGCAGTTGGACACAGGTTTTTCCCAACAGAGATGGCAGTAAGCTGCAATCTCCTAAAGTATGGGTTAATTTAGGAGTAGACACTCTGTATGTGTCAAACAAGCAGATAAAATTACTAAGCTGTTTTTTAACCAAGGAGATCCTAACTTATGCATGCACCTAGAACCAAAGACTGCTGGTGTGCCAATGGATGCTCTTTGTCACTGTGATGGGGTCTCAGTTATTTGTAAAGAACAAACACATGTGTATGACCTGATCTTAGAGGTGAAAGATGTGGTACAATGATCACTAAAATTAGAAATAAGTATTTCCATCCTTTTCTTCACTATTTTGGCTGAAATAATAAACTCCCAAATGAGTATGTGATTTGTCCTTGTTTATCATGGCTTGGTTGCTTTGTCCAGCCTGCACCTCTACAGAACACCAGATAGCATCAGGGTTTTTTGGGGGTTTATATTATAGGTGAAACAAAACCTTTATGGTTAGTCTTGGATTGTCACTGTTGTTCTCTTGAATCGAGGTTCTGACAAGGATGAAACTCTCTTGTAGTAATTCTGAAGATCAAAAATTTGCTGCTGAATCCCTGGTGCCCAGAGAAGCTACCACCCAGGACCTGAAACACTGCTCTCAGCAGTCACTTCNTCCTCTTTTTATCAGCGTGCTTGGGAAAGGTGCTGAGGAGGAGCATGGATGGAGCCCTCCCTGGAGCTTCATTCGCCAAGCCTAGCCACAACGACAGGACAAGACCTCCTGTTACTTACAAATCAATGAACACCAGAAAACTGTTTACTATAAAACAATGAAATCTGTAGCAAAGTAGGGAGAAAACAAACACATGAAATCCTTTCTTCACCAAATTAAAGAAACTTGATACTCACTGCATGCTCTAGCACCCAACACACTGTCCAATGGAGGACAGGATCGTACAGGTTATTAGTTATACTCTACTAGCTGATTTGGGGCTAGGTTATTGGTGGTCATCAGTAAAGCCATGAGTTAGCACTCCAGTCATCAGGTGGGGAAAAGTTTATATCTAAGCAGGTGAGTCATTGCTCTCTCCCATTCAGTGATTAAGCTGACACACCATTTTCTTCAAGGTACCAAACACATTTTTCAGTTTAGGCAGGACCTCTCTATAGATAAAAGTCTTTAATTAGACTTTAACTCCTAATCTCTTGCAAAACAGCTGTTAGGTTTCTCTTCCAGTGTTTTCTGTTGTATCACATCCCTCAGGACAAGTTTTTTTCACAGGAGGTTCTCCCAGGAGATCTTTTTGTGATGCTGTATGCAACTCCTTAAATTCATGCAGCTTTAAAGATAGTTAATTTTTTTTCCCCACAAAAGAGATATTTATTTGTGTTTTTTGACCCTTACAGGAAGAGATGATTATCACTGTCGAACACTTATACCCATGATGCTGTGATATATGTAGCAGTTGTTCTTTCAAAGGAAATAAAGGGTCATCAGAAGACTGGAAACAGTGACCAGCTGCAGTAATGCTTGTTTTCTTCTAACCCAGACAGGGAAAGAGAGGAGGAAGGTGAGAGGCAATGGGACTGGATGGCTAGTAAGTGGCAGTAGAAGGTACTGATGTGGGTCTTAGGAGGAATACACCCACTTGTGTACTTACAGCAGTATTTGTTATTGAGAGTTGAAGGACTTGAGTACTGAAATAGCTAAATTGTGCCTTTGAAGGTGTCATCACGTGTGCTCTGTTTAGTTGTGTTCTGTGAGGCATCTTCCATTCTTCTTGCACTAGTGTGGTTTTGGAACAAGTTTTAGCAAGAGTCCTCTAGAGCGAGGTCTCTTGTTTGTGACATTAACAGTTTCATTTTGGTTAGAGGTGATTTTCCTTGGACTGATGAACCTTGGACTGATGAACTAGAGGGTAGTGCATCACAAGAAGTCCACAGCTGTAAGGTTTTAAAATAAATATGCACAGCTGTGCAGAAGAAAGACAGTGACAGCAGAAATATGAGCTCAGTTCCATATATGTCCTGTATTGCCAATGAAGAGGCACCTAGGCTTTGCCCCCTTCTTTCCTCCCTGCTATCAGACAGAGCCAGGACATTCAGCCTCTCACACGTGGTGGACAGGACAGGTATCAGGTAACATTTTTGCTTCTGTTCTGATTCTTATGGAGAAGGAAAGACCACATCCAGTTTAGGTTTGAGGAAAAAGCTGTTGAACTATCCTTTGGGTCAAGCTTAATATTACTAATATCATTATTAAGATATTATGATATTTATATTACAAACATGTTATTAAAGAATGTGTAATCAGTTTAAACCAGCAGAAGCCCAGAGGAGTTATTTTCAGACACCAGTCTCAGAATGGTCATCAGAAAACATCTGGAATTTCCCTAGCCCTGAGGACACAAGCTGGGGTCAATCAACAGTTTTCTACTCTGTTGCAGTGACACCTGGAAATTAAAACCTGGTTTCTGTAGCTGTTCTGCCAACATGTAAACAGCTGCTCATAAACTGGCTTGGATTAGCAATAACATGGCCAGCAGGACTAGGGAGGTCATTGTCCTCCTGTACTCAGCACTGGTGAGGACAAACCTTGGGTATTGTGTTCAGTTTTGGGCACCTCACTCCCAGAAGGACACTGAGCTGCTGGAGCATTTCCAGAAAAGGGCAATAAAGTTGGTGAAGGATCAAGAGCACAAGTGTTATGAGAAGCAGCTGAGGGAACTAGGGTTGTTTGGCATGGAGAAGAGGAGGCTCAAGAGAGACCTTGCTCTCAACAACTACCTGAAAAGAAGTGGTAGTAAGGTGAGTCTTAGTCTCCTTCCCATGTAACAAGTGATACAACAAGAGGAAACGGCTTCAAGTTGCACCAGGGAGGTTCAGATTGAGTATTAGGAAGAATTTCTTCCCCCAGAGGGTTCTCAGGCTGCCCAGGGAGGCTGTGGAATCACCATCCCTGGAAGAGTTCAAAAGCCAAGTGGATGTGGTGCCTGGGGCCATGGGTTAGTGGTGAGCATGGCAGTGTTGGGTGGCTGGCTGGACTGGAGCATCTCAGAGATCTTTTCTAACATGATGATTCTATGGTTCTATGATTCTAACATGAAGACTTGTTTGTGGTAGTACCCCTAATGGGCTGCACTGCCTGAGCAGTAGAAGGCACCTGACTTGCCTTGTGGAGCACTCAGGAAGGTGCTGAGAAAACAAGAGACACTTGCCTCAAGTGCAATAGTTGGTTGCTCTGGCAGACACCTACTACCTCTTTCACACATGCTTCAACCTGATCTAGTTGGGGATGTCCCTGCCCACTGCAGGGGGGTTGGACTAGATGAGCTCTAGAGGTGCCTTCCAACCCAAACCATTCTAGGATTCTAGGATTCATTGATCCATACACTGTAAAGACTCGGAGTAGTGTAGCCATAGCTATAGGGAGCTGGAATGCACTGCAGGAGCTGAGGAAACCATAGCTCTGCTGCTCTTCCCTACAACTTTCCTGTGATTAACTGGTGTGTGGAGATCATTTTGTTTAGCAAAGGCCTGACGTTAAGTAGCAAGGAGGTATCGTATGAAGAAATATAATGACATAGTACAAAAAATGAGAGGAATCCTGAGCTGCTTTCACTGCAAGGGTTGGAAGAAGGAACACCAACCATGAGCATTTTCAAGTGTTGGATCTGAATGGAGCAATGCAGACCTTGCCCTGGCTGGGAACAGAAAGGTAATAGTATCCTGAAAGGGAAACAGCTGGGAAGGGACCAACAGCTCCAACTGTAAAAATAGAGAACAAATGATAATGGATTTTTAATTAAAGTTTAAACCAATTTCCTTCAAAATTCTAACACTGACACATGTAAGCTGTTTCTTAATTTTCTATAAGGAAAACCTATAAATGCTTTGAGTTAAAAGCTGATCAGCTGCAATGAAAATAAATGAAGAAATGATTCTTTCTCTAATTTTGAAAGGAGGACCTTCCTGTCATGCACTGCTTCTAACAGCATGGGGACTTCACAGAACATCTGAAAAAAAAAGATGAAGTAATTAACTTTGTCACTGAGCTGAAGGCATTAGATCAATATTAACTTGAGAGCTCCCATAATTCTTGCAGTTTTAAGGTTTAAATGACATTGCTGAATATAAAGTGTATCAAATGTAGATGATTTGTGTATTAATTCCTCATTACTGCTGGAAGGATGACTAACTTGACTGAACCTTCACCTGAGTTTCTTTGGCAGGGCATTGATTTTTTTTTCGTTTTAGTTTTCTTTAAAAGTCCAAGTAAGGATACTAAGAGCAAACCAAGGGTTCAGACTTAGATGGAATTTACTTATACAGTTAATAGAGGTTATAGATTGTAGTATGTCCTGAGTTGGAAGTGACCCACAAGGATCATTTAGTCTAACTCCTGTCTGTGCTCAGGACAACCCCCAAAATCACACCATATGCCTGAGGGTGCTGAACAAATGCTTCTGGAATTCTGTCAGGTTTGGCACCATGCTCCACCACACTCTGGGGGAAGAACCTTTTCCTAATAGCCAAACTAACCCTCCCCTGGCACAGCTTCATGCAATTCCCTTGGGTCCTGGTCACCAGAGAGAAAAGATCAGCTCCTCTCCCTCTGCTTCCCCTCATGAGGAAGTTACAGACCATGATGAAGTCTCATCTCAGTCTTCTCCAGGCTGAACAAACCAAGGATTTCAGCCATTCCTCATACAGCTTCCTCTCTAGACCCTTCACCATCTCTGTATCTCTCCTCTGGATGCTCTCCAACAGCTTCATCTCCTTCCTATTCTGTGGTACCCAAAACTGTACCCAACACTGGAGGTGAGGCCACCCCAGCACAGAGCAGAGTGGGACTGGCACCTCCCTTGCCCAGCTACCAATGCAGTGCCTGATGCAGCCCAGGACACAGTTAGCCCTTTTGGCTGCCAGGGCACACTGCTGACTCCCCTTCAACTTGCCACCAGCCAGAACCCCAGAGCCCTCTCTGTGGGGCTGCTCTCCAGCCCCTCACTCCCCAGGCTGTGTGTACCTCCAGATGTCCTGTCCCAGATGCAGAATCCAGGGCTTGTCCCAGTTAAATTCCATTTAGTTTGTGATTGCCCAGCCCTTTGGTCTATCCAGATCTCTCTGCAGCCTCTCTGCCTCCCAGGGAGTCAACAACTCCTCCCAATTTGGGGTCATCAGCAAACTTACTTAGTAAAGCTTCCAGTCCTGTGTCCAAGTCATTTATGAAGATATTGAAGAGCACAGTTCATGTTACCTATTTTGTGATGTGAAACAATAAGGACTTCTACTGTATTCCAGTTTGAACATTGGTATCATTATTGCTTCAACAAGACTAAGTTGAGCTTCAACAAGACCAAGTGCAGGGTCCTGCCCCTGGGTCAGAACAATCCCCACTATCAATCCAGGCTGGGGATGAGATGATGGAGAGCAGCCCTGCAGAAAAGGCNCTAGATGAGCTCCAGAGGTCCCTTCCAACCCAAACCATTCTAGGATTCTTGGATTCTATGATTGCTAATAAAGTCTCTTTGGTTCACAGAAGATATTATGCTATTTAAACAAAATCAACAAAAATGTAAACCAGCATTTATGAAACAAGAAGGGGAAAATAATCCTGGTGCTGTCATGCTTCCTTCAGAAGTTCTGCAATAGATTAGAAAGAATTGCAGAGAAAAGGTTAGCTTCTGTGTGATGACACTTCTATGAAATTGTTTTAACTTTTCTCTTTAGTGCAGGAAAGAAATAATTACAAATAAGGTACAAGTGACCTAAGGATGATAAATCTCCTCCCAGCTATTCCTTTGTGTTTGGCTCTTTGGACTTGATGTTTAATAAATACAATAAGTTAAAATATATTTACTCTTATTTAATTTTGAATTAATTGCTGCAAAAAATATGCAAGCCTTGATGCTCCTGCCACAACCATTTCACATTCATTATTTATGAAACATCATATCAAGTGGATTGAAGCTTTGATCATCAGAAACCTTAGATATAATCTGGCCTCTGTTGGTTTTGGCTGCTAGTTTTCTACAGTAATCTGTTGTTATCTGACAGTCTCAGAGTGCTCTAAGATACCAATATACAGCAATATTAGACAACTCCAATGAATGGAAATTTCCATGTACTCTGGAAAATATTCATCAACTCTATGATAGCAAAACCCATAATCACTGTAATTAGTGTTCCATATACAATGAATTCTGACTCATCATTCTTAGCTGGATTTTCTCCATTTCCCCTTATTCTGACTGAAATGTATTTATTTTTGGCCTTCTAGAGAGGCCTTTGTTACTTCAGTGATTCTGTGAGATGCTTTGGGAACAGTCTGATATCAGTCTAATATCAAAATTCACTAGTGCTTAGTGAATTAGATATCACAACTACTTTGCTATTGTGATATCAAGATGCATACAGTTTCAGGGGTTTGGTGGATTAGAAGATGTTTTCTCTGGTTGCCTCGTGGCATTCAGAGTTTTCTCTAGAAGAAATTTCTTTGACATTAATAAGCTTTGAATCAGGAATTTGGGCTGTTAGCTGACTATCTTTAGGAATAACGAGGATTTCTATAGTGATTTACTAGTGATGTCCAATACACTTATGGGCAATGAGACAGACAAGGAGAATTTTCTGCTAAGGNCTCAACATCCTTCTTGAAGTGAGGGGCCCAGAACTGGACACAGTACTCAAGGTGAGGCCTCACCAGTGCAGAGTACAGGGGGAGAATCACATCCCTAGTCCTGCTGGTCACAGAATAATGGGGATTATTCTGACCCAGGGGCAGGACCCTGCACTTGGTCTTGTTGAAGCTCAACTTGGTCTTGTTGAAGCAATAATGATACAGGCCAAGATGCCATTTGACAAAGTTAGTTCTTGTACACCACAGCTCTAAGGTCATGGAAATGGCAGAGGCTCAGGAAGTCAGAGAGCACAGAAATTGAGCAGGTGCAGCAGACACTCTTGTGGGGAAGCAGAGAGTGCTCAGATGAGGACAGGCAGCATGCCCTGGGCAGCATCAGCTCCTGGCTCTGCTACCTTCACCTGCTCCTGGGGCTGCTTGGCAGCTTTTGAAAGGTCTAAAATCAACAAACAAAATCAAAACAAACCCCAAACCCAGCAGAAAAACAACTTCTTTTGGATTAAAAGACCCAACAATCTCAGCTTAAATTTTAATTCTCTCCTTCACCTTCAGCAGACTGCAAAGCAGTTAAGAGCAGCAAGTGTTCACACTAGATAAGGGAGTGATGCTGTTTCTATAGCTGAGCCTGGCTGTGAGTCAGAGCACAAGACATAGCATCACATTATTAGGACAGCTAATGCCTTTGACAAGAATCCATCTGACAGTCATCAGAGATGCAGTTCCTACAACAACTTCTTTGCAAGCCCCAACATCAATAAACCAAGCCTTTTCCCAATGACAAGTTGCTTCTAAATCTTTTTTCTGCAGTGCTGATGTTTTTATAAAACTCCAGCAAAGAGGACAAGTGTAAAGATCAAGAAGAAATGCATATAAATAACATCTCTAATCTGTATCTGTAATAGGAACTGAGCTCTCTGGGTACTGCAGAGAGAGTTTTTAATGACTCAGGCAGATCCTTTCCTGAATGTGTTCATTATTTTGGGGTTGTTTGGCTTTTTCCTTACCTGGCATAATGTCTTCAGAAACCTCAGTTTTCAGAGGAACATTCAAAGGTTGTGCACAGTAAGTCATCTAGGGTAGTTAAGAAAGTTTGGTTCAAAAGATTTCCATGCTGAAGTCCATAAGATGGCTGTAAGGAATGGTTCTGTCCCTGCTTTGGGCAGAGGGATTTGGTTGAGTAGCATGGTAGTGATAGGTATGGTTGGACTTGATGATCTTAGAGGTCTCTTCCAACCTTAATGATTCTGTGAAATCTCTCCCCCAACACATGATGAAACTCCACTGCTCTGGGTTCAGGAATGCTTTCTGTTGCACTTTCAAATCTTCTTATAAGCACATTCCTGTTTGCTGGCCTCTCCAGTGTTTCTTTCAGTGACACAGAGCACACTCAGTACCTGCTAAGGTCAACCACAGTTACAGGTGTCCCTAGCAGGCAGCATCTCCCCAGCTAAGTGCCCAGCTCCTGAGCTATCTGAATTTAATTTCCTGCAGAAGCTGGCAGCACATGGTTTAGACAGGTTTACTCTTGGCTGGCTAAGCAACTGGCTGGAGGGCTGAGCCCAGAGAGCAGTGGTCAGTGGAGTTCATTCTAGTTGGCAGCCAAGGGTGTTCTCCAGGGCTCAGTGTTGGGGCAGCTCTGTTCAATGTCCTTATCAATGATCTAGGTGAGGGGATTGAGTGGAGCCTCAATGAGTTTGCAGATGACACCAAGATAGGAGGGAGGGTTGATCTGGTTGAGGGTAGGGAGGCTCTGCAGAGGAACCTGGATAGGCTGAATCCATGGACTGGGGCCACTGGGATGAGCTTCAACAAGGCCAAGTGCCAAGTCCTAAGTCCTACACTTGAGTCACAAGTATAGGCTTGGGGCACAGTGGTTGGATTGGTGCTGGCAGAGAAGGACCTGGGGCTGCTGGTTGAGAGTTGACTGAGCATGAGCCAGCAGAGTGCTAAAAGAAAGCTAACAGCATCCTGGCCTGGATCAGAACTAGTGTGAGCAGTAGGAGCAGAGAAGTGAGCATCCTCCTGTCCTCAGCACTGGAGAGGCCACACCTAGAGTACTGGGGTCAGTTTTGGGCTCCTTAGTGCAAGAGGGACACAGAGGCATTGGAGTGTGTCCAGAGAAGGGCAAGGAGGCTAGGGAGGACTCTGGAGCACAACTGTGATGAGGAGCAGCTGAGAGAACTGGAGTTGGTTAGTGTGGAGAAGAGGAGGCTCAGGGAGACCTTATTGCTCTCTACAACTCCCTGAAAGGAGGGGGTAGGTCTCTTCTCCAAGGTTAACAGTGAGAGGACAAGAGGAAATGGCTTCAAGTTGCAGCAGGGAAGGTTTAGAGTAGATCTAAGGAGAAATTTCTTCCCTGAAAGGGTTGTTAAGTCTTGGCCCAGGCTGCCCAGGGAGGTGCTGGAGTCACCATCCCTGGAGGGGTTTAAGAAACATTCAGGTGCTTTGCTTAGGGCCATGGGTTAGTAACATGGGGGTGATAGGGATGGTTGGACCTGATGATCATAGAGTTTACTTCCAACCTTTATGATTGTGTGAGTCTGTAACAGGCACTCTCAAAAGGATCTCTTTGCCTGAATTTCTTTCTCTCTAAGCCATGCTTTTTTTTTTTTACTAGTGCTGGTGTAACTGCTTCTTGCATTTGTGGGAAAAGTGTCTGAAAAGTACTGGGTAATATTTACACCTTCCTTCATGAAAAATATTTTATTTCAGTGTGATGCAGTGTGATAAACATCCATCCATCTGTGTGGGTAAACAGGTTTTGCTCTATAGAACATGCATGCTTGGTGCCAGTGATTTATAGAATCTTATGGCAGTAATGTAACAGAGAATTGCATTTGCAGGCAGCAGTTTCTTTCCAGGCTATGTTTTTTTGCCTTTCAAATCACTTTGTTAACCTGGCAGTTAATTCCAATTTTCATTTTAAAGGGATGCACTTGTAGTTAAAACAGAATGACTGTGCCAGTGCATGTTCCTCTCTAAAGCCAGGTGTGCATTCTGCACGTCCCTGTGTCTGTGCAAGGCAAGGAAACCAGCAGGGCCTCAACACTTTTGGGCACCACTAGAACTTCCCTGAATTTCAAGTTAGGAGCACACATGCACACAGATCTAGACACACAGACTCAGATAATATCCCTCCCTGGGGAGGCATAGGCTGAAAGTTCTCAGCAGCTGAGCCCTGCACAAGAGCAGGGGAGCTGAATGGCTTGCTGCTGTCTCACAGGCTCCCAGTCACCATGGTTCAGGAGAAGATTGGAACCTGCCTGATGTTCTTGGTCAATAGTGACAGTGAACACTGGTAGGGAAGTTGTTAAGAGGCTCAAGTGGTAATTTAAAGGGAATCACTGCACAGCAAAATTCCCTTTGTATGAGGGAAATGTATCATGGTAAAACCAGCAAAGTAAATCATAGAATCATAGAATCATAGAATGGTTAGGGTTGGAAGGGACCTCTGGAGCTCATCTAGGTCCAACCCCCCTGCACTGGGCAGGGACATCCCCAACTAGATCAGCTTGCCCAGAGCCCTGGCAAGCCTCACCTGCAATGCCTCCAGGGATGGGAATTCAACCACCTCCCTGGGCAACCTGTTCCAGTGTTCCACCACCCTTGTGGTGAGGAACTTCTTCCTAATGTCCAATTTAAATCTCCTCCTCTCCAGTTTAAAACCATTGCCCCTTGTCCTTTCACTGCAGTCCTTTGCAAACAGGCCCTCTGCAGCCTTCTTATAAGTTCCCTTTAAGTGGCTCCTCCACCCTGCCATGTGCTGGGAGTGGGGCTGAGCGCTTCTGCTCTCAGCTCCTACACCAGTGTGCTAATCCTACAGAAATCATTTACTCTGTATCAATCTCTGGCTCATCAGAAGTGGTAGGAAAGCAACAAAGACACAGAAAGGCCTTGGTTCAGCCAAGAATTGGAAGCGAGTTAAGTGATATGTTCTCTGTGCCCTCTGTACACACTTTCCTGTGCCTCTTAATTGGACCAACTCTTTTGTGTGTTTTTCTAGGAACTATGCTTATTTGCTCTTTTGGAAGGGTCTGGTGAAGTTCCTAGTGCTAAAGAAGAAGAAAATGCAATGGCAAAGAAAGATTCCAGGGCAATCCTGTGTTAGGGATCACTGCACCACTCCAAGCAATGATCTTGCATCTTGAAAGGAAAGCCACAGCTTCCCTGAGCCAGCCACTCCACCTCCAAGCATGGTACCCTGTGGAAATGCACAGCTTAAAGGAAAAAACATTCCAGTTTAGGAAATGTAATAGTGGTTAAGCAGAGAAAAATAAATACATCAATAAAATATAACTTAAAATGCTAGCATATAAGAAGTAAAGAATCAATAAATTCTGTAATACAGTGAAGAAAAAAGGCAGAAGCACAACTCCTCCAGTCTCTGCCCCTCACTCTTCCTGCCACGCTGCTCCAACAATGACAATCTTACTTTGTGGGTTAGCTTGCTCTACTTAGGTTCTCTCTGCAGTGGCAAACAGCACACATTGAACTCAATGTTTGTTTCTACAAGAGAATATATGAACATTTTTAAGAACTTGATAATCTTATGAAACACTGAATTTAAGCCTTTTATTAAGACCACATTTAGAGAAATGTCACAGTGACACATTTCTGGGAATCCGAATGAAGAGAAAAGAGAGTGACAGAGAAGACATTGTTCTACACAGAGGAATAGCAGAAGTAACATAAAATAATTTTTGTTACTTACATAAATAATTTGGTGCAATTACAATGGTGTTCAAGGATTAATTTTGGAGTGCTAGAATGATAGCATTTCAAATAATTGCTTTTGTTCCTTTCATCTCCAAGTTTCATTGTTCTCTCAGCTTCTGCTGAAAACCAAATGGCTGCATTTGAAAACTTGTAAAAACATTTCCCCAGCAAAGCTCATGGAGATAGATTATCTCACTTTCATTTCTGTCCTGAGGCTATCGTGGTTGAGAGTGACAGAAAATAGTTTCAAGGACAATATAATGACAGAGAGAGAATAAATTAGAAGAAAGTATAAACTACTTAGTTGCAGAAATAATTTGCTCTTGTTGGGAAGCTGTAGTCTGCAATAAATATTTTAGAGTGAAAAAAAATGCCTTTAAACCCTGAGCAGACTTTTAAAGAGCTGTTACAATTTAATTCCCTGCTAGCCCTGTTCTGAAGGAACATTCCTAACATTATCCAACTGCCATCTTCTCTCCAAACTATAACATTTGAGTGAAAAGTTGATTGCATTTCTTTCTGAAAGTATTTAATCATCCATCAACAATGCCTTGCTAATCAGGCATAAACCTGAGGGATTAGTTAAAATGCAGTGCTTGTTTTCTCAGTGTTGNGCCATTGGCCTTCCGTGCTGCCTGAGCACACTGCTGGCTCATGTTCAGCCAGCTGTCAACCAATACTCCTAGGTCCCTCTCCGCTGAGCCACTCTCCAGCCACTCATCTCCCAGCCTGTAGCGCTGCATGGGGTTGTTGTGGCCAAATCCAGCAGATGATTCTCCAGTTGCTGCTTCTGCAGGGGTTAAAGCTGCTGCCACAGGTCACAGTGGAGCTGAGGGCAGCAGACTTTTCCCTCAATAGCTGCAAGCCTTTTTCACATCCTTTTTATAGAATTATAGAATTATTCTGTTTGGAAAAGCCCTCTGAGATCCTCCAGTCCAGCCAGCCACCCAACACTGCCATGCTCACCACTAACCCATGGCCCCAGGCATCACATCCACATGGTTTTGGAACACTTCCAGGGATGGTGATTCCACCACCTCCCTGGGCAGCCTGGGCCAATGCCTGAGAACCCTCTGGGGGAAGAAATTCTTCCTAATATCTCCCCTGGTGCAACTTAAAGCCATTTCTTCTTGTCCTACTTGGGAGGAGAGATCAAGCCCCATCTTACTACCACCTCCTTTCAGGTAGTTGTAGAGAACATGTAGAAGAGTTCCTCTTCCTTTCATCCCACATGCCACATCCTTCTCCTAAGTAGTCTATGTAGCTTTTTGATGATGGGAACCTCTCCTGGCTGGAGGACTTGCTGCTTGGTTATTATTGTACCAACCAACATGTCTCTGTGCCACAGGCAAGGCCCCTGCTGTCTCTATCCTATCTTGTGCCTGTGCTCTAAATAAGCCTCCTCTTCATGGCTTCCTTCTGGCCCAAGAGCCATCCAAAGAAGGATTTGACCATCCACCTGGAAAACTCTTAAGTATACACAGGATTTGCGAAAGCAGAAGCTTCAGTACCTTGGGGCTTCAGATGCTGAGAGTTAGGCTGCAAGTTCTTCTAAGACAAGGTTAAATATTTGCTTTACCAGCTGACGTTGGTGTTTTGAGGATTTCCTCTACTGTGGCAGCACTGTCATGGGCAAGGACTTGCTTTGGTTGGGAATGTCAAGGCTGGGCCAGAAATATCATGTATGAGCTAACATGTAACACAGATGGAGTTGTGTGCCCTGGGGCGTGATGCTTGAGCAAAACAGAAGGAAAAATGAAGCACAGGTGTATGTGCGAAATCTGAGATCTAGTCCAGGGTTGAGGACCTGTCTCATGTGATAGGCAGGTACCTCCCTGACCCTGGGACTGAGAAACCAAAGCTAAGGATGATGACTCACAGAATCATTAAGGTTGGAAGAGAACTCTAAGCTCATCAAGTCCAATCTTACCTCTCACCCCCATGCCACTAACCCATGGCCCTAAGCACCACAGCTAGATGTTTCTTAAACCCCTCCAGGGATGGTGACTCCAGCACCTCCCTGGGCAGCCTGGGACAACTCTTAACAAACCTTTCAGGAAAGAAATTTCCCCTGATATCTAATCTAAACCTCCCCTGGTGCAACTTGAGGCCATTTCCCCTTGTCCTCTCACTGTTTACCCTGGAGAAGAGACCAACCCCCATCTCAGACTTACTGAGCTATGTACTGATAACCAGTGTGCATCAATTGGGTCTGAACTTCACTACCAACTTTGGAAGGTGCTGCTTTAGTCCAGACCTAACCTCCAGAAGGTTAGATTAGCTAATGTCAGTGCTTTCAGTAGTCTGCTGACTGTGCTGTGGCTGCAGCACAAGGAAATTAGAGGTTGGTGGTTAATGCACTCTCCTCTAGAGAGGAAAGATTTAATCTCCCTGAGGTAAAAGTCCTTTGGTGCCTGTGCAGAAACATAAAAAAGAGATAAAAAAACTTTAAAAATCTGTGATCAACAAGTCCTGAAAGGCTTTCAGCAAGTCAGAAATGGTAACAAAAATCTGAATGCCTTTTGTTAGACAAACCACTGGTGTGGAAGTCCCCTGTCTGCTTGCTGAAATGCATTCCAAGTCCTCCATTGTTTCTAGCTTCCATGGCTGGGCTGGTTTCACCCAGGGTCTCTATTATCCTTTAACTCTTCTGAAAGCCTCAACTCTTATTCATATTATGTCTGGGTGACTGCTCTCTACTTTAAGAACAAATGTAAATATTTATGACCTAACATACCAAAATTGATTAATGATGTCAGGTACCTATGTTTACACACTTAAAGAAAGCTGGTGTTAAATACTGATTTAACTCTGTTTTCTTCCCGTGCATGTCTAATGAAGCACTCAGGGTGAATTGCAGACTGCTGTTGAAAATGTAAACCCTTATCTCTTTCAACTCTCTGATTAATATACAGAAAGGTAGCAGTAAGCAATTCTTCTCAGAGTGGCTGTTTGCAAGGCCTAAATTAAATCATTTTGAAAATGTTATGAATAATAACAACAAAGATAAAATCACAAAGCAAAGCAAACTCTGAATCTGAAGGAATGGTTTAGAAATAGTTACTCGTTTCATCAGATGGTTACATTTCTTCTGCTTTCAGTAAAAAAAACCAAAACAGGTAGAAAAAGTAAATGAGAAAGAAACAAACTTTCCTGAAAGCCAAGTTTGTTTTGGGGAATGATGGAATAACTTTTCACTACTATACTACCACTGTGTCTCTGTGATGACTACATAAATTAATCCTTTATTTCATGCTACATTCCCCCAATACTTTGCCCTTTCCTCGAGTGCCAGCCCCTTTGCCATTTTTCTTAATGCCCCCCCCCCCCAGTAGCAGTCTACTAAAAGGCTTTGAAGTAACTTCTACAAACCCTTTCTTCTTGCCTCTTTCTTTCTTTTCCTTTTTTGAAGTTAATCACCTATAAACCTGCCAATTCTCTAGATAGTATGGGATGAGGATTGCCCAAATTTTGCATAAATCTCTTTTTTTGTTGTTTCTATTACAAGGCTTATAGGCTCAGCTCCTTGTTAACACGGCTCACAACAAAATTGAGTTTGCTCAGGTCACACTAGAGACTAACACTTGCCCAAAGATATTTCTGTGTTTATTGCCTTTTATCCCTGAGAAATCCTCCTCCCTGAGCAATAATGAAAATCTGCATCCAGTTCAGCTGGGTTTGCAGTCAGGGGCATTGCTAATGTGCTTCCTTCTGCTGCTTTCACATGGGCTACAGCTTCCACTTTCGAATTGCTTTTGGCTGGCTGACAGCTCAGCAGTGGAGGAGAAAGAGGAAGTTTTTCTCCATCCCTCAACCCCTCCATCTCTTCCTCTATGTGTCAAACCCTCCAGCACCTTCAGGCTCATCTCCTTTGCAGTCNGTTTTGATTTGAAACCTGCTGAATTTGTGCCGCCAGGACAGACGTTGATGATTTATGGTAGGGATAAAGGGCCGAAAGCCATCTTTGAACTAACCACCTTATCTTTCTTTATTGCTTATCTCTTTCATATTGTTGTACCATTTAAATTTAGATAAAGCTATTCTTAGAAATTCACTGTCTGCGTGCCTAGTGCTTTTGTTTTTGTTTACTGTTGTCCCCGTCTTATTGGGGAGAGGGGGGTCTTGGAGACCTTTCCTCAAAAGATTGTTCTTTTGACCCTAGCTTCCAGTCAAACCAGGACATGCTGTAATGTTGGTTATGATTCCTAAGCCATGACAAAGATGAAATATTGGCCAAACCCTGCTCAGGGAGGATCTGCCTCACCTTCTGCCTCTTGGAAGGTGGCAGCAGGATCTGAGAGGCTGACTTTTCCTTCCCAAAGCTGGAGCTGTCTCTGTGGCTTTCCCCAGAAGACAAAGTACAGAATGTCTCCTAAAATCCAGAAGGGTGTAGAGATTCTTCCACATATGTTTCCTAATTTGGTTTCCTGTTTCTATTCAAACAAGAGGGGCTGCAGCTCTTTTAGAAATAAACCTTTTTGATTTTACCAACTTGCTCTTCTGTTTTCTAAGCATCAACCTGAGTTAAGCAACTCTCTTTCCATTCTGGAACAATTCTGTTTACAGTGACAATTCAGCCATGCTTAATGTTGAGCTTTTCTCCAACTTTCCCCTTATTTACAAAATACAATCTTATTATAAAAAATTCCAAATTCCTAATTTTAATATGCACAACACTAAAATTCCCACCTCTCCCCCTCCTTGGTACATGGGGTAAGCTCTAATATCTTTCTGAACCAATATGCACTACAAGAAGAAAGTACAGTGAAGTGAGAAAAAAAAACCCTTGCTGCTCCAGTAAGACAGATATGTATATTCATATCTTCACAAAGAAGTTCAGCAATGGTTTTAAAATGAGGGATTTCTGGAGCTTTTCCAGCTTTCTTCTGGCACTCTCAGTAGGGGATATGGCAAACTGCAGTTTCTTCATCCCAAGTGCAAAGTCACCATTAAGCAACACCCAGGAGAACTGAGCTTGGTTCACTGGATGGTGATCAGATCATAGGGATGCAAACAGCTCTTACACCTAGTGATGATGTCAGGCAAGGTTCCAGAAAATTAATCAACATTATCAGTCTAACTAGCATCAAGAAAATGTGTCTTGTTGGCTAAAATCAACAGCTGAAATACAGCTTGTGAGTAACCATATCAATCTCTTAATCAACTCTCCTTTGAGTTGGCAGAGTAGTGCTAATCAATGCAGGGAAAGGCTCTCTGTGATATGAGGAGGCATTGCATGCTTGAATGAAGAAAAAGAGAAGAGAAAAAAAAAAGGCAGACAAGTCTCTGTACATCCTTTCACTCACACATTGCAAGTGTGAAAAGGATATCCAAGCATCATTTGCCACATGCTCTGAAGAGCAACTTAACAAAACCAGAAAAAATTGTCAGCTCTTTTTTGTCACATTCAAGAGTTTTACAAGGAGGAGAGAAAAAACTGAAATTGGGCAGTGGTACCCAACAGATGGGCTGAATTTCACTTTGTACCTCTAATAGGAATGACAATTTCCTTAGATGAAGACTTCCTGTAAATGAATTCTATAAAAAAGCCAATAAATACCCATTGTTGCACTCTTTACAATACCCATGTGAGAGGAGAGTGTTGCTAGTATTCCCACAAGACAGAAAATAGACCTACAGGGGTTCAAGATGAATTCTCAAAGTATCAGTTAACTTGGAACTCAGTCTGAGAAGGTTGCAACCAGGCTCTATTCTGCTGGTGTCCTCAGAGGAGGGTACCCATGAACTTCAGCTGCTCTTGGGAGGTGTTCACCATTGCTATGAATCAGAGCCCAGGTATTTCCTTTTGCTTAACCAAATGGAGGGAATTGGGAGTAAAATGCACTTAGTGGACAGTTGTGAATACTTCAGTTTTAGTCACCTGCCCACCACCACCAGGAAGCCTGTGGCAGAGGCTAGGAGAAACCCAAGGTAGTGTCTTCCTTCACAGTCTGTCTTCTTTGGGATAGAGTCTCTTTTCCCAATTAACAAGCAATAGAGGAAATTGATTATAGATGCACCAGAGGTTCAGATTAGATATTAGAAAGAATTTCTTCCCCCAGAGGGTTCTCAGGCACTGGCCCAGGCTGCCCAGGGTGGTGGTAGAATCACCATCCCTGGAAGTGTTCACAAACCATGTCAATGTGTTTCTTGAGGACATGGTCTAGTGGTGAGCATGGCAGTGTTGGACTGGATAATCTCAAAGGTTTTTCCAACCAGAATGATTCTATGAAGGAATTTAAGAAGTTGCCTTCCTGTGCTGTTACAAACAGCCACAGCTACACTGTTGTAATGCCCTCAAGAGTTCAAGCCTCCTTCAGCCCAAAGTCAGAGGACTTTTAAACCATTTTAAACTGTCAGGAGTCATCGTCATGGCTAGGCTTCGCNCACAAGGGATTTTCAGACTGTGCCTGAAACTGTCAGAAGTGAATGCAAGTCATCTGCTGAGGCAGAGCCTTCCAGCTAAAAGACAGTCATGAACAGCTAGTGGGTAGTAACTGCTCCAGTTGCTATACTGATTTGGGAAACCTCAGGTGCTTGAATTTGTTCTTCCCGCACTTTTCTGCCTTAGCTGTCATCTAAGTTCCATTTTTACCACATAACAGGGGTCTGAAAACAGCAATGTGGAATCAGGAGTTAAATCCTGTGCTATAATGCATACAAGTGCCCCACTCAACTCCTCTCAGCTCTGGGTGCTTACCTTGGCTGCATTTGGGGACAAAACACTGTCATTCCTACAGGCATCTTTGGTTTTGGTGGCAGAAAGTTTGGGTTTGTATGGGAGAGGTGTTCTGTAGCCTTGTCCCCTCCGCATGGGAGTGCCAAGAGGTGCACTGCAGCCACAGCAGCCCTGGGTCACCCCAGCTGAGCTCAGCACGGCCAACAAGTCTGTTCTCCCTGCTCTAAGCATGTAACTGAAAGGGGATTGTGCACTTCTTCACAGAGGTGCCACCAGGGAAGAGGAAGAAAACATTTTGCTTGGTGGAATGAACAACTTAACTGCAAAGAAATTCAGGACTGAAAAATCCTGGCTTTAGTTCTTGCTGATTTTCCTGCTACTGTCTTCAGCAAGCTCTTCCCTCATAAAGCAGCAATTCTCCTCTGGGCATCACTGCTTCTTCCAGGGTTAAAATCCAGCCTTTCTACTCTCCCTTGCCCATCATGAGAGTGATGAGAATCAATTCAACAGGCTTCCTTTAAAAAAAATGGGGTTTATTCCATGTAAAAACTTGCTTCTGTGCTCCCTCAACATTCATCTCTGCTCAGAAAGGTTCTCCACACTCTGTAGTGGTTAACAGGAGGAATGCCTCACAAGCAGATGCCCACTGCATTGATGTTTATATAGAATTCAGTCACAATCATTTTTGCACCTTGAAACCTGACAAATACACATTAATAACACATCTGTAGGGCTACAGAAGTGCCATTTCATTTTTATTTGCACATTCTCCTGGAGAAGCAAAAGGCTGGAAGCAATAGAAGGAAGAAGAGTGCAATGTTGTTTGCAGCCCATATCTTTTCCAAAGGCTCCAGTTATCATTCCTCTCTCACACAGCAGCCCTATGGATTTGCTTGTGGCTTGAATTGTGAGCTTCCCATTTATGGCTTTTGCTGAGTTTTGTCCTTTGCCTTGCTTGCAGAGCCTGAACTGCCAAAGCTTCAACAGGCTTCCTCTGTGCAGCACGTGCAAGTGTTGCTAAATATTATGAGCAGGCTCTCAGGACACATCTGGCAGTGCAGTGCAGTGCATAAGCTTGTCAGCTCTATGCATGGGGAATGCCCTGAGAAAATCACCACAGAAGTGCCGAAAGATCATCTACTGATGACATCTGGGGGAAAAAAACCCTCTTATAAAACTGAGCCAACTGAGGAACACACTGGATGGAGGCAAAAGTCTTCATGCAATTATGTGATTCCAGCAGCTGGAGTGTTAAGAACCCATCAAGTGCCATGGGATTGAAGATAACATAGCAGGGAAGCAATGGATGAGTTGGAATGACTCATGTGTTTGCTAGCTCTGTTCCCTGGTTGTGGTGTACTTACTCATACAGAGTTTATCTTACACAGCCTTTGTTCCTTTCATTCATTTTAACCTGCAGGCTGTAAACACATTTGTTATGAAAAGAATCAAATTAGACAAACTCTGTGTGAAGCCCCTGAAATCTTGCTACAGGACTATTTATCACCTTCCTTTTCTCATCACAAAGGCACAGCACCAGTTGTTATTAGTGGATAACATGAGAGAGAGATGAAAATAGGAGGAAAAAAAAAAAGAGAGGTGACACAGAGTGGGGATGGGAAAAGAGACAAAAGGCACAAGAGACATGGTGAGGGTGCAGGAGGACAAAGAACAAAGAGAGGAGCCCTTGGCAGGACAGAGGAGTGAGACTCAATTCAACAGGCTTCCTCTCAAAGAATGCTTTCTCTTGCCTCACTGCTTATCCTATTTTGAAAAGGTGAAGCTTTGAGTAATTTTGAATAGTGCTGTAGCACTGACTATCTGAACAGCCTCAGGAGTACTTTTAGCCAAACAATCTTCATGAGTCCTTCAGAAGTTCCCAAGTCCATTTTGTCAGTTCAGTGGTTGTTCTAATTGACACAATAGAGCATGACACAGTAAAGACATTACTACACTGCTGCAGAAATACCAGCACATGGACCATCAACAGGAGAGGTGATTCTTCTCTCTGGGTTTATCACACACAATCATTGAGATTGGGAGAAACCTCTAAGATCATCAAGTCCAACCATATCAGAACTGCTCCAACAGCATGAACTGCCTGGGGCAGCAGTAATGGAAGAGAGAGAAGAGCTTTTCAAATATGCCTTTTGCCTAAACATAACCAAAATAAAGCAAAAGCCCAAGCATTAATTTTACATGATTGAGCAGTTTCTCCCTTCCCATTACTGCATGTGTAACAGGTTCTACTTTACTCTGTGGTACAGAATGAGCTGCACATTTCTACCCCAAAGAGTACAAATTAGGTGACTAAACAGAATTTCCTTACAATGACACTGCACAGAAACCAACCTCTTCCAGCATATTTGCTGTCTTTCTGACTTCCAGAACAAACATCCCAGTAACTGCAGGCTTTTTGTGTCCTCAGCTCCAGAAGCTCACAGAGGTGGGCTGAACCACAGCTCAGCTGCTGGTTCCTTCCTTTCCATCACAAATGGGAATGTGCCTCACCATTCCCTGGGAGCTCTCTCTCACACACAGCACAGGGAGATGTGACAGTGTGCCAGGCATCATGTCAGTGAAAGTCTGCATCAAAATGAGCTCATGGCTGAAGCTAGCAGAGCTTACCATGGCTCTGCTGCTCTCCTGAAAGGCCAATACAGTGTACATTGTAAAGAGACAGCTTACATTTTGAAGAGATGATATGTCCACAGGAATGTGCATATCTCNCCCAGCTCCTTCAGCCTGTCCTCATAGGACAGGTCTTCCAGCCCCCTGATCATTTTTGTGGCCTCCTCTGGACCTGCTCCATCAGCTCCATGTCCTTTTGAGGCGATCTGGAACTGTATTTCTGGCAATCATACAGATGAAAGAGCATTTCTCCATGCTGTGTTTGTACTGAAGTTATGCAAAGAAGCAAGGAACCTTCCAGCTAATGATGAGTTTGCTCAGTAGAGAGCAAAACCCTGTGAAGAAAGCGTGGTAGACTCTGCAGATGAGCAGCATAAAGACCATACAGGTTGAATATTCCACACTGCTGCTGGTCTCAAAGGGCTTTATTAAAAACCAAAGCATGCAAAGTAGTTCCTGAACAGGATGATTTTTAATTGTGTCCTCTTGGGAAAACTGTACAAGGCAGACTTGTTTAGCTCCCTTGTAGTCTAGAGGGACCTAATGAGCTCTCAGCAGATTCCCTTTGGTCTGAGATCAGTTATTGCTGAGTTTCTGGACTCTGGTTAAGTCTTAGTGACAAATTATGCTTAGCTGGTTCAGAAACAAGTAAAACTATACTGACATCTTTTTTACACTAAAAGAGGAAAAACATAAATACATAAAGGGTTCAATGTGATAACTTCTAGCTCTATATTCTTATTGGTCTAGGTCTCTTGAGCATACCCAAGCAGCAGAGGGCATGAAAGCCAGGATACCTGCAAGGTGCCTGCCTGTAGTGGGGCTGTGACCAGCCTGCATTGCCTTGTGACTCTCAGGAAGCCAAGTTACCCATTTTCTTTGGTCTTTGCACACTTACTTTGTTCTTGAGCTGGATCTCGAGCAGGAAGATGGACATAGCATTGCAACTGCATGCTTCTCACCCCTTCATCACCTACCTTCTGTCTTCTGTATGTAACATAACATAGAATCATGCAATGTCCTGAGTTGGAAGGACCCACAAGGATCATCAAGTTCAACTCCTGTCTATGCACAGGACAACCCCAAGAATCACACCATGTGCCTGAGGGTGTTGTCCAAATTCTTCTGGAATTCTCTCAGGTCTGGTACCATAACTACTTCCCTGGGGAGCCTGTGCCAGTGCTCCACCACCCTCTGAGTGAAGAAACTTTTTCTAACATCCCACCTAACCCTGCCCTGGCACAGCTTCATGCCATTCCCTTGGCTCCTGTCACTGGTCACTAGAGAGAAGAGATCAGCTCCTGCCCTGCTGCTTCCCTCATGAGCAAGTTATAGGCAATGAGGTCTGTCCTAGTCTCTCCTTCTCCAGCCTGAGCAAACCAAGTGACTTGAGCTGTTCCTCATACAGCTTCCCCTCTAGACCCTTCACCATCTCTGTGTCTCTCCTCTGGACACTCTCCAGCAGCTTCATATCCTTCTTATACTGTGGTGCCCAAAACTACACAAGAGACATAGACAATGGAAGAGGAAGGTCAGGATGAGGAAAGCCCATAACCACTGTGGTAGCTCTGAACAAACCCCTCAAACCCTGTAGGAGAAACAACCTTCTGTGAACCCAGCTAAACAACAGCAAGCAGCAATGGAAAGGATGTTGCTTAAACTTTGATCCTGCCTCTGTGCCATTCCAGATTCTTCCATGGGCTAGCAGGGGGTGCTTCATTCCTATTGGGATTTCTAGACTAACATCTGTAGCAAGGTCAATTATTTATCACAAAAGACAAGGAGAGGAGAAAGAGCAGAGCCCCCTTCTGCCATCCTTGGCTTATACCACTGCTTTATAGCTGGTGCCAGACAAAACCCATGCACCAAACAAGCAGGACTCATCCTCTGATGGTTAGGCATCCCCTTGGCAAGAGGTAAACCAGACTCTAATGACTAGCTGGCATAAAATGAGGCAAAGCACTCGAGCAGGGAGGCCTGGCAGTCTTTGGTTCCTGTGCCAGGAGGTCTCAGTGTGACAGCTTGTCACCAGCCAATAGCTGCTGAAGCTGAGGGAGATCCTCTCACAGGCAGTGGCTGAGGATCTGTCCCCAGTTATTTATGCTTGCTGTGATGTGATAATGATAAAGTCTGTGCCCTTACCATCCCACTGCCTTACAGGGATCTCTCAGATGTTGTGAAAGATGATGAAAGTAGCAAGATGAAAGAGGAAGGAAAAGCTCCAAACAAGCTTACATTAAATATTCATAACTGGTAGTAATTACAAACAGAAAATGGGAAATAAAGCAGCAGTGATTATGCAGTGCCCAAATCATCTACCTGCAAGTCCCTCCAGGAATTCTTCTCCATGGATTTCTGTTGGTGGAGTTGGAGAGGGAGCCATCGTTTTATCCTGGCTCTTTGGTCAGATCTTGCTACCTTTTTTATCAGCTCCATAAATGTAGACTAATGTGATAAACTGGGAGTGAAACATAAGGTTCTGTGCTTTATTTCTACTCTGCACTAAAGCCTACAATGACCCTCTAACCTCTGTCTTAAGTAGAACCAAGATGGCATCTCAACTGCACACAAATTTTAGGTTTCAACAGCTAAACTCTTGTATCTGTCACTTCAGATATCAAATGACTTCTTTGGTGCATTCATAAAAGAATCTGACTTCTAATGTTTTTTCCTTCTTATAGATCAGGGGTTTTTATATAATTTCTGCTTATTATGATAACCCAGGTGATTCTGACTGACCATTGCTAAGTTTGCTAACTTAGATCTTTTTGGAAAGCACATGTTTAGAGAGTTGCTTCTCAAATGCAAGATGACAGAAGACTAAGAGCTTTCTCTGAAGGGTTCATACACATGAAAGCTTATCTCTATTTCATGTAAATAGTGATGAACATGTTGATTTGCTGGGAATTACCATTTTTTCAACAGCATAAAATCACATTGGTATCATTCTGTCTATATTTCTGTGGTGTGAAAGCTGGTATTGCTAAACTGATGTTAAATACCAACACATGGAGAAGAACCATGAAATACATAGCAGGATATTGTTGCAGGTTAAGTTATGTAGAACTGCTGGATTTGAACCTCATGTCAGTGCTAGAAAACAAGGTCTTCAATCAGATCAAGGGCAAAAAAGTTTACTAAACTACAGTATTAGCTTCCTGAGCCATAAAAGTCCTCTCAATTCAATCAGTAACTCCTTTGCATCATCTCAGTGTTCCCATGAAGAAGCCTCCTGGCTCTGATGTGAACCATTAGTTCACAGAAGAAAGCATGAATTCTACTTCCATGGTGAACTTGTCAGGTTTGGCCATCTAAGTGCTCCACTCAGCTTTGGAGACCACAGCAGCCTTGTTCGGTTTGTAAGGTCCCCAATTATTATATCTGAGTTTGCAGAATGCTTTAATTGAAGGTAGCAGAGAGTCAGGTGCTGTTTTCTCACAAGTCTTCAGAAACATCAACTGCCAGGATCAAGAGCAATTGAGTACATCTCTACTGGGTTTCATCTGCAGCTTTGCTGCATAATTTTTCATATTCTTTAGAAGGCTTTACCACAAAGACAGAACATGCCTAGAGTCCCACTGAGGTGTTTTGACATCATGCTTAATAAAACATGAACTCCTCGTTAATAAATAATGTTCTACTAGGTTAACAAATAAAGCTGAGTGCATTCATGAGACCCAGAAGGAAATCACATCAGGCATGCAGCCAAATAACTTGTTCAAAAGATTGCAGTGGTCCCAGTTCTTCAGTGTGTTTGGCATTGCCCAGCACAAGACTGCACAAATAAACAAGCACTGCTGCACATCTGCATGCACCTGCAATTAGGACAGCACCTGGCAATTGGTATTGGCACTCAGGGGTTTGTAACCAAGTAATCACAGCAGCGACAAAGAAATACTTCCCTGTTGCTAAGCTCTGCTGAGAGAGGACTGCTGTGTGGAGTTTCAAAGGCAAAGACCTCTTGTACTCATTGAGTTATGCATCATCTCATTCCTGTGTTGAAGATACAAGCTTGATGCACTTTACTACAGACTCATTTGAGTTAGAGATTTCAAGGCTGTCAGTATTTCCATATGTCCTTATTTTCCAAGGTTAAATACTCTGGGCAAGTTTTGAATTCAGGTCTGGGGATTGCTTCTAGCTGCCTGAGGTCAATGACATAACTCCTGTCAGCTGCAGCTACACCAGGAATTCAAGTAGAATCCAGAGTAGGATTGATGACACTAAACAAGGAGGAGCTATTGTCTCCCTGAAAAGTAGAGAGGCTGCAGAGAGATCTGGAGAGACTGGAGGGCTGGGCAATCACCAACTGAATAGAGTTTAACAGGGAAAAGTGCCAGATTCTGCTCTGGGACAGGACAACTGGATGTCCATACAGCCTGGGGAGTGAGAGGCTGGAGAGCAGCCCCACAGAGAGGGCTCTGGGGTTCTGGCTGGTGGCAAGTTGAAGGGGAGTCAGCAGTGTGCCCTGGCAGCCAAAAGGGCTAACTGTGTCCTGGGCTGCATCAGGCACTGCATTGGTAGCTGGGCAAGGGAGGTGCCAGTCCCACTCTGCTCTGTGCTGGGGTGGCCTCACCTCCAGTGCTGGCTGCAGTTTTGGGTACCACAGTATAGGAAGGAGATGAAGCTGTTGGAGAGCATCCAGAGGAGAGACACAGA
>VWZO01020285.1:0-73225 GCA_013396975.1 Bucco capensis | reverse complement strand
GGTGTCTCCATCTCCTCCTGGTAGGGCCAGGATCAAGTGCTCTCTGCAGTCTGAGACCTGCACAGCTACATGGTTGTGTGGAACTCAGTCTGAGTTCCCATGCTCTTTCTTGCCATGCTTTTGGTCCGTGTAGTAACCATAGCTCCTAAATGCCAACTGCCTTGAAGTTAATCCTTCCTTGCTGGAAATTTTTTTTTTCTTTTTTTTTTTTTCCCCCTGCACTGCACGAAGGCCACACGGCTTTGGAACAGCCGCGGTGTTCCCTGCTCCGCCCACTCCTCGCCTTGATTGGCTGGCGTGGGCTTCCTGGTTCCACCGCAGCTCAGGCTGTTCAGGTAGTGCTGTTATTAGCAACCCCCTTGCACAGCAGGTCTAAAAAATGCTCACCCCGGCTCTCCTCGATCGGGATGAATGCTCTCTCAGCGCAGCTCACTGCTCTGACTCGCAGACTTGAACAGGCTAAATAAATTGTAAAACTGTAAAGAATGCAGCCATTCATGTATAATCTATTTTAATATTCTCTTTAAATACTCGTGGCAAAACCCAGAACCATGAATATCTTATTTTAAAACAGCAGCAGGGGGTGGAAGCTTAACTTTCTTGGAAACATTGGCTAGCACTAGCAATTTAACCAACTGAAGGCAAACCATCTTCCTGGCTTCACCAAGCACCAAATCCTCCTCCTCCCAAAGAAAGGCAAAAGATCAAGAGGAAAAGATGCCATGGACTGTCACCACTTCTCAGCTCTCTGGCTAGTCATGGTGCAAAGGGCAAGTGGTGGGAGAGCCACTAAATGTGGCAGGAAACACAGCATCCTGCTCTCAGTGCCCGGTAACAACTAATCAAATAGCCCTCATCATTACTAATCCCTGATGACTTTTTTGGTAGGGTGCTAATCAGTGGCTTAGATAGCCTGCATGACTGCATACTGCCTGCTGAAATTACCTTCAGCCGTTTGATCTGAATTTGGTATCTTTCTGGATATTTTATGTGCTAGGAGTACTAGGGAGATGTGTTTGTGATGCCTTCCTCTCTTTTCCATTTCTTTTGTGTCATAGAGAAAGGCAGTTAATTATTTTGCAATGGTTTTGGCACACAAAACTGGAAATTGCTCTCAAGGTCTAAAATATGACCCCAGCCTTATTAAGGGCTGTGTGCTTCCAGATAGAAGAGACTCCTGCTTGTAAGTGCCACCTAGTATTTAAGGAAGCATATGTGCAGGAAATCAGACGTAAGTGCCTTGCCGGCTTCCTTGATGACAGTTTACTTCCGTTACCTAGCTGCTGTCATGCTGTGGGGTTATTGTGTAAAATAGCTTCAGGGCTTTAGATAATGTCTTCTCTTACAACTGCCACAGGCTGAGAAGACAAGGCAGGACTCCGATGCTACAAGCAGGGTGGGTGGCTGCCCACAGGAGCAAGCAGGGGGAGCTATGGGCTGTATTCACTCCCAAAATCCTGACACCTGCTCTCCCTGGTCCCACTTTTGCCCTTCCACCTCTTCCCAAGTCCATAAGCAGAGTGGCTACATGCTTGAATTTTATTTACTCTACTGAGAAATTTGGAGCGGGCTGTCATGCGCCCAGTTACTGCACTTCTGTTGACAAACAGTAATTCATTAATCATGATAATTCACCCTCGGCAGAGCAGTGCAAGAAAATGGACCAAATTCTTCTGCCAGGTCTCTTTGGACACATGCACGACTTCCAGAATCTTAAATAAGGGGAAGATCTGTTCCCTCATCTCCCAGGAGAGTCACAGTTGCTGCTCAGATCTCCTCCTCCCAAATACTCTGAGCTCTTGGGCAGTTTTTCTGTTGCAAATTGCCCTGAAAGTATATAAAAATAATCTCTTGAGGCAGGCTTGGCTGAATGTTTCATTGTTCCTTTGTTTCTAAACACGTGGAAGCTGGTTTACTTCTGTTGCCATCCAGTTAAAGAGGAACAACTGCTTTAAAGAAACCAAAACTTCTCTGGAAACACAAGGGAAAGGAATTGGGGTTTGAATGAGTGGCAATAAGCCCCAAGAGAACCGTGTCTTATGAAGAAGGAAAAAAAATATATTCCTGCTATATATGAAGTAAACTGTGTGTTTTTAAACCCATAAGAGCAAATACCCTTTGTTTATAATGCACATTTGAAAATGGTGGCATCGATATCAGGAAGAAAGAGTTTTAATGCCTTTCTGGGGGAAACTGGCATGAGTACTTCCTGTCTCTGTCAGCGAACCGTTCCCCAGCTGTTACAAACAGCCAGGCCTCTCCACTGTGCGAATGGCCAGGCTGTGCTTTTACTTCTCCCAAAAGCCATGTTCCTCTCTTTCTCACCCCAGCTGTCAAGTTCATGGTTTGCCCTGAGGTCACTGAATAAGCCTGTTAGGCAAGCACAAGGTATTATTAACACTGAAATATTTCTAAGCTGATTTTGTGATTTTTTTACGATGCTACCAAGAATATGCTAGTATAATTATTTCTTGCCAAGAAGCAACTGCAGAAGCTAAACATAAAATGATTGCTGAGAAAGTGTTTTTGTAGTCCAGGGAGGGCTTTACTGAAAATACAAGAATGAGCCCTAGCGTCTGCACACTCCTTTGCATGATTTCTTACTCTTTCTTCCAGGATCCACAAGAAATCTAGCTTGTGACAAGAGGTGATTTTGGTTTTGCTGTTAGTGGAGTAATACACACTGCCTTCTCTTGCAGTAATTTGAAATTATATGCCTTTCTCTTCCACCTCCTGCAAAAGGGACAATTAAGGACAAGGTGTTAATGCAGAAAAGTCAATTACCTTACCTTTTGGACTTTGTAAAGGATGAAGCTTTGCTCAAAATTAAGCTTTTTTTGACTTTTGCATGACTTTCCCTTTTCCTGTAAAATGTACAATTCAAATGCAACATTAAAAAGGGGAAAATGCTCCACTGAAACAGCTTTCTCTCTCTACCCATTTGATGTTAATTCCACTGTAGTGTAAAGGACCTACTCCTTACATCCTGTCCAAACTTCCTATTGCAGTATTTAGGCCCCAATAAATCTTTCACTTGGAGGAGACCCCTTACTGCTTTGCCTTAAAATGTTCTAGTCTGTAATAAGTCAGAGCTGACTTATGATACTCCATCACACACAGCAGTGTTCTGGCTGCCTAATCTCAAAAAGCAGTATCACCCTCTGCACCAGCCCAAAGATACCATTTGATGCTCTTTTCCTCTCTCTGCTAGTGTGAGACTCTGTCACAACTCAGTCATTGATGACTGGACTACATTGGAAACCTGCACAAAGCTGAATGATGACTTATTTTGTACTAGTGGACAGACCAGCTTGGGTTACATTGTTGTGGGTATCTTGTACAGATCATTGGACTGGGAAGAAGTAGTAGATGAGACCTTCTTCAGATAACTGGAAAAAGCCTAAATGATCAATGAAAAAACCACTCTCAATAATATTTGAGAAGTCCTGGCAGTCAGGTGAAGTCCCTAGTGATTGGAAGAAGGGGCATGTTACACCCATTTTCAAAAAGGGCATTAAGAAGGACCCTGGGAACTACCGACCTGTTAGCCTCACCTCTGTGCCTGGGAAAATCATGGAGCAGATTCTCCTAGAAGGTCTGCTAAGGCACATGGAGGACAGGGAGGCGATCAGAGACAGTCTGCATGTCTTCACTAAGGGCAGATCCTGTCTGACAAACCTAGTGGCTTTCTACGATAGTGTGACTACCTCAGTGGACAAGGGACAACCTGTGGATGTGATCTATCTGGACTTCTGCAAGGCCTTTGACACGNCAATGGCATCCTGAGCTGCATCAAAAGAAGCGTGACCAGCAGCAGACCGAGAGAGGTGATTCTGCCACTTTGCTCTAGTGAGACCTCATCTCGAATACTGTGTCCAGCTCTGGAGCCCTCAATACAGAAAGGACATGGACCTGATGGAGCAGGTCCAGAGGAGGGCCACAAAAATGATCAGGGGGCTGGAACACCTCTCCTACGAAGACAGGCTGAGGGAGCTGGGATTGTTCAGACTGGAGAAGAGAAGGCTTTGGGGGGACCTACTAGTGACTTTCCAGTATCTAAAGGGAACTTCCAAGAAGGCTGGAGAGGGCCTGTTTGCAAAGGCCTGTAGTGAAAGGACAAGGGGCAATGGTTTTAAATCAGACATGAGTAGATTTAAACTTGATATTAGGAAAAAGTTCCTCACCACCAATTTAAAACCATTGCCCTTGAGGCCAGCACAATCATGTTTGTACATCTAAACTCTCTCCCTCTCTCCCTCTCCAAGCACCATGGCTGTATCCTGCTTAACTCTTGGGCCATGCCTTCAGAGTGTGGGTCAGCTCGAGCTGAAGAATAAGCTAACCATGCATGTTCTGTGCATCCTCTGTGCATGGAGACTTTAGCACATTGCAGATTTATATATTTAAGAAACCTTCTGTTTTTTTCTTTATGGTAGCAAAGTCCATTAAAAAGGATGCACAGAACACATATGGTTAGCTTATTCTCTGGCTTGAGCTGGCTCACACTTGAGCAGGCATGGCCAGCCAGGACTATTTGCTTTCCTAGGACTGTATATGAACCCCAAACTCTTCTTCCACCTCATGGGTAGGGTTAGGTAATTCCATGGTTTAAAACAACCAGTAGTTCCATCAAAGAGACTAGTTAATATTAACAGGCTGCTAGAGCAGTGTTGTCCAAGATGTAGGCTGTACCTATTAATGAGGTTATAAGACATGATTGGAAAGGTAGTTGGGGCATTAGAAAGAGCAACTAGAGGTAGATTAATACATTACTTGAGTAGTTAGGGAGCAGGGTATGAATGAACGAGTTCACATAGTGCATCAGCATGTAGCAAAATATTTGAAAATGCTGCTGTATAGCAAAGTCAATAGACAACACCGAGGTTTTCCTTACATCCTACTTAGTCAAGGTCAGGCACAGTCTGAAAATCACTTGGGGTCTTCTGTGGCCCCTGGTGTGATAACTGTGCCGACAGCAGAGGGAGCATTGAACTCATTGCCCACGGTAAAGTGTGGGGAGTGAAATTCATGTTCCTATAATCCTTGTATGGGCAGTATGTGCTCATTAACCTTCTGGCAGTCATCCTAGGAGAAGGACAACTCTGATTCCAAACCCGGGCAGATGGAGCTCGTTTAGCCCTGTAAGGCCTTCTATCTAAGAGAAGGACACTCTAATGAAATGTTCATCCTAAGGACTTGGCTGCCAGTGTCCAAGCTTGCTAGGCCCTGGCAGATGAACCTTAGGACTAAAGGGTGGGTCCAGCTCTTGTGCATGCTGTGTCTCACCTAAAAAAAATCCCTTGCGCAGGCTCGAGGGTGCTATCCGCTATCCTCTTTTTATCAGCGCGCTTGGAAAAGGCGCTGATGAGGAGCGTGGATGGAGCCCTCCCTGGATCTTCGTTTGTGAAGACTAGCCATACACATACTTAGTCAAGGTTGTTAGAAAGCCCCATGAGATCCATGAGTCCTCTCAGGAGACAAAGCACCAACCTGTACTGCATGACTGCTGAAAGGGCTGGGAAAACTTTACCCTTCTGTCAAGGAACGGGGCAATATGGCTGTAGGTGATCTAGCTGTCTTCTGTGCAGTATTTGGAGGGCTCACCCAGAAAGCTGAAGACACTACGGGCCACTAACAGCCACTAAAAAACACCGCACAGGATGAGCCACCAGGCATGGTCAAGGCTTCCACCAGAAATTTTTTTTCAAATATGGTAAAGAATTGGTTTAGGTACTCTGTATGGAGATGATGTGTATATGAAGCCTCTGAGGCAAAAGAGCCATTGACTTTCCACTTTCTGAGACTTGCTCTAACCACAGGAGTCTCATGTGAACCTTGAGATAACATCTTGTTCTGTTACACTCTTCTTGATAAAAAGAAAGCAGTCATTATTGCAGTTTGTGGATTACCATTGGCTGTTTCTTAACTTCCAAACTGGGTCCTTCTAGGACTTGGGCATTGCTGGTTTGGGCACTGACTGGACCTACACATGTCTCTTCGTGCTCCCCTCTGCCTGGAGAGGTGTGTGCTGTGATGCTTGGGAAACCTGGAGGTCAAATGTGAGAGGAGTCTTCATAATCTCCCTCTTTTCCTTCCTTTTTTTTGTTTAATTTCTTTTTTTTTAACATGGACAAAAAAAACCACACAGAAACTTGTAGCTTGGGCACTTGGTCCCCATGTCCATGCTGCCTAAGCCTTGCAGAGTCTTCCTTTGTAATGACAAATAATGAGGCATTTTAAGAGAATTATTGGGTAACTCATGCCTGTGTCCACAAGTTTTTCTGTCTTTTATACCACTTTGGCATTGGGAAGCAGGTACAGCCTACCACTTTGCATCCTTAGGGTGTGGCGTTGCTGGCATGCAACTGCAGGGAGGCAGGCAGACATGCAAGGTACAATCAAGAGGCAGAGTTTATGCAGGAGCAAAAGAAATGTTGGACAGGAGACTCAGCCATGGAGACATCCTAACTGGGACATGAAAGAGAGGGAGATGGGGGGTCAATTCCTGAAGAAGAAAGCAAGACTGACAGAGAATGAAGCAATGATGAAATTAGTTGAGAGGAGCTGCAAAGATGGTTTTCTGGGAAAAAGGCTAAGTTTAGCTTTGCTTCTTGGAGCAGGCAGAGGTCGTGGGAGCACTAGGACAGAGCAGCTGGGATTTCCTGGGTGTATGTAAATTCAGATTTTTTTCCTATTCCCACAGAAATCATCAAGCAGGTCACAAAACTGTTATTGTCAGTGTTTCCCACCCCATTGAAAGTAGTTGCTAAATGACCAGCTCCTGTTGAAGAGCCTGTCATAGCAGCTGATCTCCAACTGGAAGTATGTCATGAAGACACAACACTAGTATCTTTTCATGGCATGTGTCAGATAAACACAAATCTGGCTGATTTTGAGTCATAGAATCGTAGAATTGTCAGGGTTGGAAGGGACTTTAAAGATCATCTAGTTCCAACCCCCCTGCCATGGGCAGGGACACCTCCCACTAGATCAGCTTGCTCAGAGCCCCATCTAACCTGACCTTCAAAACTTCCAGGGATGGGGCTTCCACCACCTCTCTGGGCAACCTGGTCCAGTGTCTCACCACCCTCAACGTGAAGAACTTCCTCCTAACATCCAACCTAATTCTACCCTCCTCAAGCTTATGTCCTCCTCAAGCTAGTCCTATTGCTGCCTGACATCCTAAAAAGTTCTCCACCAGCCCTCTTGTAGGCCCCCTTCAGATACTGGAAGTCCACAAGAAGTTCTCCTCAGAGCCTTCTCTTCTCCAGGCTGAATAGTCCCAGCTCTCTCAGCCTGTCCTCATAGGAGAAGGTGCTCCAGCCCTCTGTACAGCCAGTGGGCTCCACCAGTAAAAGTTGTTTACACGAAGTAGCTAGTGCAGACCAAGTTTGTACATGCTTTGTATTTGTTCATAATAAAAAATAGGAAATGGGTGTGCAAGGCTGTCACTATGTCATCCCTCTCAAAGCCTGGGCACATCCCAGGATATGTTGTAAAGACAGGGCAAGCAGTAGATGTCCTTTACTTGGATTTTAGTAAGCCCTTTGACACTGTCTTCCACCACATTCTCCTGGAGAAGCTGGTATCACATGGTTTAGACAGGTTTCCTCTTTGCTGGGTAAAGGAACTGGCTGGAGACCCGAGCCCAGAGAGTAGTGGTAAATGGAGTTCAATCCAGTTGGCTAATACATTCAGTGGTGTTCCCCAGGGCTCAGTGTTAGGGCCAGCTCTGTTCAATGTCTTTATCAAGACATTGAACAGAGGGGATGAGGGGATTGCTTGCACCCTCAGTAAGTTTGCAGACGATACCAAGACAGGAGGGAGAGTTGATCTGCTTGGGGGTAGGGAGTCTCTGCAGAGGGACCTGGATAGGCTGAGTCAGTGGGCTGAGGCCAATGGGATGAGCTTCAACAAGGCCAAGTGTGGGTTCCTACACTTCGGTCACAATAACCCCATGCAACATTATAGGCTTGGGTAAGAGTGGTCGGATTGCTGCCTGGCAGAGAAGGACCTGGGGATGCTGGTTGATAGTTGACTGAATATGAGCCAGCAGTGTGCCCAGGTGGCCAAGAAAGCTAACAGCATCTTGGTCTGTATCAAAAATAGTGTGACCAGTAGGAGCAGAGAAGTGGTCATCCCCTTGCACTCAGCACTGGTGAGGCCATACTTTGAATACGGTGTTCAGTTCTGGGCGCCTCAGTCCAAGAAGGACATAGAGGCATTAGAGTGTGTCCAGAGAAGGGCAACGAGGCTAATGATGGGTCTAGAGCCTAAGTCTTCTGAGGAGTGGCTGAGGGAACTGGGGTTGTTTAGTATGGAGGAGACAGAGGAGACCTCTACACTACCTGACTCTCTACAACTACCTGAAAGGAGGTTGTAGCAAGATGGGAGTAGGTTTCTTCTCCAGGGCTAACAGTGAGAGGACAAGAGGAAATGGCCTCAAGTCGCAGCAAGGGCGGTTTAGATTAGATATAAGGAGGAATTTCTTTACTGAAAGGGTTGTTAAGTCTTGGAATAGTCTGCCCAGGGCAGTGGTGGAGTTACTGTCCCTGACGTATTTAAGGAACATTTAGATGCTCTGATTAGGGACATGGTTTAGTGGAATGTTAGTGATAAGTATGGTTGGACTTAGAGGTCTCTTCCATTCTTAATGATTCTGTGATTCTGTAATAACATCAGTTGCACTGCTTTTCACTTTAATTGCAATTAGAGCATCAGACTCATCCCAGCACATCATCCTGAGGGTTCTTCTAGACCAGCATCGTGCCTCTGTTTGTCATATGTCAACAGGATGATTTAACTGTGCAGTGTTGTATCATTGCAACAGCAAATGTGTTTGGCACCGAAGTTTTCAAACTACAAAACTCGGTTGGCTGCATTAGGACAAGAGGCGGATAAAACCTCCCTTTCAGGATGGAAGCAGAGCTGGAAACAGAAACCAGCTCAGCTGATGTCCTGACCACTGATGCACCTGGTGGATTGTATCCTCTGGACTGCATGGTCCTGGAGCGAGTGTTACTCTGGTTTACCTTGAAAACCATTACAGAGCTCTATACAAACAAGAGCACAGAAGGCAGCCATTGAGAAACACAGCAGTCTGCAGAGGTTTTCCCTGGACACTCTTGTTGCACAGTTTGAATCTTCAGAGTTTCCTTTCTTCTGTGTGGATTTTGTGCTTCCAAGGTAGGATGAGAAATAACATCTTGTCCTAGTGCTAGGTTTGGATACAGGGCAAGGATCACATTTTATTAGCTCAGGCAAGAACAAACATGCAGAAGAGGGATGCAGGGCTGCCTTCTTCCCTCCTAGCCATGGGAGTTCCTTCAATCCTCACAGCCTGAGTAGAAATGAACAGATACTGATGACATCATGTGTCCTGGGATGACTGGGATGCGGGAAGTTGGAATGAGTTTCCAGGAACACATGGACACTCCCTTCTAGAGCTCTGCTTTTGACATGAGCCTCTGGAAATGGCCCCATCTCTGACTCAGCAGAAGCAGTGCGATTTGTGTCAGTAAAGCTGCACTGTAAGTAAAGAGGAAAAGACAAAAATCTGAAATAAGTTATTTTCCGTCATTCTCTGAGGACGTCTAGACAGTTCTTTAAATCAGTGAGTGAATATTGTTGTCTGTAAGTCATTATTTCAAAAGCAAGACCTATCCGCATTTGAAAAGGGAATTCTCCACTTCACCCGGCCCTTCAGGATGTGTTGTGTCCAGAAGCACTTGGAATATTACATGTTTTAATTCAGACAGTGGCAATATTACTCTCAGCAGTGCACTTGTGCATGTGAACTGAATGTCTGAAAGGGACAGGGTGGCCTGTTTTCCAGCCTGTACATACCCTTTGAAAACACACACAAGGCCTGTCCTGCTTGCAGGACATTTACACAGCACTTCTGCACAGAGTGCTCCTGGATAGAGTGTCCCCCAGGCAGCTCCACCACCTGCCTCAGCTCCTGAGGGGAAAGGAGCAGGTGAGGACCGAAAAGTTAACTGTAGCTGCTCTGCTGAGCAACTCCACCAGGACATGAAAAGGTTTGCACTGATTCCATGGGCTGGAGCTAAGCCCATATGCAGAAACTTGAGCCAAAATCCACAGATGATTCAGACCCTAAATACCACTGTGGCTCTAGCTTCTTTCTCTCTTTATTCCCCAGAGAACAGTTACTTTCTCCAGCTCGCTGCTTTGCCTCTTAATTTAGGAGGACACCTAGGGCTGGCCCTGCATTTAGCAATGAGCTTTTCCTGACCTCATCCCTGCCTAAACCATGAGCACAACCCAGCAAGGACCGTGGCTGGTTTTGCACTCTCTGTGCTGGGTTATTTCACTTTGCTGGTCATGTTAATTGCTGTTATAGCTCAGGAATCACATCAGAGCTTATACTGCATTGCTCTACTTCACCCAGCAGGGGTGAGAAAGTGCAGGCAGAAGTGGTTGGCCCAGTTTGTATCTGAGACAAAGTACTACACAGCCACATCTCCTGCTCACCAAAATCATGGGGGGCTCTGGAGAGCTGTCTGCCATCTTGGCCTCACTCAGGTAACATCCCTAGCAATCCTCTGTCTTCTTCCTATTTAAAATCAGACTTTCTGTTGCTGATGCCAGAGGGATGAGTAACACCGGAATGCAGCAGGGTAGGGTGAAGTGGATGAAATGTGGGTGATGCCAAGTCTTGTTTCCCCTTGGTTGAGAGGTCTTTTTTTCTGAAGGCTTTCCTGTTTTTTATTAGGCAGCTGCATGACTGTCTCTGGGAAGGAGTCCCACTGCCTTACACAGCCAAGAAAAACACTGCAAGTTCTTGGCCTCTGAATGCCCATGTTGTGAGTAAACGGGCAGAGATAAGCTGTTCAGCATTGCCTGCGTGCACAGATAGGAACGGATGGGAAGGTGTATAGTCCAACCTAGGAAACAGCTGAAGGTAAAGAATAAACTTAACTGAAGGTCATCTTGGCATAGCTGCTTCCCCAGCACAAATCAAAGAGTGAGGAGGAAGTGAGACCTTTCAGAGGCTTGATGGTAACAGGCTTCACTCTTTCCTAGCCACTTCCGAACATGACCTGCAAGAGCAACATACACAAAGCAACTCTTTGCTTCCACACAGACTGGCTGTAGTCAGATACCAAGGCAGTCTTTATGATGCCTTCATCAAAAACTGTATCATCGCCCTCATAAAAAACCCTGTTCTTTTGATCTAATGGCATTTAATTGGAGCTTGGACTTTCTCCAGAGTAAGAATGGTTGCTGTTCCTTAACTATTTTATAAACTAGCATTTTTTCAGCCAGAACACCAACTCTTGGAAGTCATTTACAAGGAGCTACCATAGACCATGTGGCATGCATTGCAATTTTTGAGTACAAGGTGTCTCTAGGTATTGCCTTCACTTTGCTTTACTCAGACCATTTTTACCTTCTCAGTGCCAGCTTTCCCTTTAGGTCATGTTAACAGGGGTAGTTCTCAGAGTATCTTTCATAGATAACTAAATTCAAGGCTTAAATTAACAAGTTAAACTTCGACTTTACACCCATTTCTAGCTTAACATAAACCATAGGATTTCACCCAGTTGTCCAATTCATAGCCACCATTTATGGATAGTCACACTTCTTCTAGAAAGACATTGCATTGATAAAGAGGTGAGATGCTGATGATGCTCCCATCTCTAAACCCTTGCCATGAGGACAACAGGGCAAGAGGTGCAGGCAGCAGGAACCCCCTCAGCCACGGGGCTGCTGCCAACACTTGTAACCTGCCAGTAGCTCCAGCAAAGTACGGTGCTAGTCAAGATAAAGTTTTTTCTGTTCAGGACAGTGGTATCTCAGTGAGGATAAGCCAGAAACCCCCAAAAGTGGAGTGTAGCTCAGCAGTGCTGCATGTTTTGCTAACAGACGGAGTCAGCACAAAGGACACAGACACCAAGTTAAAGAGTTAGGCTTATTTTACTTTAGTTTAAAGCAGCAGAAAGAATAAGCAAGGCAATGCACCTAATTATTACTACATAGAATTAGTTACAGTTATTAAGAAAAATACATCACCAATTGCCCTTAATGCTTTACCATCATCCAGATCTGTGCTTCAGCTGGGGAGCCCCTATCACAGCGAAGGATCAGAGAACCTTCCTGGCAATTGGGAATCCCTACGCAGTGCATCCACTCATAGGTGGGGTCTCCAAATTTTGCCGCAAGGGGGTCCTGCTTTCTACTGTTTAACAAACAAGTATATATGACAAAATGCACAGAAAGATGTGGCGGATTGGCCCATCTCACGAAGCCATGTCCCAGGTCAGGATCCTGGACATGTCTGAGGAGTTCCTGTTTTTCTAAACATACTGCTTCTATAGATTATTCCCATGGTCATATTTCATACTGATATGCTGGTTGGGAAGTTCACTCAGAAGTCAACTTTGGTTTGAGGCCTATGGTTCAGGCCTTTTTATGTAACTGCAGCTGTGCAAACTTCACCTTCAGGACTACACACAACCTTTACACTCCCTTAGCTGATTTGGGAAGGTGTAAATAAAACAAACCAGGGACATTTTCAAGAAATAATTTCCATTTTAATTTGCCAATAAAGTCAGAATAAGTATCACATCTGTCAACTCTGATACAGTCCTACCACAAACGAGATAGACATCTGTCTGGGAACGTGCTCACTAACAGTGCACTCCTGCCTGAGCAGAACTGTTAGCTGCACTGCAGCCACCTTTTAATTTGGGCTGCAGGCAAAGCAGTAGGAAGAGAGTGTGTCTCTGACCTACAGCTAAGCAAGCTGTAGAAACGTGCACTTCTCCCATTGCTTTACAGAGTGAATCCTCCTACCTGAGAGGGAATGGACAGAGAGCCCTGAAGCCTGCAGAGCGTTCCTGATTTTACCTTTCCAGGAGTATCTTATTCCAGCTCATTTGCCCTGTGACAGCCTTCAACATGCTACACCATCAAGAACAGGGTGAAGCATATACCTTAACTCTTCATCAGGGGAATGTAAACTGTGTAGATAAATGCAACCATGGACACTTCAACAAAGAAGCAGCAGCTTTCTGTTTGATCTTCTCTATCCTTTCTGAAAATATGCCTACAGGAACTCAGGAGAGAAACTTCTAGCCACACCTTTAAGCATACAACCATCTGCTAGTTCATAAGGATGATTTAATGCCAGTTTAAAGAAAAAAGGACACACACTGATGTTGTACCATCAGGAAAACAGTCCAGCTTTTAGCAAAATGAGTCTGGCTAAGATGAGCTGTATGCACTTGCCAGGTACACAGCTCTTCCTTTCTCGAATCTGAAAATGTGGGTTCAAGTCATGCAAGTGACCAACACACACCACAAATTTTTATTTCCTTATTACAGAAACTAAATTAGCATATGCCTACTTCTTGATTAAAACAAATTCAACACTGCAGAATAAAAGCATTCTTTTTATTCTCTAAAGCACACCTGTGAACACAAAGTTTAATGTCAGTACATAAATTCTTCTTCGTGCACTTCCTCATTGCAGTTTCTCAATTACTTCTTGTTAAAAAAATCATTACACCTTAGGTATTTATATGCTTCCATCAAGCTTTGTGTAATCTACCCAAAACACAATTTACTTCTAGAAGTCAGTTAAGAAGCTAAATCAAAAAGGCCCCTTAAGTTTGCTTTATTTACAGTTGTAATGGCTAAATTTTAAATACTTTGCAGTCATTCCCAGCACTCGCTCCCAACTCAAAGGATTAGTGCATTCCATGATTTCTTTATAACTATTTGCTAGAGCGGATTAAGTTGCCCATACCTACAGCTGTGTAGGTACCGCAGCTATCTACATGATGTGCCTTACAGGAAATAAAAAGGCTGACAAAAATATTTATAATAATGAATGACAAATGAGAAACTCAACCTATAGGAACAATCAACAGGTCCTTGGTTTTGTGCTGCAGTCATTGTCAACTGTTGCAAGAGCAGCAACATGAAACAAACAGCAGTTAAGAAGTGCCGCAGCCCAGATCAATCCTCTCTAGTTTCTTTGTAAAGACAGCTTTATGTTCAGCTCTCAATTCTTCCTCTCTTTCACCTCTTCTGTGTTACTACTTTTTTGTCATCATCAGGCAAATTTCTGAATTGCAATAGCGTATGAATTTACTTCAGAGGGGAAAGAATGATGCATCTGGGAGAAGATGCATCTTAGTCCTTTTCTTGCAGGAAATGCAGCTTACGTATGAATACTACAGACCTTTCCTAAGTAAAGTTATCAGGAGACAGGCAGGTTATCTGAATGACAGATCTGTTCCTCTAAGTTTTACAGTTTATCAGTGGATGGATGCAGGTCTTGTGGCAACTGAGAAACTACTGTAAAGATTAACAAATAAGATGCACGTGCATTTGTCTGTTCTTACATACTTTCAAAATCCAAATGGAAGGAAGAAGTATCTGTGATTCAGGTACATTCAGAAGACTTTTTTCTTGCACAATAAGGTAGATTACTTCGCACATTCCAGGTTAAAAAAAATTACAGTAAACATTCAGTAACTGGAATGCATATAATATACAAGTACCATTACATTTACAAGGCTGTTCAGGACAATTTTTCTTTCTAGAATAAGCATAAAAAAGTTACAAGCCAATTCACAATAACTTTAGATACAGTGTTATTAAAATACATTGATGTTAATCATAAAAATATTTTACTATTTACATATATATTGTATAAATCTTACCAGTAAGAATGTGCCCATTTTAGGATGCCTTGAAGAAGAATTTAGGCAGATTGGCCCATTTTATAGTGCAGTATCCCTGTTTTGGTCTTCACACCATGAAACTGTACCAGATTCACAGTATCTTTACTAGTGCTTTGCTAAAAGGCTTAAACTTTCCATTACTTAAGAAACATTCAGTCATTACAAAGAGCCAGTTTTGTTTCCACTTTGTTTCCTATTAAATCCTACCCCCAATAGTTCAGGACACTCTGCCTGGCCTTGTGCGATTTGGTTGCATTTCCAAATAAGGTTATAATTAATTTCATCCGTTATCATGCTGTCTTGCTTGTAGTCTGGATGCTGTGCAATAAATTCTCTCATCCATCGAGCAACAGTCATTAACTCTCCTGTGGGCAAGAGAAAGTCAAATTTCAGAGTTTATACATCTAATTTAGCAGTACAATGCCTGAAAGTTCTAAACATTATATAAGTAATTAATGAATAGTCCATGCTTTCATAAGGAACACATTCTTTGTGTATATATATATTTTTAATATGGCTAAACTGCAGGCATAATTAAGCTGACAGTCTAACACATACATCTGGGGAGATCTTCAAACTTTCAGGTGCAAAGTAGCTACTGGAACAGGTGTTACCAACAGATTGTACAGCAAGAGGTCTTAAAACATGTCATTTAACAGAGGATCTCTCCGAGACAAACCAACAGACATCTCTACAACAAACACACACGTTTGCGCGTGTGTGTGTATATATATATTGATCACTCAGCTGCTAGCTTTGCTCTGTCTAGCTTCACCTATTATTCCTTCTTCCTCTGGCAGTTTCCCTAGTAAAATCTAGGCAGATTCCCGGTAATACTAATTCCTGGCTTTTACACATTGTTTCTGCTTCACTATGGAGGGTACAGCTGACTATGGGGCAGTCAGCAGGTGCCTAAAGGTCCCTGACACTTCTATAAAGTGTCATTAAATGACACCCATCATCTGCAGGAGACCCACAACCCTGTAAAGTAGCAGCTGGAGGCCACCTGGACACCAACATGTAGGCTACTGAATATTTCTCCTGAATGCTGCATATGTAAGAAAATCTTGACCAGTACAAGTTTAGGGTAACTGTGATAAGACATTAAGGTAGGCTGACAGATGCTAAGAGTCTAGAAAAACTTTCATTGCTTCTGGAACCACAGCTTCCATGTAAGAAAACATAGAGCCAAGGGCTCCGACTACAGGACTCTTTGGTTTAAGAATATTCTAAAAATCAAGAGGAATCAAATCAGGGAAAGCAAGAAGGAACACACAAAGAGTAAAAAGCATCCAAGATGGTTTAAAGGTATCAGTGGTCTTCAACAGAGATACATGAACATAAATCAGAAAAATTGTGAAAAGTACAAGAATAAAAGTATAATAAAAAAGGTTATTAGAAATAGAATTTTCCACAAAACCCAGAAGTCATGTTCTGAAGAAACAAAGACAGAGTTTACACTTCTATATAAAATAAGGACAGGAAAAAAAAATACCCAAGAAGCATTATTTGTTGAAGGTATCAAAAACTCACATGAAAACTTGCTCAAAGCAATGAGAAGCAGGGAGCCTGCAAGAAAATTAGCTGGGTTGTGAGATGAGGGGAGCATAGAGACACACATTTTTGGACTAAAAGCCACTGCAGGCCATCAGTGTGGTAGGAGATGGGAAAGCAGCCCTGCTCCTCCCCATCCTTTCTACTGGTGTCAACCTGCAGCACCTACAGTGTTAATACTGTGCTGCAGCTGTCGAAGAACAGATCAGGAAAAGGTACTACAGATTGACAAAAAGTGTGAGGAGAGACAAGACAAAGGGAATAGCAAGTTCAGAAGCAAGAATACATTTGAGAAGTTTGCAAAATTATGAATGTTGATGAGGAGTAGAGAAATATTGTCCTACACTGTAAGAACTAAAAAGCATACCATTAAATAACTGGGAAGAACATTTAAACATGCAAAACTACAGGAATTACACTTTTCAAAGAGCATATAATAAAATTGTGACATTTCTTACTGTATGACTTCATGGGGAAAGAATGTGTAACTATTTCAAAAAGGTTAAGGCAACAATCATGGAAATCATGTCTGTGAGGTCATCAAGTACCATGACTACTGCACCACCTTTGGCCAAAGTTCCTACACTGGAGAGTGCTGGGAACTGGGATAGGATCACTTGAGGCTGCTATCTTAATACTGGTTTCATTAATTGGTGGTGGTCAGCAGCTGCTGCCTGCCTACCAAAGCTGAAGTCTCACTGACTCGTGGCACTCACACAACAGCTTGACAGGGACCAGGAGGGCAATATCTAACTGTGCTGCAAGAGAAGATGTGTCTGAAGCACAGATGAACTACATCAGGGTAAGATTAAAGCTAGAGAAGCTAAGGTGCCAGTGATTAACTCTTGTGAGTGCTCTATATACACCATTTGAGGAGAGAAATTTGAAAAATGGCCACTCTTTGTGGATGTCTCCTGCTAGACAGGCTGCAGTTTGGGAACATTTGATTCAAGATTGAGAGTAAACAGGAATAATCCAAAGCTCACAATTGAGAAACTTCATAGCACAGTAATACAATATCTAGCACTTTTTATTCTATGAATTCTGGTTCTTAAGAAGCAACATTTAATCATTTCAGTTCATCAGATATTAAGATATAAACCCTAGACTATCTACCTCACTCTCATACCTTTTAGGTCTGTGTAAATACACAAGCTGACTGTTGCAATGCCTGCAACTCTGCATCAGGTAGCAGGCGAAGACCTGCTGCAGGGGGTTGAGCCCCATTCTATGTTACCTGAAGGGCAGAAGCCTCCTACAAAAGCAGCCTTAGGAAAAACGTTTACAGTGAAAATTGTAATTAGTTACAACTTGTTACCATTCTGAAGTACTGCTAAAGTACTGAATTACCAGATAAAAGATCTCATTTCTACCTCAGGTTCAAAACCATCTTCACCTAGAAGCTTCTAGAACAATTTTTGAGAATTAAAAAGAAATGCAGTGCTTTACTTTAACATCAAGGGAAAAAAAGAAGATATGTTTTGACCTTTGAGACTAAAATAAACTGTCTAAATTTTCAGCAGGGCAGGAATACAAGGGATTTGCATATAGAAAGATATAGAGCTGCCTCAGACTGTGCTACATGCCCAGTTCTAAATTAAAGTTCAACCAGCATCTTTTAGTTGCTATACTGCTCATTGTAAAAAGCAGAATAGTCTTGATATTGCCTTTCTTTGACTGCAACAACACTGCAACAAGCACCTGGTTTGCTCTGCCTTGAAGGAGTTTTGCTCCTTACAGAAGGGCTTTCTTATCAGAGAGCTGAAGACCAGGTTTCATGCTCTAGCCTATCAGAATTTAAACTCATGAACGCTTTGGAGTCACACCAGTAACACCAGGCTATCAGACCCAGCCTCATATACTCTTAAAACACTCAAGTGACAAAGGGAACTAGTGTACGCGTGAACGACTACTACGTGGACAACATATTGACAAAAGGAGCAGTAAGTGGTGCTGGAAAGAGAAATCTTGGATTGGAGATACATTAAGTTGTACTTGTAAGTGTATCAGTTACTCCTAATATAAGTTTTAAAACAGAAAAAACAAAGCATTTATAATTGGAACTAGACAGGACCAGATTTAAGCCAGAGAACTGACTCCAGTCCTTCGCTCCTATGATTCAACACTTAACCAGACAGCTACAACTGCTACCAGTTATACCCAACTGAAAACTAGAGAACAGCCCAATTACTAAGTAGAAAAATACCAGGAAAAAGCAATGTCCAAAAACATCAAACATACCAGATGCTCTCTTCTTTATTAGCTTCAGGTAGTTTAGGATGGTGCATCTTGTATCCACATCCACTTCCATGTTTTCAAGGTAAGAATTCAAAATTGGGATCAAACCAGGAAAGACTCCTTCCTGTGTAAGAGAAAAGAGTCAACATGAAACACACTCAGTCTGGTTTCTGAGGGGGCAGAATGGAGGGGAAAGTAGCATGTTCCACGCAGAAGAGGCTCTGACCTTTCCATTGATAATTGTATCGATGCTCATTAAGGTGTACTCCTCCATGTTGGTGCCTGTCCCATTCTGTGCAGAGCCACGTACATCCACAACAGTGTTTCCACCTTCACAGGTGACAAAGGGAAAGGAAGAATGGTCAGATGACACAAGATAAACTAAACATCCGTAACACTGTTAATCAGATTGCTTATTGTGATACCTTTGCAAATATCTTTTCTAAAGTAAAACATTCCCTGCCGGACAGCATCTCTCTTCTGGGCCATCTTCATGTTTTCATCCACCTGGAAAGAAGTATTTCAGAGATGTGTGACATTTTAGAAAATTAGGATTCTGCCAAACCCTCATGTTCTAGTCTCATTTGCTAAAACATCTAGGGTGTTTCTTATTATTTTGTCACACAATGCCAAGCTGTGGAGATAAATTTTATTTTGTTCTTCAGGGGTTCTGGGTGAAACCACAGAAAGATGATGTTCTGTGAAATGAGGTCTCCAGTAGAAAGGGTAATGGTATTATGTTAGCATACGCCACACTAATCTTTTAAGTTTGGACGAAAACACAGGAACAGCTGTGATTAACAGGTTGCATCCCATCTGGCAGACTTCTTTGCATATTTAGATGCAATTTCTATGAATGCAGAAAAAGAACCCTGGCCACAGTTTGCTGCTTTTATTAACAAAATCACTGAAGTCTTCAGAAGAGCTACCACTAAACAAACTATATTTCAGAAACAGGATTCCAGTAACTTTGTATGGGAATCGTATCTATTCCATACCCAAAAATCTGTTGGATAGAATTCTCTGCTTGATTTTTAATTAAGGGCAAAACAAAAATCTTCATTTCTTACCTTTTAAACCTTTTATTTTCAAAAGCCTGTTTTGTTCATTTTATATTATGAAACCTATTTACACAACAGGCTGGTTTGAAAGAACTCCAGTCCTAGCTGACAAGAGTACAATGGCACTCAATGAGACAGCAAAGATTAGTGTGAGATTAGCTCCATAAATTCCATTTTACTCTGCTTGAAAAAGGCAGGCTTACCAATGGTTGTGTAATTCTGTGTTGCTTTACCTGCCAAATTGCTTGGCTAGATCACACAATTTTACACCCCTCCAGATCCTCAACTCTGTTCAGGTTCTTTCAGCACCTGATCTCTTTTTCAGTCTTAACCCATATTTGTTAGTTAAAAATTTTGCCCTTTTGAGGCATTCCAATTATGCACTGCTAAGTGTCAAATGTCTGCATTATTTTAATAACTGTGAACTCCCTGACATCAGGAAGAGAATTTCTCCATTTCTCCACTTCTGCATCATAAAAACCATAAGGTATGAGCACTGTTAATTTACAACTTCAGTATTCTTCTCCATTTTAATTGAAAACCCAAAGAAAAGCTGTAGGATACTACTGCTATGCTGCAGCCAGTGCTGGCAGTATTTTCTAGTATACAGTCTGTCAAAAGCCTTCTGCACTGCAAGACGTTTTTTGAAGTTACCTGTAACACTGCAGGATTATCCATTTAAGAAAACACTTTCTGAAGCACCTGACCAGAAGATAGACATGCAAGGACAGTTTCATCCAAAACAGTTCAACAACTGTGAGGACAAGATTAAGGAAAAAGCACATTTTGCATGGCTGGTCTGTCTAAAAACAAGTCAGAGCTGTGACTAGAACCAGCAGTATTTGTTTTCACTCTAATACCAGGTAACACTAAGCATGCTGAACTCCTCCTTTCCCTCTCCTCCAGATACAAACAAAAGAAGAGATTAATAACAGGAGAGGCAACAGTTATTTTAATGTAAGTATCTAAAAGTTTTTATTTTAAAAATAAACTTCACAAGTTATTTCCCCCACATGTAAAATGATGGAAGCATGCCCTTTCCCACTCTCAAAACAGTCTTGTGACATTTCTCAACATTTCTGCATATGTCAGACACTGTTAAGCACCACAGAAATTCCCACAGTATTTGTCTATAAGCTTAATTCCATGAGACAGCAGTAAAATATTTAACACCGTAGAGCTGAAATTGATTCGAAATACTAGTGCAGATGAATACTGATTGCAATATAAAAACAACTGTTCTGTAAGTGCACAAGTATTAGTTCTTAGCTTGCAGAAGATAAAAATCAGTCTTGATGCAAATACGTTGCATTTAGCTCTAAAAGACCTGATCTTTCAAACCTACCTTGGACAAAGGAATGAGAAAATCCAGTTTATATGACAGAATCACTCTGGTTAGCAACACCACAAACACAACATATGCAGAGTTTTCAAAGTCTGTTAACTGGACCTAGACATGAAAGGATTAGAGATTAAATTACTGCAGAGGGAATACAGTTCTGGAAGTAGATAAGTATCTGTGAAAGTTTAAAACAGTTTGACATGACGTTCATGTTTATACCTGTATTCACACACACTCTACTAGCGCAGTGGGTGGATGCACGAGCTGGAATCAGCTGCAGTGACTTCAAATGCACAATCTGTGCACACACTTCCAACAACCAACTCTTCAATCCAATGCCAAAACACACTTGTGTTTCAAAAGACTATGTAATTACAAATGTATAATAGCTTTTAAATTTCCATTTTAAATGGATTAAATTCAGAAACCTCAGAAACAGACAATGACATTAGAATTGTTCAGTACCAGGAAAAGCAGTAGAGAAAGAGAATTCCTAGAAGCTAAATGGCGCTTTGTTTACTGTTGGTTTAATACAAGCCTAATTCCTTTCCTTGTCACCCCAAATCCACTAGCATGCTTTGCTGTGTGCTACAGTGGGTTCTCCTGACAGTTACATTACCACAGTCCATGTCTGATTAAACACTGCTGTCCACTTACCTTGTGTCTAGTAATTCAGAGGGGAGAAAACACAGCATAAGTAATAAGGGTTTGATACTGGATGGCAGATTGCCTGGTACTTTTCCACTTTAAAGAAAGTGTGCTTTTGTGCATACACCAACACCTTCCTTACCTCCATAGGTCTGAATTCCACTCTCCATCCAATATCTGAATTTGGAGGAGGTGGCTTAAACCTCATTGTCTGCCAATTAGTAGACTGAATATTCTGCAAAGCACATGAAACAATCTGTCACAATCAAGATATGCATCATTCTATAACACAACCAAAAGAAAAAAATAACCAGATAACTAGAGCCCTAATATTTTCCCTAGAAGAGCCTGTCAAGTTAGAGAACTGTTTCCATACTAAGTGGCATGACTTTCTGAAAAACACAGTATAACTACCCATCTAGGAGCAAATATGTTACACATTCTCATGCTATTTTGAGGATTATGTATAAGGTACTAGAGGGCTGAGATTTAGCTGACTTAGCTGACTTCTTTTTATGAGGGGCCAATGCATCTCAAACTCAAAATACCTATTACAATTAACAATTATTTCATGAAGCTGTATAAGAGAGACATTTGTATGTAAATGTCATGCAAATCAGTTTTTAGGAAGCCATAAAACTAGACAGCTCCCCATAACACTTATATACAAGCTATATTTTGAGATCTTCATATTTTATTGGGTTTAAAGTATAAGCCACCACCTTCTCCTAAATAAATAAGTACATTTATTTGTTTTAACTGCAAAATCATATGCTGAAGAACTAGCTAAAGTGAAAAATTCAGTAAAAATAAATTCTTAACTAATAGAGCCATCCTTCAATCAAACAGTACTATAAAGAATAAAAAATTTAATGTATGTATTTATCAAATTTCTCTAAATCAGTCACAACCTCAAAATGGTCGGATTCATTTGCATCATCTAGATGTATTTTCTCCTCAAACAAAGTCAATGGGTCTCGAATGAACAAGTGTGCAATATGCTGTGCCAAAAGGTGGTCAATACCTACAAAATGAAAAATTCAAACAATTCACATAGCAAAGCATGCTCTAGCAAATAATTTGTTTTACAAGACTTCAAACATCTAAGTCTGTAATGCTAGCTCAACCCACCCTACATTCGGTTAAAGTTTAAATGATGACTTCAGGAAGGAAGGCAATCATTAAAGAAGGAAAAAAGAAAGAACAGGTTCTTGTTTGGAAATGGCAGCTGAATATTGGTGTGGCTGCAATTCTTTGTTTTTGTATGCACCTCTGTGCCATGTTTCCTAAAGCAGCTCTGCTCTCTCCACAAATATAAAACATTAATGCCTCAAACACTGAGCTTCTCAAGCTGGAATTAGGGTCAGTTTCTGTCACAAATGAGTACTTTTTAAAAAACTCTCAAGATCACACTACACAGTTACTTCCTGAGTAGGAGTCACTCTGAGGGATGCACAATGACTGAAACAAACAAGAATGAAAATGTGAAATATCCCCACAAACTGAGCATAATTCTTAACCTGCTCATAATGAAGCAAATACTTACCTTCCTTTATTAGATGCTCGTAGATATCTTTGTCAATTGTCAAATCAATGTCATTGTATTTCTCACCACATGCAGATAGATAACTATCTATGGAATCATATCTGGATTTACTGATTCTATAATGGTTGTTCTTCAGTGGCTATATAATTTAAGAATACAATATTTTAACAGCTTATTAACAACGTTACCTAAGTCTTGCTCACTAATGACACTTATGTGAGAATTATTACCCTGTTTAAAATAACCTTGCAGCCTCAATTTAAATTATTCAAAGCACGAGTCTTAAATAGGTTTAATAGAAAGTAAACCAGGAATTATGACTATTTGGTTGGCAGATGTATCTAAGCAAAAAGTCATCACACACTGATTAGAATTCTCTAGAAGTGGAAATATTTTCCTGATACAATATACCATTACCCCAAGTACCTGGAGAGCATTATTATACCAATTGCAACATATACCAATACAGTTTCACTGTGTGTACTTTGTTATACGTGCTCTTCAATTGGCTAGTTCAAGAAATAGTTCAAGTAGATTTTTAAAAAGAAGTATTTTCCTTAACTTTGGAAGTGCCCTGAATGCCAGTTCCTGCTCAGAGAAACTCCTTATGCTCAAGTTCTCACAACTGGCTCTTTTCTAGTTCTAGTACACACTACTGGATTACTCAGTAGCACTTGCTATTTAATCCAAAGCATTTTTTGCTTTTGGGCACAAGCATGGACTGAAAAATTTCATCACAGAGCGACCTCACCAGCAATCTGTGAAGGAGTGAGTGGAGTTCTATGGAGATTCCATAGCTAACTAAAAATACGTATTTGCTAATATAAACTGTACAACCAAGGCAAAATGTTTACACAATCTCTCCTATATCTACCACAAGGACTACCACATTCCTTGTTAGTGATTCTGATGAGCACAAGCAGAATTTAATGCTAAAGGAGATTTGATTTTTTGCCTGAAAAAGCCATACTTCTACCCCCTAACATTACTTACCTCTAGCCCCCTCTCCTCTCGCGTTCGATCATCTACAGAGGCAGAGATTACTCCCCAGCGACAGTCAATATCAGACACGTAGCCTCTATAGAATGGAGATGCAGCACTCAATGCCATCTAAAATAAAACAGCCTGATATGAAAACAAAGGACAAGCCAATGAACCAAAAGCAAAATACAATCCCACTGGAAAGGGAAACTTGCTGGCCCAGAAGTTTTAATGCACATTTTAATGTACAGCTGAAGCCCATATAACCACAAAATCTCTCAAATGCTAACTCCAGAAAATGACTAGATGAAGGGTCAAGTATCACTGAAGTAGCATCTGGTGTTCTCCAAACTTATTACCTCTACAGATCAGCATTTAAGGAACAGAGAAATGATAGTGGCAGAAGTAATTTCCTGACAAATAAGCAATATTCTGCTTGCATACTTCCAAACTCCGGAAGTTCACTTGGCAATTAGTTTACTTTGTTTATTTTTGTTTGGCGAAGCACCTTCACAACACAGCTGGAACATACCTCACTTGGAGCAGGATCTGCTCACCACCTACAACAGACCAATACTTTATTTTTATAACATCTGTTATAAACACTTGTTTATGACCACATGATTACAAAAGGGACAAATTTAAACGACTTAAGCTGAAACCCTCTGTAACACCAGACCAGAGCTGAAAAACTACAAACTGTTTTAAGGAGTGAGCTTGTCTTGTTTTCATGAAAAACTGTCCAAATTTATTTCTAGAACTATTTAACAAGAGTCTTGTGCATGTGAGAAGGAGGGCAGAGAAGAAACAAACCAGTTTTGTGAACATTAAATAAATCACACTGCTCAGGTTACAACCTAGCAAGAGAGTGACACTCCTCCCAGAGAAAGAAATTTTTGAGTAGGATTTAAGTGGGTTTTTTGAATGTAGGGTTTTTTGTGGTTTGTTTTTTTTGTTTTGCATTTGTGGTGGTTTTCTTTGTGGGATTTTTGGGGGGGTGGTTTGATTTTGTTTGGGGTTTTTTTTTTTTTTTTTGTTTTGGTGGTTTTGTTTTGTAGTTTTCCAGTTTTTGTTTGTTTTTATTTTGGTTTTCAAATGTAGTGGCTTTTGGCCAATGAAGACAAGCTAATGTGAGAGAAGTCCATTACTTACCACAATGGGACAGATTGTGGCTAGCTGATCATAGAGATATCTTGCTTCAGAAATACTGCAAGCCTGGAACGTCACCTGTTGGAAGAAGTACAACTGCTATCACAAATTCTACAACCATAGCACAAGCAGAGTGTTCAGAGATTTAAAATCCATCATATAATAAAACAATACCAAGAATTTTAAGGTTTTTTTTTTAATTTGGTTGGTTTGAGGTGGGGATTTGTATGTGGGTTTCCCATCGCACCTTGCTACTTCTTGGACAAACTTTTGTCCTATCTATCAGCAGCATTTATATCACAAGATTCTTTCCACATCATTTCTATGTTTATTAAAAGATTTCAGACCACAACATTCCAGTTGTTAGGCTAAGTATTCAAACACTTGCCAGAACTAAAGAAAACAGGCTTATATCTGTAATACACATGGGTTGGTAATGTGCCTTCAGGAAATATGCCAGAAACATACCTACTTAGAACAACAGTAAGGAACTATTGTAGATCTAACATTTGTTTTATGTGACAGCTAATCCTGTTTTAAAGAGCATTTCAAGATGCCTTTGTTTGATCCTGCAAAGCTGCAAAAAATAAATACCTGAGTCTAGTTCAACTTTCAACTCTCCTTTGCAGTTTACATACTCAGAGATCAGAGGATAACTCATATGGGAGTGTACCTCTGTACCACTATTATAACATTGTATAAACAGGCTTCAGCTCTAAATCACCATTGCTGCTTGCTGTCCTGAAGAATGCTACCCGAACACGGATCTTCCTCTTTCAGATTACAGTCAGCGTCCTCCAAAACATAAATGTTCTTCTCAGCCTGACACTGAAGCCTAATCCAACCTCAAGTAAGCCTTAAAAAAACCCCAATCAATCAAAAAAAACCCAAACCCACTGAAACTTCCAGAGTTCATTGGTGGGCTCAATGATGTATTTTATTTTTTTTGGGGGGGGGGAGGGAAGGGTAGGAGGAATATGGGATTTCTTTGTGTTTCTTTTGTTTGTCTTTCTAAATCTGCAGCCAACATTCATTAACACATCCCAAGTTAGAAAAAGGGTGTGCAGTATGGAAGGTATTTCTTCTATGTCTATCCTTCAAGTGGCTATCAGAAAAAAATCCAAACCAAGCAAAAAGCCTCACTTTGAAAAGACAAAATTATTTAATTCTCTTGCATAAAAGCAACTAAGCATGATTTCTCATCCCTAATTTTGGACTTCCAGCAGCAGGGAGCCTGCCTCGGGGCATGATAAGGACAAGACACCTATATTCTTTCCCCGACACAGTCATGTTAAGAGGCGAGATGCCAACCCAGCAGTCTGCCTGTCCCAGTGTTTCAGGCCTTCACTGAACTTGTAGGACAAAAGTCGCCTTTGTTATTTTGGCCTTGTGTCATTAGTTTTAGATGAAGCAAGACCTTCTTATCTTCATGATTCCCTCTATCAGCCACTGAGCAGGCCAGCTCTGCGGATACCATTCACAGAGATAACATAAACATCTCTTGATTGTGAGCATCCCAACCTTTCTTACAAAGCACACTAAATCAGCATTTATTTCTTTCACACAGAAAACTAGGCCTTAATTGCACACAGAGCAATATATACATGCTTTATCTTCCCTTATGTCTATTCCAGATCACACTTAACCTGGGATTTGACCTGGTTTCTAGCCAAACATCCCATTACAGAGGAAAAGGGCAGGGCAGTCTCCTCTGGAGGCCTGCAGGCACTGCAAGGACTGTGTAAAGCAGCAGTAATGAGCAAGGACAGCAATGTGAAGCCTCAAAATGGTACGAATGCAAGGGTTTGCCTTGCCATTGCCAGGGGGAACACCTCCCACCTCATCATTGCTGCCATGCTTGGTGAGCACTGAGCTCATCAAGACAGGATTTTCAATCTTGGAAATATATTAAACCAAGTTGTAGCTTGGTGCATAGTGAGGAAAAAAATCACCAACCAAACACAACACAACAGGAAATATGCATACTGCAAACTACCTTACAGAAAATAAGTGGTGGATACATGCTTCCTTCTAGTCAGTTATCAAGAATTATCAGTTGATATATAAGCAACTGCTTATAGCACCTGTCAGCCTTGTTTTTATTCTCCCTTTGATGATAACAAGATGAAAGAATTTGAATTTGATCACTGATTACAAGAATGGAGAATAGTAAAATGGTATTCCTTAAAAAGCAATTTAATTTATTTTTAAACAAGTTCATGCAATGACTGAATAGTAAGGCTGTATTTCTTTTATTAGTCTTAAATAAGCAAGACTTGATACAAAACGGACCATTTAAAAATTAACACCTTGCAAAACCACGTAGTATTATGTATACTTTACTACTAAATCAGATTCTCCCTTGTTTACCCTTAATATCAAGAAATCATACCTAGCTGCTAAGAACATTTTATTTATTCAGCTTTTGTAGTTTTTCAAAGGGAAGTTCTTTGAATGAGGCTATTTCTGTCACTGCTGTGAAACAAGAGCTTAGAGAATTTCCTTTAATCCCCTAGACATAACACTAGCCTCTTCCTAGCTCTGCTTCCAAGATAGCAGTGGCAACAGGCACATTTTATCAACAGTCAAATTTATCTCTACCACCTAAGGCATTAGGGCCTAGCATCAGGTTACTATGCTAGTGAAACATTTAAAAGAAACAGATACTGAGAAGATTAAAGCACTCCTAAGATACAGCCCCTGGATTTAAATGGAGGATACTGTAAGATAGCAATAACAGAAGCAAATGACCAAAACCAGTAATAAGTGGGCATGAGTTAATAGGAGACCAAAAATGCCTCCCAGCATGCAGTAACAGAATATAGCTACCCATGTGAATTTTAGAGGCTCATGGCAAAAGTAGTGAGAAGACTCCTTAGCAGATAGCTAAAAATATTTAAGAATGAGAAATTTTATACAGGACTTCATGTTGTTTGTAAATAAAACTATGCAGAACAAGAAAGCTACTTATTTTTCCGACGACTTCTTATCACTCCTTGCTTTTGCTGTTCTAAGAATGAGGAAGAGGGAAAAAACCCCAAAACGAATAACCAAAAAAAACCCCTCTCATTTCTACAGGACAGCTCAGTTTCCATTCCCACAGTGTGCTTTGCTGTTGCCTGAAAGATGACCACAGTGGAAGATGATGTTTCAGACCCCAAAAATGTTGGGAGTTCTAGAAACAGGTGCTTGATTAAATGGGGTTTGACCAGTTCAAGAAACCCTTTCAAGAAGGCATCCAATTGTATTTGAATATTAGCAGAAAATAAAAGCAAACAAACCTTGACTTTAAGACTAGATTACCATGTATAAGATTGTTTCATTCCCCCTGTTACAACTCTGAAAATGCATCAGTTGTATTAAACTAGAGAAATTACATAAGGGAAGTCTTAAAAGAGAAACATTTAAGGAAGACAACATTTAATAATATCTTGAAAGCAGATTCTTTTACCTGAAGACAACAGTTTCCCATTCCAAAACCCATAGCATCCATGTATATACAGTCTGGCTTAGCTGCCTTTGCTGCTTCTCCATCATCATTAGGAAACATTTCAATAAATGGTGATGGCGTGTTCTTATCTTTAAATACTGTGTGGAAAATGCAGGTACTCAGTAACCCAGAGCATTACAGTGAACAATTATTAAAAAAAAAAAAAAAGATATATTGAATTTACTCACTTGGTACATTTATGACAACCTTCTCTCCTCTTCGGTGCCGAATGTTTCTGGTCAGCGTACTGTAACAAAAAAACATTTATTGAAATACCTGAAAGTTTCTCTTTTTGTGTTTTTGTAGTTAAGTTTCTCAGCAATTCTCAGGGCTTCATAGTGTCGAATTTCTATTTATTTTGAGCATTTTCCTTCAGGATTCTTCTGTTCCACGTTTAAGATAGATTATAACAGATAAAACACTGAATTTTTCTTTAGTAAAAATCAGTCTATTTTATGGACTTGTCAGTATTATTCTGACAGAATTTAAATGCCATGGACATGAAGGGCATGTTAAATGGCACGCTTAGTTCTCAAACAGAATTTTTTTTCTGCAGTCTCACCTTACAATGGAAATCCCTCTCAGACAATACAAGTAGTTTGACACCATGCTCCATTTCAGAGCAACCAGGGCAAGCTACTGATAAACTGAGATGCTGCTGAGACATATTCAAGGTGGATTAACTTTGACTGGAAGCGTTTAGCCATGAGATTTCAAACTGGAAACAATTTTACAGTAGTAGCATCTACACCTTTTGCCCCCACAGTGACATGAAGTTGGCATATAAAATTATTTTAACTTAACAGTTTAAGTCACTTTGACAGAAAATACATGTCACTACCATCTCTGTCCAAGTCCTTGTGATATCTGGAGCAACTAGTCATATAGCTCTCTATTCCAGTAATGTAGTTGCAGGTATGCCTACAATATTTATGTACAGAATAATATTCAGCTTCTATCTCACACTCCCCAAATACTCTTACCTAAATCTAGGATGTTTATTGATGGCTTCATCTGGAAAAAAGAGGGATTTTGAAGCTCCTCCTTCTATTGGCGTTGGCTTATATTCCGGCAGTGTAAACCCAGGACACCCTAACCTAAGCAACACAACAATGAGGTCCAAGTTGTAATGAAAAGAGACTGCTTTTAAAAAGGTCAGATGATCAGAGAATTAGGATTCTAGTAGATAAAGTAATAAAAAGATATTTGTTTTTTTAACTTGCATCTATCATGAGTATTTCAGAAGTGTTTTTCAAGACTGTTACCTATACATGTGGAATTGCCAGAAAGAGGTCTTGAACAGTTGCCATTACAATGTCAGCACTTATTAACAACTGGCTTCTGTGGTGGTTAAAAAGACTTTAAAAAAAAAAAAAACAAACCCCAAAACCAAAACCCCAAAACCCAACCATACACATTTTAGTGTGTTAGCACATCTCGTTAATACTGACATGCAGCTACATTCTGAGCCTTATTTTCTTTAGGCTGTACCGGTTTATGTTGATTGCTGAATTTATCCAACTCTGCTCATAACAATCAACTCCTGTTTAACCAACTATGCAAGAGTTAGAGGTAGTTTCAATTGATACACATCACAAGTCTCACAGCAGTAGAGTGAATGTAGCAAAAAAACACAAACCCACAAAACCTCAGATATACATTTTAGCATCAATCCAGTTAAACCAACAGAGACTTGAATGGCAAGATAGCAAAAGGTGGAAATAAGGAACTAAATAGCCTAAGGAGACTGATATCTGAAGGATAAAACTGTGTTTAGGATGATCCATGAGTAATAAAGTACATTTTAATATTTACTGGCTTTTACTGAAATCCAATGTATTTCTCTGTATCTACAAAGTTGACAAAGAACGCCTCTCCCTTTATTCCTTGCATGACTGAGTCTGAAACATCTGTATACCAAATTTATTAAGTGACAATCTATTTGTAGGGTTGCAGGCAAAAAAACCCCCCACAATCCAATTCCGTAAAACACACCAAGAACTATTTTACCACTGGACTTTAAATAAGCTCTTAGTACTTTCCAGATATCTAGTATAGCTCCCATAAAGAAGCAGCATATTTTGTGAGGAGAGTGTTCTTAAAATAGCATTCATGGGGCATAACAAAGACATTTTGGTGGCCGAACTTTGCTGCTAAATCACATTTTGTATCATCCCTGCTCTCAGAAAGAATTTGGGGCCACTGCATTCCGTACTGTAAAAGAAATCAGCCAGTAGTCCAGCTGCTTCTCTTCTACTGCAGAGTAATTTTTTTTTACTATTTTAAGCATAACTGTCTTCATTCATTTGGCTGACTGGGCTAGCTGGAATGAATGTAATAAATCCCTACCTAGAATAATACCTTACCTTGGAAATGATGTCACAGTGCAAACAGCTTCATTTTCTTTGAGCACAGAAGCGGCCTCCTGCCGTCTTTTCCTCATGTTGTCTTGCACAGTGTTGAATTCAGACATAGTTCCCCCATATGGCTGCCCAGGTGTCCCTTCAATCATATAGCTTCCATACTCTGGTCGCCAGAGTGTTGGGTGGCTAAAGTAAAACAATAGTCTTGTTTAAATATTTCTACAACTTCAAAAAAAGATGCATTATTTGTAAAAATCTCAGAAATGAAGGCAACTCCAAGAAAAACCTCCTGAAGCAGATTATTTGGTACAGTAACACAATGTACCCTCCAATGTATGTCATTGTCAGGAGGTAGCAAAAAGAAATAAAATCCCAGTCTGGCAGCAGGAGGTGTTGCTCCATAGTGCAATAAGCAGGATTTGCCTTGGTCAAACTGCAATCACGTTTAGTATCTATCTCAAGCTTTGTTTCTTGGGGTTTTAACTGAAACTGGAAAATACAGAACACTCAACTGCTGCCTAAGCACAAGGCAAGGCAAATGTTATGTTCAAGTTCTTCTTTCTGCTGCCTGGTAATACCCGGGTCTTGTGCAACTTGGTTACATTAAGAAGAAACAAAATGACGTTTGAGTGCATCTAGTCACCCCTGAAAGTAATAGCTCCCCATCCCATCTCTATGGAGCACACACTACGAGAGGCAGAGCCACAGCTCCCCTACTGTTCTCCTGGCAGCAGCAGTTTTGAATCTAAAAGTAATAGGGTTCCTTCTTGAAGGCTCTCTGCTGTTCCTCTACTGAGGAAGATTGAAAGGGAAGTCTTACTGGAAGGCAAGCTTAAGATACCCAGAAAGAAGTACACAGGCCCAGAGCACAAAAGCCTTTAAGTGTGATGGGTTTCTCCACCTTTCTGTGAGCTGTGACCTGCTTTTGGCTCTCTTCAGCCAAAGCACTTCACTGTCTCTGGTTTCATTTCTCTGCTGCCATCAACCCACAAGGTAATTCACGCTTCTCTATCTAGCTGAAGTAGGTATATGATCCAGTTATTCCTGAAAACTCCACGGGAGATAGGAAAGACCTGCCCTGCTGCCCTTACATCTACCTTCCTAATTCTACCAAAAATGGGAGCAGTTCTACAAACAACAGGTTTCCCTTACAGCCCTCACTCACTCCTGTAGTCAGGGATACAGGGGTGAGTGCACACACACACACACACACACACGTGCTTTATGAGGCAGGGAAGGTATAGTACCCAGTTACTGTGTACACACAGACACAAAACCACACCAAGACAAAACAAATACCCAAACTGCAACTTCTGTGGGCTCACGATTGCATCCTCCTTTTTTTTATGTCATAACACAAAAAATGGACTACCTGCAAGTGTGCTCAAAATCTTTAACTTCCTGCACCCCAGCTTTATCTAAAAGTATCAGTATCTGTGGCTTACAGTTTTACCAAAAGTAGACTTGAAAGTTAAGCCAGGTCTACAAAATCCTGTATAGTGTACAACAAGTTGAAATAAAAAAGAAACAGGAAATAGCTACTCACTTGGGGTTTACCTTCTCCCCCTTTTCTTGCAGTGTTTGAAGAACTTCTTCACCACAGAGCACCAAGCGCACTTTCTTGTTCTCATGGTCAAATTTTACTAACATATATTCCACCTTGTAATTAATAAAAAAAAACCAAACCATTAAATGGTAAGATTTTGTTTACATGCAAACACAGTGACATATAAAGTATAAAGTGAAGAAAAAAAGGATGTCAGACTGAACTGTATCTTTACAGAAGCTTAATAACCATAACTAACTATGAATGCAGTGAACAATACCACAGAAGATGGCTGCATGCTTATTTCATCTTGAATAAAGACCTGAAATTTCTTGAAGTCAGCCTTTCCAATTGCGAGAATTTTGTAAAAAGGTTCCTGAATTTTTGTCTCCACCTTATTTTTCAGATAAAATTATTTAAAACCCTATGTGAGCTATTAAACCAGAAACAACTCGGGTCATCCTGTGAGTTACAGTCTCTGCTGATGACAAAAACCACAAACCAACAAGCTAAAAAGGGTCATTCTACAAACAATACATCTACGCCCATCACTTGTTGGAGTTATTTAAGACTAGCACAACAGAGCCTCATTTACACTAAGGTCCACAGTTGTTACAGACAGCATCAGTCCTGCTATTAATGCACTCCAGCTTGTAGCAGAGCACAGGGGTTTCCATCCCTTTCTGATTCAGCTTTGCTGCCATCTTTTCTTCTCCTCCTGCCTAGTAGTGTACCTTGCCTCCAGGACTTCTGCCTTCTCCCCTCTATCCCTGCCCCAGGCTGCCACCCACACCTGCTCCTGGTGATGCACCAGTGAGAATACAATCCAACAAACCAGTAACAGTTGTGCTGCCAACACTGCTTCTGAGCACTGGAGAATACGGTTTCCCTAACAGGGATTATACGAAAGAAGCCAAACTTGGAACATTCTCATATCAGGCTTTCTAATCAACATGCATACTTGCTATCAAAGTTCCTGTAAGGACTTTTAGAGCACCACTGAGTACAGCAACCTAACAGCCACCTGGACCTTACTGCCGCTTAATACTTCCTTCTACAATCCATACCACAACAACTGTTTGGAAGGGCACGATTCTCGCTGTTTAGGAAGTGTCAAAGACAAACCGCCCGCAAGCACAATGTGCCATCTGCCATGTAAAAGCAGAAGTCATATGCATCACAAGGTTACTGGCTCTGAAAATCCCCAGTTGGACAAGCGGTGATATGCAATGTCTTTTCTTGGAGGCTCCCAAACCACTGCCTTCGAGACTTTCACAACTCCATCAACTCATCAGTTAAAAATTCAGGCTGCAGTTCCAAAGCTAGAACTTGTGAGCTTTTGCACTGTGCTCCTCAGTTTTGTCTTCCAGCACTGCCTAGAACCACATCCACTGGTACTTAACAAACACCACTGCTCCAGCCCCAGGAGTTTAGATTCACACAACACACTGAAAATGTTGTGGCGCGTTAACTTGTAGCAACTTCTATTTAGTACAGAAGTCTGACACATACAGCAAAACAGTCTGCAAAAACATGCAGCTTATGCAGTGTTTTCCAGCACACAAAGTGGGTTTGTGGGCATCATGTTCTTTGGTTGCTTCACTGCTCATGGAAGTGTTGTTGCTAGCTAGTGTGACAAAGAATGTAATTCTCTGTTGGGATTTGTGTTTAAATCACAAGCAGTATTTTCCGAGAGCATTTGTAGTTCTACAGAACTCATTAGATGTAAACTCCAGAGGGACTCTTTCAGCAATTATACATTCTCTTAATTTTTTAAGATTAAACTTTAATCCCTTTAAGAAAAATACTGATTTCTAGTTTCTGTGCAAGGCACCATTTCTTCACGTGGTATATTTTGTGGTTTGTGTATATTGTGACACAATAATCTACTTGAGGTAACTACAGAGAACAGTCAACCAGAACGCACTCAAGCACTGATTTACTTTTTATCTAGTACCAGTCTCTGTAATGACACCTGACCTATGATTACTGGCAGTAAAGAGACTGTCTTGCACCTTCCATTTTCCTACCATGATTAACTTCATCTCCTCCTACTCTGCATCAATCTCACTCAGAACCAGAGTAAATTAGAGGAGGTACACAAGCACGCAGTTCTCTGAGTCATACAGACCGCAGACACATGAATGTGCATCAAGCCCACCATGTGCTTGGCCTACCACCACACCACCTGCATGGACAGGTAGGAGAATGGAGGTAAAAGGAACTGCAGCTGCCTTTGACAGACCTCAAAACTGAACACTGGTCCAACATTACCTTAGTATGTTACCATGAGCAGCCTCCTGCCTTAAAAACCCCTCTCCAAATGGAATTGCAGTGAGCTGATAGTGTGAACTCCACACTTCTCTATAAACCATATTACAAGTTTCATAAAAGAAAATGAGCTAAAAGTGTAAAGAAACATTAAGCCAAGGTAGCAAAACCAAAGTAAAACATTTCATAGTTCAAGTGCAGTACTGAATACACTGTATTTATGCATCTAGCTTTAGAAACAACTACTACCCTTGCCTCCAGAAATACTGACTAAATCTTCAAAGCTGTCTTAACACACAGAAGATCTGCCATTAATTTTAATGAGAAAAGAAAAGAACTTCAGATGTCTGCCTACGATTCCAAGTAACCCAGAGAGTATCTTGCCAACAGGACTGACTGAATAGGCATCCTTAAAGAATGCAATTTAAGCTCATAAAAAGATTTAGCCTACAGCTAGAGAGAGAGAAACAAAATCAGAATTCACACATTTTTACATATAACTTTGGCTCACCAATCACAGACTTCTCATGTTTTCTATCCACAAAAAAGTTCAGACTTGCAGCCCAGCTGCAAGCGTCAGCATGCCTGGCAAAGCTTCAAGAGTCCAAAAGCCAAACATGCGAAGTTTCACCCAACATTAATAATTAATTGCTTTGCCAAGCAATTCAGAGTTCACTTTTCTCCCTAATTTTAACTTGTCTCTCTAGCAAGCAGCAAAATGCACGTCAGGGCAAATTACCGATGCAGATGGCTTACAAGTAGCCAGTTAGGAAAGTGCACCGTGACATGGTAAGAAAGGTGGCTGCTTTGGGCCCATGTGCCAAACTGATGCTCTCAACCCTGCAGCAAACACCTCTATCCTTCAGCCAATGTGTGCTGCAAGGCTACCAAGGACAAGATGCAACATCTCAGCTTCCCCCTGCAGACAGGTATGTTCATCACTGCTTCAGTGGATAAACCTCTCTGATCAGCCAGCCTACATGTGTCTGGCTTACAGAAGTCATGCAGCACCTTACCAGAAGAAGTAACAAGTTTAGCCAGCAAGGTTGCAAAGCAAAAGCTGTAAATCCACATACATGCACACAGGAAGCCTAAAAAACCTGATCAAAGCTAAATGCATTTAAAAAGCAAATAAATTCTCAGTTAAAGCAAATAATCTGAGTATAACAGATCTTACCCATAAGCCAATACAAAGAAAAACTATTCTTTACAGGCTTCCTTCCTCTCAAACTACTGATTTGCAATGCAGAGTACTTCCACATCACCTCCACTCCAACACCATTTCTTCTAGGGAAGGAGCATACACAATTACCTTGCTGGCAGGACAGCACCCAAAACAGCATTACTTGCCTTGTCACAATTGTTTCTTATAGTTGACTACCAAAGAAATTTCAGGCTTTTGAAAATTCTTTGATCTCACCTCTGTAAGTAGAACCACAAACGAGACCTTGGAGCCCCTCAGCCGGTGAAGGGCCAAACCACTTTCTATGCATTAAGCCAAACAGTTGACTGGACTTGCCCAGTGGCAAAGTGGAAAATGGTTGTTGTCTAGAAATGGGTAAGCACGTCTGAAATTGTGTTTTAATGCCTGAGTTGACCATAATTACACCTTATTTCTCTATAAAGCACACTAGATAAAAACGAAGAAATTTCAGTCAAATGACTCTTTAGTGACCTTGTTTTAAGGAACAAGGAGAACAGAAGTTGATATGCATAGTATCATCATCCAAAAATACTTCCCTTGACAGTGGTCTGCTTTCCATTATCAAAACCCCTCCTCACACACTGAACTAAATACCAACATGCTAAGCACACTGGGAACAAAACAGATGTTATAGTTGAAAGTAAAGCCTCTGTTCTAGAGTTAATATTAAAACACTTTTAACATTCAAAGTATTTGCCACAAGGTACTTCTGCATATGAAAACATAGGTAAACATAGAAACTGAACTTTGTTAAGCTCAAAAGGAAGGTGCTGAGAAGATTATATAACAGAGGAAAATAGTTTAAGACAAATGATCTGAAGAGAAGTATTTTTGAGAGGAAAGCAGTACAGTTCCACACACTGTCTACTTGTAATCTGTGGATGATCCATCATGGAAAGGGTTCAAGGCCAGGCTGCCTGGAGCTTCAAGCAACCTCATTTAGCAGAAGATGTTCTTGCCTGCAGCAGGGGGGTTTGCCTAGATGATCTTCCAAGGTTCTTTCCAACTGAAACCATGCTTTGATTGTAAAAAAACCTGATCATAAGTGACTCATGGACCATTGCTCTTCCTCAAGGACCATCTTACTGTTTTTCTCTCCTTGCACTGCACAACTACTGTTACATGTACTTGGAACAACTGTAAGTGGTCTCCTCCCCTAAGTACCTACACTGAGGTCTACAGCTTTAAAAGAAATTTGAAGTTTTTAATAAACACCAAATTAGGTCTCATGGTTTTTGTTTACTATTACCAAAAGCCACTATAACACAGTATAAGTATTTCCATGTAGTATGTCTCATATAGTTACATATACAGTAGAAGACAAAAATCAAGGTAAACTTTCTTCTCAAGAGCATCAAAGGAAAAAATTTTTTTCATTAATTATTAAGCTCCATTATAGCAAAAAAAAAAAAAAGAAAATAAAAACAAAATACCCTCAACCAACCAACAAACAACCAACCTAGCTCCCCTACACATTTTTGGTCAGTTAATGCATCCTTAAAATACCATGTATGATTACAATGACAGTCTACAGAAGAACAGAGTTTCAATAATCTGACTGTTCGTTAAAGAACCTCTCCCTAAAAGTTTTCACTCTTAAAATCGAAAAGAGCCATTTTTTTTTTTTACATAGGTACACAAATGTCTGATGGATGTAGTGCATAATACTCAAGATTTTCTTTAATGCATTCACTTTATCACCACTGTGGTGATAAAACATGGAGCCACATTAATAACCAGCTAGTAATATATCTTTAATGAAAGGTTTACTGGCCCACAAAGGGGACTCTAAGCCTTGAGAGAACAAATTTTGGAGGAAACAAGGCTGGAACTAGTTACCCTGTTTCCAGCCAGCAAGCCCCCAAACCGTGCACTGGCATGAGGCAATGCACTTCCACACTCATGGTTGTTCCACACCATAGGTGTTCTCTACCACAGAAATAATTTCAAAAATCTGCCAGGAACAGCAGAACCACAATTCACATGTACTTCCAAAAATGCTTAATTTGGACCAAGCAGATTAAAAGTCACAAATCCAACGAACAAAGGATCATCTCCAGCTGTATATGAAACTGACTCACAGAAAGCATGCCCTAAACCCAAAATACAACTCATGTTTTACATTACACTGGCATTAAAAAATTAAGAACTTCTATGCCACATTAAGGATGACAACAGATAAAGAGAACAAAGAAGTTGCAAGGGCTCTCAGTCCCACAATCCACCTCAGCTAAGTGCTCCTCCCTGTTTCCCCCACACACTTGCTGATATCAGGGCTGCAGATTTTCTTCTTCTACATGTGATCTGATGTGACTAGAGGATGTCCTGTGCTGCACATACCACAGAGCAGGAAGCTGGGTTACTGAAAACTAAAATCTAGAGGTTATAACCATTTGCATGCGATGTGGTGCATTAGAGAACAAAGTGTCTCTGCTTCAACTGCTGTGCTATGTAACACCTGAAGTAAATAAGACTACCAAGAGACTAGGATAATGTTAATTGTAGATTTATGCAAAGACAACTTTAAGACACTCACTTACGACTTTTTAGATTTAAAACAGAAAAGAACAATGTTTTTTTGGCACAGGTGTATCTTATGTTCCACACAGGCTAGATGTTTTTATGGACTAGTAAAGACCATATATTCAACTCTGAAACATGATGCTGCAGGCTTCTAAGTTGCCTCTTGAATCAAAAAGCAAGAAGAAAAAAAAACAAATAAGCAATATGAACAACAAAATCTTTCCTGTGTTCATCCTTCCAACTCACCCTTTCTCATAAGAAAGGCAACTGCACAGCAAAAGGAAGTCCTGTAGCAAAAGAGGAATTACAATAGACAACAATCCCATGACCAGACAGACCATAGCAGTTCACTTGACATCCACAAAAAAAGTTCACCGTGAACAGTATTTCATGAGAAATACATAAACAGAAACACCAGTACGATAATTAGCAGGTGCAGCTACAAAACATATTTGTTTACAAATAGATTTAGTGCTTCCTTAATAATGCCTCTGCACCTTTATTTCTTAGCCAAATAAAGCTCAGAGAGAAAGGATAAACAATCAGACATGACAAATAACCAAATCATTCACCAGCACTGCTTCCCTCCCCAAGGCAAGTGGCCGAGTACATCAATTAAGACAGGTCCCATTCAGATGCATCCATACATGGTGCATTTGGCAGGGGGCCATCAGGAGGAATTGCTGCATGAAGGAAATTCTAAAATGCATTCTGTTTGGGGAATTTTCCTGGGGGAGGAAGAGGCTAAGAGTGATTGTCTCAAAATGACAAGAGCTCAAATGTAAAAAATGATTTTCTAAGACTTCAGGCTACGTTAGCTTTATTATAAGCACAAGATTCCAGGGAAAAGCTTTACAACAAAGCAATTTCTTCACACTGGTGTACTGCTATTGTTGACAGCCAGGAAAATAAAACAACTATATTTTGTGATTGTTTCATTTATAACTTATAGAGTAAAAAGCAAGTTAGGAAGTTTCAGATGAATATAAAAAAAAGCTCATGAGTCACTCAACAATTATCTAAGTTTGGAAAGAACAATGTACATCTCACAGCACATGGAGTTTAAAGAAACCATGAAGTGTCTATTCTTGTCATCCATATAATTGTCTGTCTCGGTTTCAAAGCTATCATCCAGCATCTTGTTACACAGGGCATCTGTACAGTAAGTAATTATCTTCAAAGGACATCTTCTGCTTTTCTATTCCATTAGGTAGCCAAGTTTCTTGCAAAATGAGAAAAGAACACCACCTTTCCTGTACACCATGATGGTCTCTGAACCTACTGCTTCTTTTGTCACAAGCCTTTCTAATGTCCATTTAAACGTTTCCAGGTGCACATGCGTGTATCTCAAGCCTCACTACTGTATTTTATCAAAGAGATGACCAACACTTCAGCTGTGTATTTTTGGCATAGTAGATAAGTACTTCTTTTCTGCAGCTGATGAACTAGATTCACCACTGTTAAAAAACATCCTAGACTTTGGTTCCTGGTTTCAAATGGATGACGGACAAACAGGAGCCTCGAACTGTATGCAGCTGAACCCAAATGCACTTTCCTTAAGATGCAGGAATTATTTTATCTGTCTAAAGTTCTGCAGACTGTAATGTAATGTCACTGATCACATAATTTACATGTTACTTCCTTGAAAAAAAATCCCCACAAAAACATACAGGTCAAATTGCAAAACAATCCTAGGTCCCTGGGAAGAATCATTCAGAAGGAAAAGCAGCACTTTTCACAGCCCAACTTTTCTTTAGAAAAAAAGAGAAAGCTTTAAAGAAAGTCATGTATCTTCTAATCAGAAGCAACACCTTTGGGACATTCTGGTAAGAAACATCTGGTCTCTCTTCTTCCAGCATCTAAGAAGGGCTTCTTCACTTCTTGAATGAAGAAATGCTGAGCAGTAAACATTAATTTTAATTTCTATTTAACTTATTCACAAGGTATAATTAAAAAAACTAATGGATGAGAAAGGGAATAAATCAAAAGTACAGAATAAAGACCAAATGAAGGTTAAACAAGACTGAGAAAGATTAAGGGCAGAAAAAAAACCCAAACCAGAATTAAATCAGGAAGACTAACTCGCAAGCAGTGCAGTGGCACATTTTTGATGCTGCCTCATAAAATTCCTTATAAAATCTATTTTAAAGGCCTCCAAATTTCACCTAAAATTTCCAGGAAGAAAACAAACCAAAAACTTTCTAAAAGCTAAAGATACTTACTTTGTGCCATGTCCCAACCAACACTGACAGAAATGAGACTCATAACGAAATGGCCATTATGCCAAATTTCACTAAACAAAGCTGGCAAGTCAGACTGCCATTTCAGTTCACATATACTTTCAAATAAAACTGCTATGTTTTGTCCATGCTTGCTTTCTACACCCCTCCTTCTTACTGGATCTCCTTCCAGCATGCCTTTCTCAACATCTTCATATGCTGAAGCAGCTCCTTCTTATTCTTTGTTGTTTCTTTGTCCTTGTCAATTTTCCTTTTCCTACTCCTCTTGCTTGTATCATTTCTTTCTAGTCCAGATAGGTGTTCAGCCTGGAGAACAACCAACCTGTCCCATCCAGCAGCAAAATGGACTACAGAAAACAAGTATTACATGCATGTATGAATACAAATATATACGTAGTTATGCACGAAGTGCCATGATTGGCACACTCACACACACATTCAGCACAAAGCAATGGCAGTGAGCCTAGCCAAGGGCCAGCCATTCCACTTGTCTGATCGGAGAGCCTGCATTAAGCTGCAATGTGAAATTTAAGGAACATCCAACAGCAAGAGGAATGCAATCAGCAGCTGAGAGGCACTGAACAGCACAGGAGACTGGTAATGCGCTGGCACAAAAGAGAGCTTTTGGGACAAAAGCTGAGAAGCAGCAGAATAGGCTTTGCTTTACTCTCAAAAACCCTTTAAACTTTTTAGGTATCAATAACATCAGAAAGTACCCACCAACTCTGAGTTTTAAAACAGAGTACTGACAAGTTTAAAGTTTTTGCATCTGCTGCAAAATAAACTTAATGACTACTGCTCTGCAAATCCAAAGGTTAAGCATGCACTGTTGGATGGGAAAGGAAGGTGAAAACACAAGCAGACCAGGAGATCATACTGGTTAGCATGATGGGGTTTTGTCAGACCTAATTATGGACCAACTTTTGTGGGTATTAAGACAAGAATAATAAGGAGGGGTTTGATAAGGGATAATGAGATAGCTCTGTGTTTTGTATTTTCCACAGTCAGGAGAAGCCAAGCTTAAACATGGAGCCCAACTGTCAGTTTTAGTGAGGCAGAAGGATGGTCAAGAGGCAAAAGACCTTTATCTGCAAATGCAAATTGAGAGATCATTAGAAAGCGGTTTTTTAAGCAAGACTTACTCTGTAACACATTTGCAGCCCTCTATTTTTTTCCCACCATTGCAAAGATCTCATCTGTGGAAAAAAGTAAAAGAGAACCTCCCTCAAAAGAAACAACAGCTGTTTGGTAAACCTCTTGGTTCTACTAACCCTGCAAGCAAGAAGATAGATGACTTTTAAAGAGTTTTGACCTTTCCAGTTCTTTACACAGGGGAGGATGGGAGCACTATGGAATACTACCCTGCAATGCAAACTGTGATGCTGTTTTATAGAATCATAGAACAGTTAAAGCTGGAAGAGACCTTGGAGATAATCAAGTCCAGCCTTTGTCCTAGCCCTATCAACTTACAAAATGATGCCCCCCAATGCAACATCTACCAGTCTCTTAAACACCTCCAGGGATGGTGACTCAACCACCTCCCTGGGCAGCCTGTTCCAATGGCTGACAACCCTGAAAAGGAAAGAAATTCCTCCTAATGTCTAGCCTGAACCTCCCCAGGCGCAATTTCCATCCATTTCCCCTTGTCCTATCACTCTCCACCAGGAAGAACANACACTGCCACCCAGCTTGGTGTCATCTGCAAGCTTACTAAGGGTGCACTCTATCCCCTGGTCCAAATCATTGATGGAAATGTTAAACAGGAGTGGCCCCAGTACTGAGCCTTGTGGGACCCCACTCGTGACCAGCTGCCAACTGGATTTTTTTGTTTTGTTTTTGGTTTTTTTTTTTGTTTTGCTTCCTTCAAAGCAAATGCCACCATCCTGGTCCATTAGCACTAAGCTTCAACACTTTTGTCTTAGCACCCAAGAAGCAGAAAACATATGATTCCCTAGTTTCATTCCCTGGGAGCACAGGCAACTAGTCCTTAGGAGATTACAAGCACCCCAAAGGACCATCACAGCTCTATAATGGGTCTTACAACACACTGTGAAGTGGAGGCCTGCTGAAAACAAATCCAAAGCAAAGGCTAGTTCTATACTCACAAGCAAAAGCAGCACTTCTTCACCATATTAGCTAGATGGGGATAATCCTTATAAAGTATTTACAGCTGCCCTGAAAGACAAACTCATACACACACCTCAAAAATAGAGTAAAAAAAAAACACAACACAACACAAAACAAAAAACATCTTTCACCAAACAGTCTCAGAAACATCTCTTGAACACAAAAATAATTTTGTTTATTCTGATTTTATCTCTACTGTTATGTGAGGACTGTCATCTTCATTCTTGGTTTCTATCATCAAGACATTTTTAAAATGATAAAAGACCCTCAGGGTATAACTTTATAAATGAAGGCCCAAGTGCACAAAGGGCTTTTTATGAAAATTCTCCAATTAGTTGATTCACCTAAGCTGCATGTAAATGTGGCGCCACTTTCTAATAGCTATATAATTGAGAGAAAACCCAGAAAACATATTTACTGCTTTCTCCACTAATTTATCTACAGCACAGTTAAAATAATTTGTGGGCATGGGTGTGTTTTTACATTTGCAAGAGCTGACTGGCAACAAGTATCTGGTACATTAAGAGAGTCCCAAATGCTGTGTTACATAAAAAAGAAAAAACTGAAAAAATTGCAAAATACAGTAGAATAAACATAAGCTGCTAGTATTAGTATAGTATGACTTGATAAAATTGAAGGTAGCTGATGAACCAGGTTACCTGTCCTTCTCTAAATGTTCACTGCCTTTTCAAATATAGCTCTTACCTCCTTACAGAATCATGTATGTAATCATACTGCTCTTAAAATTCTGCCTCTTGCCACACTAGGCATGGCAGAAGACAGTGAATCGCCTTAAATGTAACATACCACCATTGACCAATCATAAATATTTTCTTCAGTACAGTCCCCATGCCAAAGGAAGAACCAGGCTCCTGGGCTGGAGTCTCACTGTACAGCTAAGCTTTCCAAGTGACTAGCTGCAAGTGCTGCAGGGGCTGGTTCTGCTTGCCCCTTTTCTCCACACACTCCTGCTACTACCCTCACATTAAGCAGAACCTATTGGATCTCACAACAAAACAGCATAAGTTCTGCTGAGAAAATGAGTCATCCTAGAAAACTGAACAGAAGAGTTTTCTGCTGGGTTAACTTCTTGAACTTGCAAGTGGATCAACCTTAGCTATCTTGTTAACACATTGTGAGAAAGCAAGAACAACTAAAATATAACACTTACTGAAAAATGAGTGTCCCATCTTAAAGATTAATGAGTAAATCCTCAAGCTAAGTCTCAGAGCAATAGGGAGACTCCATTCCTGAGTCTGTATTCCTGAGCTAGACTGTGAGGCTCTTCTCTCAGTGTAACTTTAGTCACACAAGAGATGTAGGAACAGAGACATCAGACACGGATAGATAAAGTATATTTAAATTTACTGGAGTCCACACCAATCTGGCTGCAAAACCCTGCGGTGCAGACTAGACAGGCTGGCTGCATCACTCCCTTCACTGGACAGATTTTAGTAACCAAGCCCCCTGTCACTCCTCTTGAGAGCAGCTTCTGTGCTCTGATGCTTACCTTGCTCAGTCAGGTAAAGTATGGCAAGGTGCACAAGGAAAACATCATCTGCCTCTGTTAAAGATATGTGAACAGCTACTGTTACCTCCCAGGTGAAGTTTTCTTTGCCGTTCAGAAAGGAAACAGAGCATGAGATGAGAGATGCAATGGCCAAGCTTGCACACTACTAATCACTTCCTACTCTGCTTTTCCAACTTCCCTGTGGTCACATCACAGACACCTCCGAGTGACAAACGCTAGACCATACCAAGACCATGATCAAGGATGGCTTCTAGTTGCAGCACGTGTGAATCTACTCCATGCCTCTAAGAAAAGCAGAAACCCTATGGAAATCCTACTGATCAATACAGGAGTGAGCGTCCACTACTTGCAGAGTGCTGTCAGCAGAATTCAGCACAGGTTGCACGCCAAAATGTGTAAGACCTACAGATAAAGTTACAGTTCTCGAGCACAAAGCATCTGTAATAAAGTTCAAGTCATGACCTGAGCGATCACCCTCACCCTCGTCTGAAAGGCAGGCTGACTCGTGCAGGACGCCTGAAGACTCTAGAGTAAAGCCAAGACATAGCTGGTCCCTTTCCACGGGGTATGCCAAGACCATGAAGGGACCCGGTGCATGGTGAGAGGGCTGCCACTGCTGAGCCCACCTGCCCACCTCCAGTCTTTGCTTCCCTTACTCCCCTCCCCAAACCAGATTCTGAGCCTGAATTGGTGCTACCTCGCAGTTTAGACATACGCATGCTTTAATCAGACCTCATTCCAGAGTAAATAAACAAACTCGGGGAACGAGCAAGTGCTGCCAGGCATCACTGCTCCCGGGAATACACTTCCCGAGGGGCTGCTCAGGCGGATTTACAGATGTCCGGCACAAGCACTGAAAGTTGTTTTGGCGTTTAAAAATCACAAGGTAATACCGGGCCAACCGCTCTACCAAAGGCGGGGAGTAAGCGAAACTGTGTGTGAGGAAAACAAAGCCCAGCTAGGTAGCCCAAGCTTTGTCCCCTCGCCGAGCAACCGCGGCCAAGAGGCCGGACCCGCCGCGGGCACCACGGCAGGCTGGGCCTGAGCCGCACCGGAGCGGCGCAGCGACCACCACCGCCGCGGCAGCACCTGCACCCGGGTCACGGAGGCCGCGGCAGGCCACGCCGGTCCGCGCCGGGGTCTCACCTCGTCGCCCCACTTGAGAACGTCCTTGTGGCGGTCGCGGAGGGCGCGGTAGATGTGGAGAAACTGGAGAATGCCATGCTTCCGCACGTGCTCCGCGTACCGCCGCGTCTCCTCCCAGCTCAACGGCGAGCCCTGCGACAGCAGCCCCATACCGGCGCCCGCAGAGGAACGAAGCGGCAGCACCAGGAAGAAGAAGAGAGCGGAGCCTGCGCAGCACCAGGAACACTCTGCGCGGCGGCGGCAGCGGGAGCCGAGCCCGACGCCGCACGTGACAGTGGCGGCGCGTCAGCCCGTGACTCAGCACATTCCGCCAGCAGGCTCCGCCCCACGGCCGGTACTCGCTGCGGACGGGCTGAGGCCCTGCCTCCTGGCGGGGCGGCCCCGGAGGCAGCCGGTCTCGGGGTGGAGCTTGAGTTGCGGTGAGCAACCCCGGCACGGCTTGGGGTGGTGCCTTCTGCTTAATGCTCATAGTGTTTTCGGGAGCTGGCAGGGAAGGAAGCGACTTTGGAAAAGCAAGTACTGGGGAGGCCGCGGCTCCAGCAGTGCGTGCGCGCGCGCGCGCGCTAGTGAGGAGCGCCGCTTCCCCGTTACTTTCCCGGAGCACGGCCCAAGTACAGCGGGGAGGAGGCATCCCTGTCCTTCGGAAAGGCTGTGAAATGGCGACTGGAAAACGTCCTCCTCCATCCCGACTCCAGCACTCGCCGCGCCTTTGGGTGGGGAGTAGAAGGGTCGGCCAGAGCAGGAGGGGGCGTCCTCTGGAGTCCCGTTTGCTGGTGTGGGTGGGCTGGTGTTCCCGGTGGGAAGGAGCCCTTGTATGACAAAGGTGTGGCAAAATTTCCTAACTGAAAGACCCTAAAACGTTATGGATCACAGCACACATCGAAAAAAAAAAAAATTAGGTGCCTGTAGATGGCTCGGAGTGGGTAGAGTGAGACTTCAGAGAGAGAGAGCTAATCTCCCTGAAACACATCTGCTCAGGCTGTAGAGCCCTCATCTGCAGTGCCAAGAAAAGGACCAGTAATATATACGTTAGAATTGAGTTACTTTCCTGGGAATTGTCCTGGAGGGAAGGGGAACTGCATTTATCTCGGGAAAGAGGAAGCAGGGACATGTCATGGTGTGTATTTTACATTTAATACAAAACAGAAGGAAGGCCTGTAAAAGCTACTTAAGTGTTTTCTAAATGAAGAGACAAAAATAAGGAACTGAATATTAACATGAAGAAAAAGCTCTCATTTTTGACAAGCTGAAATTTGTTATGCCTGGAGCCTTATTTTCATTAACATTCACAGAAGTTTTTCTTCGTAGGCCTCGGGAGAAAAGTGGGGCTGGTATGCTGTAGGATTGCATAGCTAAGGGTTTAAGAATTAGTAGAATATTGAAACTGTAGTATAGCCCACAATGGATAAACTGTATTATTAGCTATTTCATTAAGTGAATTACTATGCTGACAGGAACTGCCTAATTGTGTTTCTCCCAGGATATGTGGTGCCTCAAGGATAAGACAAGATTCCAACACATTAGAATAATAAACCAAAAATGCATTAGTGGAAAATATAAAATGTTAAAGTAAAGCCACTCAACAGTACAATGTTTTATATCTTGGTTATTTCTTTAATGACCTGAGTTTGAACACAAAGGGCAGAATTGACAGGATAAGAACAAGCAGTGACCATTATAATTAAAATTACAAGCATTCATTTATAATATGCTGGTTTTTAAAGGCTCACAACTTTTTAAAAAGTCATGTTTTTGACTGGCATTGTAATAGCTGGTCTGATTGAAAGCATTGCTGTTATTAGTACTGTTGTAGATCTGGAGAAAGCCTGTTCGGGAAGTTTAAGGAAGAAGAAAACATATTCTAGCTAAAAAAATAGCACAGCCTTTTTCATTTTTGAAAAATTAAATGAAAGGGTCAAAATTCTCATACTTGGCAACAAGAGTCTGATGAGGCATATGCCTCACATGATAGCCAAGTTGTTGTTTATTTCAGATCTGAAAGGACAAAGAGACTTCATGCTCCACACTGTGTATTTGAGGATAGTTGTACTAAAAGATCAAGATTCAGCATTGGTGCCACCACGCTGCCACCCACCCTCAGCTTTTCCACAACTTTAAGTTAGACCTGGAGCACCTGAGGAGCCCCAACAGTGACAAATGTGGCCAAGTAGTGTCTAATGGCTTTTCTGCCAGCTCTGTTAGCCCGTGTCCTTTTCTTGGAGCAGTGGAGCCTGGTTGTAAAGAAAACATTATACCAGAGCAAACTAACATTGTTGTCTTACAAATCTGGGCAAACCTATCCAGGCTATTTAGGATCCATGCTCCCAGATTACTTGGCTGATAGCGAGAGCACTGTGTTGCTGAGAGATGTTTTTGAAAGAATTGGATATTTGGTATGATCTCCAGCTGCTTTGAGTGTGTTGCTGCATATAACCGACTGTAAACATTTCCAGCAATATACACAAACTTTCCAAACTAAGAACGGCTTTATTATAATTCAGGCTGCTATGGTGCAGTCTGTACTCTTCAGCTGACCACTAATGCTGATCTTTGACCTGAAATTTAGGAGCATATTTTCAATGTCTGTCTTTCTTCACATTTAAAGTCAGCTCATTTTTGTGTTATTTCAGTGCCATTATTTGTTTACGATAGTGTTGATGCAGCATGATGACACCAGAAATATCTGTGCTAGGAAAAAAATATTTTAAGAAAGAACGTTTTACTGAAGGTACAAAATCAGTACTGCTCCTTGCCTTGAAAACCATTAGAAAGCCATCATCTGTTAGAATTTAGGTGAAGATTGGTAGGGATCTGTAAATGCTTTACATTTGGAATAGTTGAAGGAAAAGGCCAATGTACTTTTAAGTTGGAGAGAGTAAGTTGGTGGGAGGAGAATGTATGACATAGCACCTGCAACAGTGGGGAGCTGCCCTGAAGGTTTTCATGTTCCTTCCTTCCTCCATAGAGGATAACTCATTTTGTCTTTTATGTATCTGCAAAGCTATTAAAATCAGCTGCCATTATATTTAAATGGAGTAGCTTGGCGCTTTGAGAATACATCCACTGAGTGAGATGAAAGATGTGTAGACTCATGGGTGGGATCACTCCTACAGAACCCTTTCTTTTACTAGTTTGTCATGAGAAGTAATAAGTAAAATGTAGATGTCTTGTAATGAGGGTGTTGTTACAGGGAAGAAAGAAAGGTGTTTGTATTTCATGAGTCATCTGTAAAAATTTTTAAAGCAGAATTGTTTGCGGTGATTGCTGAGCTGACATTTCAGAATATTGTGTTATTCTCTGAATAAAATAAGAAGACTTCAAATGATCCACCCACTTTCAAGGGTTTTTTGTATGCTTCTGGGTCTATAATTTGTGTTGTGCACCTGTGTCTAGTATAATTGACTCAGGTGAGCAGCAGATGCAATAACTGCTTCCTTTTGAGGGAGGAGGCCTCCAGGTATTTCTTGAGGCACTGGAGAGATCTGAGCTCTGTGGTCAAGCAATTATTTCTCGATGCAGAAATTCTTGCCAACTAGCAACTTGGATTAAATAATCTTGAAGGAGAGGGGAGTCACAATACTGAAAAGATGTAAGTGATGGATCTTCTGAAAGATCTTTAAGTGAAGGTCTTCCTGCTCTGCAGTGACCAAGATGAGTAATAGAGACCTATTCAAGTCAAAGTTAAAATGCTGATTCCTCTTCAAGTTAACTTCTCAATTAGTGCATGAAAGACACTGTTGGGATTTCTCTGTATCTCTCTGTATTGTATGACTGTAGTAGGATTAAGTTTTGTCATGAGTCTGAGTGCTGTGTTTCTAGGGGTTTTTGTGGGATTTCACATTCATACAGTTGAAGATTGGCGTTTTTAGAAAGGATGACTTGTACATTTTACTCTACAAAAGTTTCATGTGTTTATGTCAAAGGTGAAAATCATCACATTTTTTCATCACTTTGTTCTGTCAGCACGTTCGTTTTGCAAAGGGCTTAAATTTCTAGTTTCCTAGTAGCCCACATTCTTTCTCTGAGACTGTGCACAATACATGATTATGGTGCCTTGATTGACTCTATCCTACCTAATCCTGTCATGAATGCTGTTATTGGTAATAGCAGAGCTTGTAGTGTGTGAGTTATTCTGTGTGCAAATTGCTGAGCCACTACCTCTCAGAGTAGTCTACTATGGTAACTGACACTCATTGCATCCTGTTCATCTTTTTTTCTGCCACTACCTGCTCCCTTGGAGATGCCCTCTCCTACCAATTTACTTCTCACTCTGTCCTCATCCCTCCTAAAGAGGCTCTTTGGTGATGCATACAAGATACAAAGTACTTTCAAAGAAAGTAAGAACTTCCAAATGATTTCCCAGTTTATCTTCCTTCCAGTATCTTTTAAGTTAGAGAGTATGTATTATAGGATTATCTTTATATTCTTTTCCACAGGCTGACCTAGTTGTTTTTTTCTTAGTAGATAACTTTGTAATATAAAACAAAAGAATGCCAGGTACTCAGTTACAAAGCAGGAGACCAACTACCTTCTCATCCTCTCTGCATGCTACATTGTTTTCTTTAACACATCATTTCATTCATCATGAGTGTCAGAAGCAGTAAAATTCCTTTTTAGGCATAAGACAGGAGAAACAATAGAGGCATGACCTGAAACAGGGCTCTGTGCAAACTCCTTCCAGAGACTTTTTTGACAGCTATGTTTTAGAAAGGATGCACATGAGTGCATCTTAACAAACTGACTGAATTGGTTTCCTGGATTCCCACTACAGGCAGGAGGGTAAGTCTGTGCACTTTTTTTGCACTGGAAGAGTATACACCAAAAAGTTATAACTCCATCATCAACTTCTCTTGAAAGCAACTCACAAACCCACAAATATTAGCTGAATGTTAATTGGAGCATTCAGAAGTTAGTTGAAAAGCAGAAAAAATAAACCATATTTTTCTGTTTAGCAACTGCCTCATTTTCTTGTCATACTGAAGCATATTTTTTATAAAGAGAAGTTTAGCAGCTAAGGATAAAATACTGAAAAAGAACCTCAGAATTCCTAAGTAAGATTCACTAGTAGCAGCTCTGTTTTAACATCAATTTTCTGACTTTCCAGTTTTCCAGTCTGGGAAATAAAAGCAGAGCCAGTGAGCTGCTGTTCCCAGTGCACCTCAGGACACCAAGGAGCAGAGGGGCTGTAGCACTATGCTATGTGTGCTTCTGCCTTGGGATGGACGATGACAGGTGTTCTAGGCTTAATGGTTCCACTTGGAAGCATGTTCCTTTGTCAGGCAGCAAATAGAGCCACAACATTTTCCCATCCTGTGAGCAGTTTAATGTGTCCTTATGCAGTGATGTCTCTGTCAGAGAAAGCAGGTATTTGAAGTGTGTATACGTACCTAGTATGACTCTCCAGTTCTTCCATACCCACATACATCTAGGTCAGGTCTAGCTCAAGATAGTAAACTGCTGCAGTATTAAATCTGCAAAGCTGAAAATATCACAAATTTCCCAAGACAGGATCTTTTCCCCCTCTTTGTGTTATTTTTTTTCCCCACTCTTTGCCTGGCAGCTTTATGTGTGTTTTTTAAATGTAATCATTCAATATTTAAGTCATGGTGAGTTGATTCCTGGTGAGAGTAGTCAATATTTACAAGATCTCTCATGCTGTAGGGTTTTGACCATGCAACAATGAGCCAAATGGGAATAACCATCCTACAATTTAAATGACTATACATACAGGTACCTTAGATAAGGCAGCAGCAGGAAACAACCTAACCTTCAGGAAGAAAATGAGATAGCAGAGTAGGATTTAGTAAGAGTAGGATTTTTTCAAACTATAGCGAAAGCTTTCCAAGTCCCTAAGTAAGTCCAGAGTCTCCAAAAAAATTATCTGATTGGAACATTTAATTTTTTTGTCAAATTCAAGCAGGGATGGCCAGAAATAGATTACACAAAGTTTTCTCCTATTGATTTTTGTCCAAAGTACCAAGTCTCAGACAGTAACTTAGTCTCAAGAACTGTATCTAATTAGAAAGACTGTGGCAGTCAGCAAATACCCTTTGGTATTTTTCTAATAACCAAGTCATTATTTTCCTTAAAGACTAATCTACTCTTCACATGGCAAGAGAAATAATAATTTAAAGGCTCTTATATAATAGTACTACTTAGCAATGGTCATTATAAAACCATTGAAAAGCAATATCAAACTTGTATTGGGTGCCATACCTTAGTTCTTCTGGCTTTTGATAGCTGTGGGAGACTTATGTCGCAGACATAATACACTGAAGGTTTTTTTTTTCAAGTATAAAGTGAAAAAAACAGGATATGTTAAGTAGCAGGAGTGGAGGTAATAGTCCACTAGTAATCACACACTGAGTAGTCTCTTGTGCCTTCCTTGGTTCCAAGTTTATCTTTAACTACAAAGTGTTTTAATCTCATCTACTTCATGTTGTATAATGTGTGTAATCTACTTTACATGGAGTATAAAGTTCTACTAAAAACTCCAAAATTATTGAAAGTGCAGTCTTCTTGGCTCTTTGATGAAATTAGTTGTTTAGTGATTTTCTAAAGAGTTTAGACAGAGATGAGTTCCAAATTATGATAGTAAGAATAAACCTTGAGAAATGAGAACACTGAGTAAGAAACTCTGTATTTGCTACAACATACTCTTTGTAGGTAACTCTTAGCACCATTCATACCATTTCCACCAGACAAGTATCTCTAAGGGTCTCTCCTCCAGAGGAAAGTTAGAAATGTTTTGAAGACTCCATTTCAAAGAGAAGTCAAACAGAAGATACTAAAAATGCCTCTTATGGGATTTCTCTAGGTGGCTTAATTGATACAATTTTAAAAGGTGGCCTAGTACTTAAGAGTTATAGCACTTTCTAATATCTTGTTATTTATAGCACCTCTGAGGAACTGGAAAATGGTTGAGTGCACAGGTAGACAAGCTGAAGAGAAGAGATGTCAAGCTGCTTTGGGTGGGATGAAGGATGTTTAATCTAAATACCTAGAATAATTATTGCTTGCTTTAACTATAGGCCTCCAGCTCTAGGTATTGATCCAAATAATCTTTGAGTAAGAGCCTCAGTTTGCCATAAATTCTGCCGTGAAATTACTGTGTTAGAAAAAGCAGTGACAGCCAGCAGTGGAGAATGACAAGACTGTCTGTGAGCAGAGGTAGCCTGTGGGATGCAGAGCCCTCGGAGGCAGGACACAGAGCTTCCCTCCACACCTGCCCTGCCACTGTGCCCCTCTTCCAACAGAGACCCTCACCCCGACAGTGAACTGGGCAGTAGTTTGTCAGACATGGCTTCTTGTTCTTCTCTCTCCTGTTCCCTTTGCTTACGTCTGTGTAACTAACAGGAGCCCAGAACTGCTTAGTGGCATCCCTGCCCTATGCCAGCCTTTAAGCATTCATGTATCTATGTCCTTGGTGGGCTGTAACTCAGAAGGGAATTTAAGACAGAAGAACCAGTGACTGGAAAGTGCAAGGGAGAGCACTGGGTCAAAGAGGACTGTTGAAAAAGTCAGGACTACTAAGATACCCATTGCTCGAACTTATGTATGTATGTGTATGGCTAGGCTTTGTGAACGAAGATCCAGGGAGGGCTCCACTCACGCTCCTCATCAGTGCCTTTTACAAGCGCACTGATAAAAAGAGGATAGCAGATAGCACCCTCGAGCCTGCGCAATAGATTTTTTTTAGGTGAGACACAGCATGCGCAGAGCTGGACCCACCCTTTAGTCCTAAGGTTCATCTGCCAGGGCCTAGCAAGTTTGGACTCTGGCAGTGAAGTCCTTAGGACATAGGTTTTATTAGAGTGTCCTTCTCTTAGATGGAAGGCCTTACAGGGCTAAACGAGCTCCATCTGCCCGGGTTTGGAATCAGAGTTGTCCTTCTCCTAGGATGACTGCCAGAAGGCTAATGAGCTCATCCTACCCATACAAGGATTATAGGAACATGGATATCACTCTCCACACTTTACCATGGGCAATGAGTTTAATGCTCCCTCTGCTGTTGGCACAGTTATCGCACCAGGAGCCACAGAAGACCCCAAGTGATTTTCAGACTATGCCTGTCGAAGTTATATATTCCCTGGCAAACCCCTATTGTGGGACTCAGAGAGGTCTGGTGACTTACTCATCTCCCTGTGCAGAAGGTAAGAGGAGCAAATAAATCAAGTGTATTTCCTTGCCCCTCAGATGGAGCTCATTTAGCCCTGTAAGGCCTTCCATCTAAGAGGTTAAACCTCCATCCTAAGGACTTCGCTGCCAGCGTCCAAGCTTGCTAGGCCCTGGCAGATGAACCTTAGGACTAAAGGGTGGGTCCAGCTCTGCGCATGCTGTGTCTCACCTAAAAAAAATCCCTTGCGCAGGCTCGAGGGTGCTATCTGCTATCCTCTTTTTATCAGTGCGCTTGGAAAAGGCGCTGATGAGAAGCGTGAGTGGAGCCCTCCCTGGATCTTCGTTCACGAAGCCTAGCCACGACGACGATGATTTCCTTGCCCCTTCTCAGACTGATTCCCCTGGGTGGGTTGACAAGCCATATTCTCTAGGCCATTCAACAGCTGATACTAATCCCATGATCATAAAACATTAAAGATATGCAAAAAGCTTCTAAAATAGTGCTACACCTCTATGTAAATGAGTCTTTTTTTAACCTTACTTTGTGCAAGGTACATGCTTCAGTTGTTTATATTCCTTGTTTTAGCTCAGGCTCTTTAATATATATATATATTAGAGATTCGTATCTGTATATATATACATATATATATATATATATATATACGCCTTTCAGGTGACATTCAGAAAGATACTTGCTTAAAGTATGAAAAAATATTACAGCTGAGCAGGTAAGGTAGGAGTTGGAACCTGATGAGTGCTTTGCATTACCAAATCCCGCAAGGCTCCATTGTTCTAGAATTTGAGGTTTATAGAAAATAACTGCCTGCTGCTATGCCTGTAAATGATTGTGCGTCTCACATTTCTAACCCTTGAGAATATTGTCAGTAAACAGTAATACAACCTCTGTGTGGTAACCCAGTTGTTCACATCCATATATTCTTTAATCTTTGTCCAAATCCCTATTGCTGCAAAAGAATGCATCAAGCATCAAGATAAGACCAAGGCAAATGTAACCCTTGTCCCAAATAACCTGTAATCTACTATAACATTTTATCATGAGAACTGTACTTTGTACGGTTGTGTCGAAAAGCAACCATCCACCTGCCAAACCAGCAGCGTTCCCACGCTTTGGGCCACTGACACCATGACTCCTGAGTTTTGCCTGTGCCAGCTGGTTCTTTCCAAAACTAGTGTAATAGAGGAGCAGTACCAAGGCAGAGTTGCTGGAAGAGTCTGTGCCCTGCAAGGATTCATGCACAGTGCAGAGAGGCAGAGAGGGCCACAAGATTCACCCAGCACAGGCTGTTCTAGTTTGTACAGCAGCAGTGTAATCATGTGTGCAATTTTTGGTCATGTGGATCATCTAATGATAAACCTTTCTTCTTCTCAAATTTCTCATGACTCTAGTTCTACTAGTCTGCTCTAATCTTCATTTGCATGATTATGTGGTACTCCACCAAAGTAAAGACTTTAACTAAATAATGAAATAGTTGTTCAAAATCCCAAGTAGAAACTTGTTTATTACTATATGTACAGATGATTAATAAGCCTAAGCATGTTCCACACATCTCAAGAGTAAAACACACTCTTAGCTAGCTCAGCAAATACTAATGAAGCTGAAACGCCAGTTAGCAAATAGATCAACTACATCAAAAAATGAAATGCTGGCCTTTCATTGGGTTCTTCAGGTATTCAAATAATTTTATGTCCCACTTGCATCTTTCTTTGGCTGCTTGTATTCTTGGATATAGCTTCAGGTCCTGAAGAATGGGTGTAACAGGAGTTCAATAGCTCTGCTTTCTCCCTGTGTGTAAGGGAACAGCTCTGCCAGCTGCTGTCTCACCACGGCTCCCATACCCCATGTAAACTCCGCTGTTGCAAGAAGTAGTGATGGACCATGAACTGCAAGGTCTTTGATGATGTTACTACACTTGTTTCTCAGACTGTACTGCAGAAAGCAAGCCATGATCGTAAATGATGAAGGAGGTTGTGTGGAGGTGAGGGCCAGGTTCATGAAGACAAAAATGCTACAACTAGAAAGACATGTACAACTCTCAAAGAATAGCTAATTGCTTTGGAAACACCTCAATAGATGTTACTCTACAGTTCAGGCCTCCAAACACATTTACTATCTGGTCTCCAAGATAGTTTTCTCTTGGAGTTCATGTTCACCATATATCACTTTATTGCTCAATCCTCTGAGTCAGGCTATATAATTACTGACAGGCTGCAGATGGCTGTTAAGGCAAGTTTACAAGGCACCAAATGAAGAATTACAGCATCTGAAGTGAAGCTGCCACAGGAGTCATTTCATGTTTGGACTTGAAATGGTCTAACAAGCTCATTTTCACATGAAGGAATAGACCTGTGCCCTTAGCCCTGTTCTCCTGCATTGAACTCACATGCACTGGCTTGTGTTTTCTGACCCTGCACCAAACCAAACCAATTTGCTGGAATCAAGAAGAATATTAAACTGAAAAAAAGGTGAATCTTTTGTCATGGCATATGCACTTGATTGTGTGAAGGAAGAGGAGGAAAAGGGAACAAGACCTTTGCAGCAGTGGCAAGCTGGTTAATCTGCCTTCTGGTAAAGTGCCACTCCTGTTGTATAACAACCAACCAAGTACTGTTCATGCACAGTGCACTTTCAGCATCTTCCTGCATATACCTGTTATTTTAATTTGTCATTATGGATTTGTCTTTCACAGAGTGGGTATAAGTGGATAAAACTGGGACTGCAATATAGCAGATTAGTCAGTGAGGCAGCAGCAACAAGGCTTTGCTTTAAGGGAAGATGGTCAAGGAAATCCACATATTTTGTAAGCTTGTTGTTCTACTCCTTCCAAAAGATAACAGCAAACTCTCTTGCCATCTCCATAGGACCTAGATAGGCTTTCATTCTCCATTTTTGTTTGTTTGGGGCTTTTAGCTAAGGTTTTTCCTATCGAAGATTCGGGAAACAGATCAGCTTTTCATCTTCCTCTCAAAAAAATCTGTATAGAAATCATGAAACTAGACTGCAATAAATAAATGGTAATGAAATGTACTGCCCATGAAAGATTTAACATCATTCAGTTGGAGAAAAAGGAGGAAAGCTAATGATTGGCAGCAACTAGTAATTGCTTCAGTGTTTCAAAGCTTTTCCAGATTGACTCAAGACATTTTATGTTTCTATTGAAGTCAAAGACAATATTTCCATTGGCTGAACAGCCCTGTTTTTCAATCTAAAACAATAAAGTATGACTTTATTTTAAAACTGGGTCAGTTTATCTAGTATGTGGATTTATCATTTATTTTAACATCTGACTGTTTCCTCGTTCTCCTGAGATTAGTTTAAAAGAAAAGGTACCTCCTAAGCTATCCTCCCTTGAAAGATCATCTAAGGCTTTCTTCTCTACTTTTTAAGCTCTGTGGGAAGTACAGCTCCAGCCCTATTAAAAACAAACCACAGCAATAACAACAGTGTCTTGTGTGAATACTGCAGTGACTCGCTTGCATTTTGCTTTAGCCAGGTAGGTGCAGCTGGCAGGTATGTGGGAGCATCGAGTGTATGGCAGCAATTGAGCAGTGGTACATGCCAAAACACTGACAAGCTCAGTTGCTGGGGAGCAAGGCAGAGGTGTGGACATAAGCTACCAAGGGTAACCAAGAATTCCACACAGTGTTGCAAATACAACTTAGTACCTGTTGGACCTCCATGCCCTCTGCGTTGGTGGCTGGAGGCTGGGTGGGATTTACATACGAAAACCCACATCTCTGTTGAAGGTCCCCTAGAGCTGGTATATTATGGAGTCTTGAGTGGAAGAGCTAACCATCCCAGAGAGCGTACTTGCAAGTTTTCCTGAACAGATTATCCTATGAAACCTTTAAATCGATAATAGACTTCCACTTCAGCTTCTTTTTCAGAAACACCTATTTCTGTTGCTGTTTTCTTTGGCGTAGCATATTGGACCCCTTGGAAGTCTGAAGGTGGAGGCTCCCATCCTGCAGTTGCCACTGGCTTCTGGACAGCTCTTAGTCTAGTGCTTCTGGGGCCTCAAATGCATGACTCTTTGCCTCCAGCTTTATTCTATGAATTTTGGCCAATCTGTCCACCTTCAGGGTCCTTCAAAGAGAGGAATCTGTTCTTCTATATGTGTGCAATTAAGCACTGGGTATAGTGGTCAATTCTTGGATAGATCAAAGGGAATTTCTACTTCACATTTCCGTATGATACCTTCTGGTATTCTGTAGGATTCAGTATTGTGCAAATATATCCTACAGTCAGTCAGTCAGCCTGAGGACATTGGTGTAGCTGTGCCCAACAAGAGTAAAACATACATATTTTCTGAGGTTGGGCCAAAACATACTGATTTCTGCAAGGTCTCTGCTGTGTTTGCTGCAGAATGTAGTTGACTTGTAGGGTTGAGTGGGGGACTTTTGAGGAGAGTAGGAGTAGAACCACAGCAAATGCAGCTGGATATGACTGTATCGTGCAACCTGGGGGACACAAGACCTGAAAAGTAGGTTTTCACAGCCTGTTTAGTCTGCATTTTTTAGTTTATTCTCTTGGACTACTGAGTCTTAGCATTTAGCTGTAGCTGAGTTGAACTTTCAGTATAATGACATAAAATATTGCATTTTCAATTTTCTCTTCAGAGCTGTGCTGGGAATGAGTTCAGTAGACAAAAGAGGGTGCAGAAGGACAATGCTAACAACAATCCTGCCTAGATTCTCATTAAGAAGTCTCAGCTATTCTTGTGTGCTGATGAAGTAGGGATCTCTTGAAAGGAGCATGATGCAGTAGTTATTATTAAAATGTGTATCATTGTATATATATGCAACAGGATGCCACGTTAAAGGCAAGCTTAATTCTGACATTTCACTACATTAGAGGGATGGACTTTGCAATAACAATTTTCTTTCAGTGCACACCCATTTTTACTTGGGACATCTGTGTGAATAACCCTCTAGGTTTACAAAAGGGAAGGTAAAAATACAGACCTCCTAAGTATGCACCGTGCATGTTGACACTTATGTATGCATCAGCAAGTTAAGATGTTTTTGATTCACAGCATTGACCTCTGCCCTTTGAACTTGAGCATTAAGAGACAGGCTGTCATCTCTAGGGAGTCAGTCCCAAAAGTATGCCAAGATGTGTGTGTTCCCTTTCACTAAGATTACACGCTGATAAAGAAACCTGTTTATTTCTGGCTCCAGAAGGATTTGAACTCAACTGAACATAGAACTGTCCAACTATTTGCATTTCATAATTTCTTTATGATAGGTGTGTATCTTGTGCCTGCCCTTTGGCTCCTTGTGCTGATCTTTGCCTTGAAGCCTTCACAAAAGCATAAGGCTGGTTCAGCCAGTGCAGCTGCAGCAGTGCTGCATGGGGATGGCACATCTGTCAGATGCCACTAAGTTCAGAAACCTTCTTGACAGATTGGAGTAGCAGAGTACCCTGAGCATTCCAAGATACATTTGTTGTGTGCTTGCAGTTTGAGGAGTTTCTCATACAGTGCAGTTCCCTCCACCCAGTCCTCCCCAAATGGGAAATGTTCTATCAAATTCATAGCTACTGAAAAGCTTCCCAAATCTTTACTTAGGAAACATGACATGTTTCCCACCTGGTCATGTTCTCAACAGAGACTGAACCATCCAAAAAAGAATGTGTATTTCTTGTCTTATTCTCAACATTGATAACTCTGTCAATATTTTCTAATTATGTGTACTCTTATTGATACCAAGGGTGAAAACTTTCAGCTGTATGAAAGTTTTGTGAACTCAAATGAGGATCTTCAGATGTGAACTGCTGGATACTCTTTCCTGCAAATGCTCTTGCCAGTTCTGTGTATGGCACCAGTCAGAAAGCATTAAACAAAACTCAGTCAGAAATTGTTGGTTTCTGCCCTGATTTTATCATTTAAATGTTCTTTTTCCTTAGGGCTTATCACTTCATTGTCCCTACTGTAAAATAGAGATAATAGCTGCTATTCAGCAATATATTATAGAATTATAGACGCATAGAATTCTCAGGGTTGGAAGGGAAATTAAAGATCATCTAGTTCCAACCTCCCTGCCATGGGCAGGGGCACCTCCCACTAGATCAGCTTGCTCAGAGCCCCATCTAACCTGGCCTTCAAAACTTCCAGGGATGGCGCTTCCACCACCTCTCTGGGCAACCTGGTCCAGTGTCTCACCACCCTCAACGTGAAGAACTTCCTCCTAACATCCAACCTAATTCTACCTTCCCCAAGCTCATGTCTATTTCCCCCTAGTCCTATTGCTGCCTGACATCCTAAAAAGTCCTTCACCAGCCCTCTTGTAGGCCCCCTTCAGATTCTGGAAGTCCACAAGAAGTTCTCCTCAGAGCCTTCTCTTCTCCAGACTGAATAATGCCAACTATCTCAGACTGTCTTCACAGGAGAAGTGCTCCAGCCCTCTGATCATCCTCGTGCCCCTTCTCTGGACACATTCCAGCACGTCCATATCTTTCTTGTACTGGAGGCTCCAGAACTGGATGCAGTACTCCAGGTGAGGTCTCACAAGAGTGGAGTAGAGGGGGAGAATCACCTCCCTTGACCTGCTGGCCACGCTCCTCTTGATGCACCCCAGGACATGGTTGGCTTTCTGGGCTGCAAATGCACACTGGTGACTCATGTTGAGCTTCTCATCCACCAGCACCCCCAAGTCCTTTTCTTCAGGGCTGCTCTCAAGCCAGTCACTGCCCAGCCTATACTGGTGTTTGGGATTGCCCTGACCCAGATGCAGGACTTTGCACTTGGTCTTGTTGAACTTCACAAGGTTGGCATGGACCCACCTCTCCAGCCTATCATGGTCCCTCTGGATGGCATCCCTTCCCTCCAGCATATCAGCTGCACCACACAGCTTAGTGTCACTGGCAAACTTCCTGAGGGTGCGCCCATTGCCACTGTCCATGTTGCCAACAAAGATGTTAAACAAGACTGGTCCCACAACTGATCCTTGAGGGACTCCACTTGTCACTGGCCTCCACTTAGATGTGGAGCTGTTGACAGCCACTGTTTGGGTGCGGCCTTCAAGCCAGTTCTTTATCCACCGAGTGGTCCATCCACCGAACCTGTATTTCACCAGCTAGGAGACCAGGATGTCCTGTGGGACAGTGCCAAAGGCTTTGCTCAGGTCCAGGTAAATGATGTCAGTTCCTGCTCCCTTGTCCACCGATACTGTAATCTTTTCATAGAAGGCCACCAGGTTAGTCAGGCGTGATTTGCCCTTGGTGAAGCCATGTTGATTTCTGCATTTGATGACTTGTCCCACTTGCACACTAACTTCTCCAAGACCCACAGAGCCGATCAGTAGTAGAATCCAAAACAGAATTAAACCTCAGAGAGGAATCAGAAGACAGAAACTGTCCTAGTTGGAGGGGAAATGTTTACTTCACTGCACTAAGGATGTACTCTATTTTAAATACTCTCATAATTTTGAAATATTAAGAGATCTACAAGTAGAAACTGCAACTTTGAAATGGAGCATAGTTATTTGTGGATATGGTGCAAAATTGTAATTGCCAAAAATCCACAGAAATGTTTAGTTGTTTTTTCAGCAGGTGCTGACCAAACAACGGAATTCTCCTGAATCAAGATGTGATTTATCTACTGACCCACCAGGAGGGTCTTTGCTTCTGAAAGTTAAAACCACTATTTCATAGCAATCCCATAAGCTGTGGTCCTTTAGTGAATACTAACTGTGGTCCCCGTTATTTCTGACAACCTGACTAATTCCATCCAAATCAAATAGTTGTTTTTGTGCTACCCTGAAATCTCAGCTTCCTACTTCCATCTTGGACTGTTTGGAATTGGAAACAATAAAAATTTGTGTTTGCTTTTATTTGTAGTTGTTATTTTGCCATACTATTGTTATGTATGATTTATATGGCATGTTTATCACAGTAAGCTGCATCACTATGTGACAGCAGTACTATGAAAATTAGGTCTCCGATTCCTCATTAGTCAGAGACCTACTATTTGGAAAAACCTAAAAGGATCAAATCTTCTTTAAGGAAACAAATGAGCAGATCTTTTATATCAGTCCATTTTGTTTTTCTGATGACCTATCACCAAATGAAGCCAGAAAGATAAAGCCTTCGTTTAGGCGGAAATTAATCCATTTCTTGTATTTGTAAAACTTAGGCTGCTCTCTGTCATCGAGCAATGTCATGTTATTTCTCTGACCTAACAAAAACATCAAGGACTCAATATGTGTAGCTTGTAATTTGATGTCAGGTGATAAGGTTGGACAGCATGCCAACATTTCATCCTAATGTTAATGTATTATCTTCAGGAGAGTCCAAAGGGCAGCCTTCTGGATTTCAAATAAATGAATACCTTTAGCCTTAATTATTTTTAAGCTCCCTGCTTGTTTTTCACAAGGCACCTGTTCTTTCTAAATTACTTTAATTCCTCATTTGGATTCATAGATCAAATTTGCCATGACTTTATCACTTCACTACCAAGAGCAGTAGGAAACAATATAAGACAGAAAAGGGGATAATTGTGACAAATGATTTCTTCTGCCTAGCAAGTTGGTGTATTTTAATCCTCTGCACTGTAAATTATTTCCAAAAGCTTCAAGTGGAAAACACAGATGTAAACAAAGTTTTGGTACTTCAGGGAGCACAGCTTGCATAATAGTTTCAGGAATTAAATTCAGGTGACTTTCTTTTTGAAGTGCATTTCTGCGTGTGAGGAGAAAGGGATGTGCAGACAGAGAAGGCAGCAGCCTTCAAAGTATTGGTAAGGAGGTCACAGTGTAGCAGCATCACTCCCCAGGAGTTCACCAGTACAGGGCCAGGCTGGCCCAAGAACCCTCTTGTGGGTAGAGTGGCTTGTCTGAGTCTCTCCTGCCCATGTCAATGAGCAGCCTTTTACATGTGTCATGGTCTGATACAGCCCAAATCTACTCATGCATTTTGCAGAGGGGTGAATGAGAATTTGTTATAGAATCATAGAATCATAGAATGGCCAGGTTGGAAGGGACCCTAAAGATCATCTAGTTCCAACCTCCCCGCACTGAGCAGGGATGCCAATCACTAGACCAGGTCACCCAGGGCCGCATCCAGCCTGGCCTTGAACACTGCCAGGGATGGGGCATCCACTACCAACTTGAAGCATAATTAAAATAATGCTGTAAAAATCTCTATAGTGTTATCCATGTAATAACAGTCCTCCAAAAAAAATTTAAAAATCAGGGTAATTTAATTTAAATTCGAAAACATAATTTGTTTGTAACATGATTCTAGACTTGCTGAATATCCCTAGTCTCAGGCTATAGTGCATGTCATGCTGTGTGCCCATCTATGATGTGAAAGGTTCCTATAATTTCAATCCAGTCATCCTCTGTTGGCTCTGTTTCATATGAGCAAATTCGCTAACAAACCAATAACTTTGTATTTGCACGATATGCTGAGCATGAAACACCTAGAGTCACGTGGCACAGTGACAGACCTCATTGCACAACTCTGCTATGCTATCAGCAGAAGAAAGCTGACACTCCTTCACCAGGCTAATAAGAAACAGCACCAAAGACATCGGAGAAAATCTTCATTTCNCCCAAGTGATTTTCAGACTGTGCCTGTCATTTCATTAAACTGCTTGTCTTTCTAACATAATACAAGGAATGCACTCATTTTTTCCTACTTCTTTTCTGTTTAAACTTCGTAACATCCTTAATCCTAACTGCTACAAAATGGCAGTTTTCTTCAACTCTCAGTGGATCTAGCAACTTGAATTGGATTTCCATGGGCCAGTTCCCCAGAATTTAGAAGATTCTCCTTTGGCACCATGGCCTTCTGATGCTAGAGAATCACTGAAGCTTTCTCTCTCCCATTCATTCCTTCATGCACAGAAATCCTGGTCACTGGGCTGGACCTCTGCAACATGCAGCTGGGGAAATTTGCTGAAAGATTGATAGCTCACGGGGAACTACAGATTCATTGAAAATATTTCATAGGCACACACCAGTGTTGACCAACGCTTCAAACCAGAGGAGTCCCTAGGAATGTAGCAGGTCACTTGGCTGATGGGCTGGGTTGGTGGACAGGACACAGACTTGCCACGCTGACTGCCTGTGAGCTGGCTGCTGAGGCTTTCTGCAGCAGAGCTGGAGGAGTGTAAATGTGAGATCCTCATATTAGTAAGAAGCTTTGGCAGGTCTGTGTTTGAATCCAGAGCAGCCAGCCTGTGAACCCAGCTGCTTCGGCTTAGTCTCTGCCTGCCATTCCTACCAAAGAACAGCCCATGCACCCTGTGGGCTGACAGGAGAAATCCCATGCAATGCGGGCAGCTGACTACTTTGTTTAGCTTTCCAAAACCTAGTGACTTTTCCGAAGCAAATACTTTCATTGTGTCTTCTCCTGTCATTTTTGGTTTGTATTCCAGTTAAGAACAACCACTGCTATTTGCAAACCATATGACTTGGACAGCCCAGTTATTGCTGCAGTCATGTGACCTCCACATTTACAGAATCACAGAATCATTAAGGTTGGAAAAGACCTCTAACGTCATTGAGTCCAACCATTACCTATCACCAGTATGCCACTAAACCATGTTGCTAAGTACCACATCTATAAGTTTCTCAAACACCGCCAGGGACAATAACCCTACCACATCCCTGGGCAGCCTATGCCAATGCCTGACAACTCTTTCAGTGAGGAAATATTTCTTAACATCCAATCTAAACCTCCCCTGCTGTAACTTGAGGCCATTACCTCCTGTCCTCTCACTGGTAACCCAGGAGAAGAGACTGCACTAAAACCTCCTTTCTAGACCAGTCTCTCACACAAAGCTAACTTCACATCTAAACATTTATGGAGCTGTCTTGTAATAAGTTGCACAGACTTTGCAAGAGCTCTGTCACAGAATCACAGAAGCACAGAATAACCCGAGTTGGAAGGGACCCACAAGGATCATCAAGTCCAACTTCCATTTAGGTACAGGACAACCCCACGGTCACACGAGGTGACTAAGGGCATTGTCCAAGTGATCTCCACGAGATTTGGAGCCATGACTACCTCCCTGGGGAGCCTGTTCCAATGCTCCACCACTCTCTGGGTAAAAAACTTCTTCCTAACATCCAACTTGAAGCTCCCTCAGGACAGATTCATGCCATTCCCCTGAGTCCTGTCACTGTTAACTAAAGAGAAGAGATCAGCCCCCACTCCTCCCTCTCTAGTAAGGGGGTTATAAACCGCAATGAGGTCCCACCTCAGTCTTCTCTTCTCCAGGCTGAACAGGCCAAGTGATTTCAGCCTTTCCTCATATGATTTCCCCTCCAAGCCCTTAACCATCTTTGTGGCCCTCCTTTAAATACTCTCCAACAATTTCATGTCCCTTTTGTATTGTGGTGCCCAAACCTGCACACAATACTCCAGGTGAGGCCTCACCAGTGCTGATTAAAGAGGAACTATCACTTCTCTTGGTCGGCTGGTGATGGAGTGCTTGATGCACCCAAGGACCCAGTTGGCCCTTTTGTCTGCTAAGGCACACTGCTGACTTATCCTCATCTTACTATCTATTAATACTCGCAGATTCCCCTCAGCAGTGCTGCATTCTTGTCTAACGTTCCGCAGTAGGTAGGTAGTTTTTGGGTTGCCCCTCCCCAAGTGCAAAACCCGGCACTTTTTCTTGTTAAACTTCATTTGATTTGTAGCAACCCAGTCCTCTAGTCTGTCCAAATCTCTCTGCAGTGCCTCGCATTCTTCAATGGAGTCAACAGCACCCCCCAATTTAGTGTCATCTGTGAACTTACTAGTCCTTTGAGTCGTAGATCGAAGTCATTTATAAAGATATTGAACAGTATTGGTCCTAAGATGGATCCCTATGGTACCCTACTCATCACGTGCCTCCAGCCAGAAGTAACCCCATTTACCACAACCCCTTGAGCTCTATCTATCAGCCAGTTGTATACCCACTTAGTGATTTTTTTATCTAGCTTTATGCTCAACATTTTGTCTAATAGAATGCTATCGGAGACAGTATCAAAAGCTTTATTAAAGTCCAAGAAGATGACATCAGCTGGTCTCCCTAGATCAACTAGAAATGTAATCTTATCATAAAAGGAAATCAAGTTTGTCAAGCATGATTTCCCTTTTATGAACCCATGCTGACTATGACTAATAACCACGTTGTCTGTCAGGTACCTATCTACAGCTCCCAGAATGATCCTCTCCATAATTTTGCCTGGTGCCGAAGTAAGACTAACAGGCCTGTAGTTACGAGGGTCATTCCTGTTACCTTTCTTGAAAATCAGAACTACGTTAGCACACTTCCCAAGACCGTCAAAGAATCATCGAGAGAGGACCTGCTAAGACATCAGCCATCTCTTTAAGAACTCTTGGGTGGATTCCATCAGGCCCCACAGACTTATAAGGGTCTAATTGGAGGAGCAAATCATGTGCAAGTATGGGATCAGCTATGTTAACCTGTCTTGCTCCAGAGCCTCATATCTATTGTATATAGGCACCTGGGAAGTGGACGCAAGCCGGGAGAGGGCTTGTCTGCCACGCCAAGCAGTGTCCTGTATCCATTCTCCACTATCATCTAATTCTTCACTGTCATCCAATCCTCTTCCCTCTTCCACCTGTTGGTGAGAGAGTAAGGGGATCATCCTATCACAAGGCAGGACCTCCTGCTGGGAACATCCAGGGAGTGTCAGTGATGTGGAGCTTAGCCTCAGGAGAGGTGATTAAAGGCAGAAAAGCCAAAAGGGACTTCTCTACTAACGCTGAGAAGTTGGTTCAGGGGTAGGAATTACGTTTTATAGCTGACATTAGTCAGAGTCAGTGCTAGAAGATGCAGCACTGCCTCCTTCACCTTCTCATTCCTGCCCTCTCCCTTGAGTTTGCACAAGCCTGGTCTGAATGACAGAGGAACTGATCCAGCTGAAATCTCAGCCAGTGGGAACAAAACAAGCTGTAATCTGTCTTGGGGTTCTGCTGTGGTTTTCCATCCAGCCACACTGACACATGTCAGAGGCAGAGCTTGAGGGGATGGAGAGAGCTGCCTCTGGTGGGAGACTGAGGAGAAGCATGAAAGGTGCTCTCTTCTGCTGGCTCTGGGGGCTTGTGCTTCCTCCTAGGGTGAGGTTATGTGAGATCGCTGAGCGTGAGGCCTCACACCTCCACCAGAAATTTGTGAGTTTTGGTAAGATACTTCTGATCCTCACTTCCCCCTGACAGTGCACATGTGAATGCCAAGCAGCTGCCAAAATTGCAGAGATGGACATGTGGCAACCTGGTCTGAGTACAAGAAACGTTGTATAGGAAGCAAGGGGAGGTGTCCCGACCCCAGCTGTCCAGGGGTTTGACTCATGAGATAAGTGGTGAGCATTTATTGTACAACTGCATTTTTCAGGTCTCCATTTCACAATGAAGTGGCAAAAAAAGACCTTTATTGTGTTGAGAAAACAATTCAGAGTTGTGGAGCACTTCTACATCTGCACAGTAGAGCTTAGTGGGAATTTTGCAGGTTAGCTTCAGGCTGGCAGAAACAGAGGCATAAGGAAACTTTGGTTGTCCTCAGAATGGGACACGCAAAAGAAAGTTTCAAGGTCTTTTACAAGTCAATGGCTGGTGTATTTCTGTTTTCCAACACAGAATGACTAAATATCTTGTTGGAACTTATGTGACTTCTCTTTCATCATCTTTCTTTCATGACCTTCTTTATCTATGTCTGGAAAAATATACGTTAATTCCTGGAAAAGCTTGCAAAAGACAAAAAGATAAATGAACAAACTTTGCCTTTGTAGAACAGGTCAACTTGTTGGTACTCGCTGTCAAACTATGTGCAGTGGTTTTAACTGCTGGAAAGATGGTGGTGACACCAGCACTTGGATGCCCTGCTCTAACCACTCACACCCATACAGGTCTGTTGAACAAATGGAGAGAGCTCAAGAAATGGCTGAAAATGGCTTGAAGACTGCAAAACCTGCTGTGTAGAAGCTCAATATTTTTTTAAGCTCTTAAAGGTGTAAATGTAATTTTCTGAATTTATTTTTTTAAAGAAAAAATTGTCTTACTTTGAGATTTGCTATATTTTTCCATATATTCTCTACATTAATGAGCAGCTGTGAGTTGTATGCAGGAACTATTAGGTGCAACTTTGTGCAGTTTATTAGGTGACAGATCAGACCTTAAATATTTATGCTTGTGAGTGCTTGGAATCTAGAACAGAGTAACACAACAAATAATTCAGTCGTTGAATGTAGTATCTTCCTCTGTGGAAATACGCAGAAATATATTTTTATTTTCTTACTTTCCCCCAACCCTTACTGATTTTTCAGCTTAGCATCCAGCAGAAGGAAGGCTGACCTGAGTCTGTGAAATTTATGGTAATGCATTAAGAATACATTACCCTACCGATTCTGTCTTGAATGTGTGAGTGTGGTGCTATTCCTTCTAAAATTAAGGATCTGGGAGTTTGTCAAGGGCCAGGGCTGGGTCAGCCTCTAAGTGACAGACACTTTCTATTACTCCCTTTCTTTCATAAGGAAGAGAAATGGAATAAGAGAGAGTGACTTATGGACTGGAAAAGAAAACTAAATCTACTTTAATAAAAATAATAACAGTAGAATGAAATATACATATCTACAAATATATACAAAATCAATATCAAACCCAACCTCCATGATGGCAATTACATCACTGTCACCACTGATGCTTTCTCGGAAGTCCCAGACATCTATGGAATGGAATACCTAGCTGGCCACTTTAGGGTCACCTGTCCTGTCCTGTCCTCTCTGGAGGTGCAGCCTTTAACCCTGCACCCTGCAACGTGATACACAAGATTTAGCAGTGACCTTGGTCTGCATACCAATCTTTGGTAGTAATTCTAAACATGAGTCATTACCACTACTAAAAGCAGGCATTATCTGCAAAAACATGCTGCCAACTTCTGAAAATGCAGTTAATTAGAAGAGACTTTAGCTGAAAAATATAATCACTGAACTGAATTAGTTTCACTCTAACTCAAACCAGGACTGAATTGTTATGACGATGTCTCTAAAATATACTCCCCACGAAAAAATTGCTTGGTTAATCTTAGTCACGTGCTAGGTTGTGGAAGGAGATTGAGAAGCAAAATTGAGCCATATCTGCAGGAGGGTCAGCCACAAACAACAGTAAGAGGAAACAAAACCTCAGAAAGGACCATATCTTCTGCTAATCCCTCTGATATCATTGAATGAAAGAGTCATGATTACTATAACTGTAGTAAAAATTTGTGCTTTGTCATGGTGACTCTCAGTGTTTCATAAGGCAGGGTGTTATTCAAGACTGGCCTTAGTAAAAATACATTTGCTCCCACAAGCATATTCTCATCTCAGGTTCAGTTGTTAATGTCTCTTTATTTAGTAATTTACTTCCTGAGAACAATTCCATTCACGTTCACTTTTTCATTACTAGCAAAGCATAACTCACAGAACCATAGAATTTTTTGGGTTGGAATAGACCTTAAAGATCATCTAGTTTCAATCCCCACCAAAATGAGCAGGGACACCTTCACTACATCAGGTTGCTCAAAGCCGCATTCAACCTGACCTTGAACACTTCCAGGGAGGAGACATCCACAACCTCTCTGGGCAACCTGTTCCAGTGCCTCACCACTCTCACAGTGAAGAATTCCTAATCTACATCTACCTTCTTTCAGTTTAAAGCCATTACCCCTTGTCCTGTCATTACCCTCACTGCCTCATTTTTCAGAAGACAACTGAGATAGTGAGTTGTTGCTTACTCAATAAGTAAGCTAGTTGCTTACTCAAAGCCATGGAGTAGGTCAGTGACCCATTAGCAGAGCAATTTGAATGGCAGGCAGATTTTGTTTGTGTTTCATTTCAGGAAAAACAAAACAAGAAATGCAGGCTGGGAAAAAAGCTTCAAAACAGATGAACTGGAACAATCACTCCCAAGATGATGCCATCCAGAATTTGGTTCAGAGACCTATGCTGAATGATGAACAGTGAATGCCAGATCATTTCACCCTCAAAAGCATCATTCTCTCTAAGTCTCCAGCAAGGTTGCTGTATGTCGTTTATGAGTCCTCTTTTCGGCTCTCTTCAAATTCTTGATGGGACAACAGAAGGAAGCATAGTACATTGGACACCCTTGTTGCCATCATTTGCTGAGGGACCACAGGTCTTCTGGTCATGATGTAAATGAACAATTTGCTCCTCAGAGTTTCCCAGTCTGACTGCTTCTATTCATGCTCTAAGTTATCAATACTGACCATTTCTTTGTCCTCATGTTACTGATTTTTCTGATACTCTTTCATTTCTGCTACAGCCATAAATACCTAAATATTTTTTTCCTCTGTACTCAGGAGGGCTATAGGGCTGCTTTCCAGGGACCTTCTTGCAAAATACAAGGAAACCTGGGTTAGGAAGGTTCAAAAAAAGCCTCTAAATGCTGAGCTACCTGCGTGCACATGTATTTGTTCTGTATCAGCCTGTTAAGGCTTAAGAATGAAAACAGTGGGTGAACAGTTTTTTAGGTGAGTGAAACAAAACGTGAGAACTTGTACAACTAAAAGACAGAATAGGCTCAAAACAAAATTTCAAGCCAATGAAATCTTCAAATGCAGCGAGAGATAGGTAACACCTAGAGTGGAATTCAGTTTAAGGTGGAGGCCCTTAAATTAATGTGTCTCCACACAGGTATACATTAAAATGTGCTTGCTGTCTATGCTTGGACTATAGAGATCAATGGCTCAGTGGAGACTAGTGGTTCAATACAGTTGCCTAAAGTTGGTGCTATTTGAATTATTTCAGAAGTCAGAGGCATGTGGCTGACCTTTATAACACATGGGAAACCCATGCCCTTTCGGGATGGCTGGATGCCAGATAGGACATCTTCTCAGTGGTCAGGTGGTGCTTGACATTTATATGTGAATCTTTTCTTCAGCCAATACAGCCAGTAAATCCTAAGGAGCAACTGAAATAGGTGCTTGTGGGTGACTGAATAAATCACGTTATATGCTTGTATTGGCTGATATAGTACTTTTGGCTATATTGCCTATTACTGGAGGTTTAACATCTACTGCATATATAGATGCCTAAATTTATACTTCCTGACCCTGAGTTGTCCTTGGTGTTTTAAAGGAGCAGACATGAAAACACTCAGGTTACCCAGCAGCTAATGCCTGCAACTACTCAGTTTCATGACTCACATGACATGACTGAGCTGTACTTTTTTAAGTGGTCTGCCCTTCCAAAGAGATATGATCATATAAGAATTCTTTGAACACTTATTTCTCGTATGAACAGATCCAGCTTCTGGTAGGGTAACCCAGACTGACATATCATCCTGCTCTGCTTCTGAGGGGTGAGCCAGCCACTTTTCTGTGACTCCCTGTAACAATTTCAGTCCAGGAGATAGATGTGTTTTCTGTTTCAAAGCATAGTTTATTAAAGAAGTTCTCAAGCTGCTGCTAACAGCTTATGGTGTTATGTATCATGCACATAAAACCACAAGAGAGCTCTGAATTGAGTTTTAATACATGATTTATAGTCTCTACTTTCATTTTTTAGTTTTCACTAAGATTTCTTTAAAGTCTAAGTGCTTTGCTGTTAACTTGACCTGTTATGTCTACTCCTCCTTCATAATACCTGATCTGCTTGTTCTGACAATGTGACCAAGGTGTCCTTTTGCCAGAACTTGTTTGACACCAGCAGTAAAGCAAAGAGGCCCAGGAATGTCACTGATGGTCATGTTGGCTTCTTTAGTGCATTTGCTACTGTTCCAGTGAGTGTGATCTAATGGAAAGTAGGACATATTATTATATGTATTATAACAAGCTATAATTCACTGGATGAACTCTCAAGCTTATGCAGTGACTAGCATAACAGCTTTAGAGCAGAAGCTAGGCCAGGAATCTATTTGCTGCACCATTCTCCCAGCAATACAGGAAATAAATCTTTTTCCTAACTGCTAAAGTCCAGTAATTTCAAAAATGTGAGACTGAGAAAGAGAAACTTTCAGATAGGTTGGTGATGAAATCATGTATCTAGAACATGCATAAAAAGTTTCTGGTGCAAGCCAAAAAGACAAAGCACCTATGTCCTCCCTAGTCAAGGCTGAGTGTCCGTTTTACTGTGACTGCGGGGCTGATGCTCTCTTGTGGTGACTAGAAATTCACCATGGACCTCAGAAGCCTCTTCCTGGTGAAATGTTCTCAAACCTCATGCACAGTTTTGCACTTTGATTTTAGCAAATTGGAATTTTTCTGCTCATCCTCGTTGAGATACACCCTGCACTTTTCAGGTCATTGGACTGACTTGTTGGGATCCTGCAGAGTTATAGTCTTCCTGGGGGGTTGGAACTAGATGTTCTTTGAGGTCCCTTCCAACCTGCGCCATTCCACAATTCTATTCTATGATTCTTTTCCAAAATATTTGTGGACAGTAGGTGAGCACGAGACAAAGGAAAGTAAGCAGACTACTGATGAAATATACTTTCTTGATTAATACCTTTGATGTTCTTCCTTCTTTTTCTTTCCTCCCCTTGGCCACCAGCATTACTGGCTGAAGTAAGTGTTCTATGCTTCCCCGTGCCTTCCCCTATTATTGCCATCAGCTTTCCACTGGGACACGCTTCTCCCCACAGCCATGGCAGCAGCATGGCACCATGCCCATGACAAGAATCACAGTATCATTTATCCAGCCTCTAAGATCATCAAGACCAATCATTGACCTAATACCACCATATCATTTAGGTTGGAAGAGACCTCTAAGATCATCAAGACCAATCATTGACCTAATACCACCATGCCCACTAAACTATCTCACAAAGTGCCATGTCTACATGTTTTTTGAACACCTCCAGGGGTGGTGACTTCACCATTTCTCTGGGGAGCACGTTCCAATGCTTAACCACCTTTCAGTGAAGAATCTTTTCCTAACATCCAACTTGAGCCTCTCATGGTGCAACTTGAGGCCATTTCCTCTTGTTCTATCACTAGTCACCTGGGAGAAGAGACTGCTTCAAGACTGCTTTAAGCAAGAGATGCACTCCAGTCCATTCCCCCGCTACAGCCCATCCTGGACTACTGGGGCAGCACCTGCAGAACCTGAAACATCTTTAAAAGCTCTGCCTTCACAGCACGTGTGATTTTTTTAAAAAAAATATTCTTTTTAAGGGAACCAGCTATGGTTTCCACCCGGCAGAACTGTTACACAGTTGCCNCTATGGTTTCCACCCGGCAGAACTGTTACACAGTTGCCAAAGTGGACATGGGAACCCAAACTGAGTGTCAAGAGAAGCATACAGCCATGCAGGTCACATGCTGCAGAGAATACCAGAGGCTTTCCCTGGCAGCAGGTGGCAGTTCTGAGAGCTGCTGTTTGCGCTGTGAGCAGGTTGATGACCTCCTCTGCTGGGTTGCAATGTTGCAAGAGGTCATTGAAAGATTGAGGAGTAT
>VWZO01020278.1:42566-70959 GCA_013396975.1 Bucco capensis | reverse complement strand
GTTATGCCATCATAAAAGGCTATCAGATTTATCAAGTAGGACTTCCCTTTATGGAATATTTATTACTTGTGATAAGCATCCTTTCCTCCAAATGGTTGGAGATGGTGGTAAGAACAAGCTGTTCCACCACCTTTCTAGGGATGGAGGTGAGGCTGACNAGCAGGGCTGCAAGAGAGGCAAAGAAGAGAGAGAGAGAAGAGGGGATGGCCCCCCTAAATTTATACTGAGCATGACGTGTATGAAATGGAATACTCAGTTGGTCACTTCGGGGTCACCTGCCTTGCCTGTCTCTTTCCTATATGTGTACACTCTCACCCTGCACACCCCCTGACTTCTAAGTAAAGCCACAGAAAAGTTTACATCCCAATTCTCAGGCTGTAATCCAAACATTCAGGCTTAAGCTATTAGAAGATGATAATGTGTTTTGAAAACATACTGGTAGCTTTCAGAGGAATACAGTCACTTTTAAAGGAACCCTGGATAGAAGCAATACCATCTTAGCAGAATTAATTCTGCTCCAGTCCAAACCAGGACACTCCCATCTTCCTCTGTAGTTTTAAAGTTCTGGAACTCATGGTAGTTGGCATTAGCAGTAAAGACTGAGGCAAAGGTGGCATTGAGTAATTCCACCTTCTCTGTATCCTCGGTCACCAGTGCACCCATTTCATTCCTCAAAGGGCCCACACTACCTCTAGACTTCCTTCTGCTTCCCACATACTTCAAAAATCTCTTCTTGTTATCCTTGACCTCCCTTGCCGGGTTAAGTTCTAAGGAGGCCTTAGCTTTCCTTGTTGCTTCCCTACACCCATTCTTCCATGTACTATATATTTCCTTCTTATGCCTAAGCTTATCCAGTAGTTCCCTGCTCAACCATGCAGGTCTCCTGACTCTCTTACTAGATTTCCTACTCTTTGGGATGCACTGATCTTGAGCCTGGAGGAAAAAAATTAGAAGTGTCGAGAAGGGAAACTGGAAACTGTTCCATAACTTCTCACAAAGTCTGTTGAACAGTTAGATGGGAATAAGGGGGGGGGGAGTCAAGTAGGAAGCGTTGTTTTTATTTTGTTTTTCTTTTTTAACTTTTTAACTTAAAACCTGAGATGTAGCTTACAACTTATATTATTGATGAATTCCTTGCGATTTGTCTCATGTAGTCACACGATGCTGGCCAAAAGTAGGTAGGAAATGTTCAAAATGTGTACCTAAGCCCTTCTCCCATTTCAGCAATTTGTATTGTGGGATATAGAGTAATATGAACCAGCAAAACTGCCTGAGGTGTTTGTTAAAACTGTTCTGGAAGATTTATTACCACCTGAAACATGAGAAATTCTTCTCAGTTGATTGACTTTACAGTAGTAATACCTCAAATGGAAATGTGTACCGTGGCAATGTTTGAAAATATGCTCTTTGTACTCTTCTGTTGTAACAGGCTGCCAGCCAATGTCACCCACATGTCTACTTCGTAGAAAAAAATTATTTTCAGCATTTTTTCTTACTAAAATGAAACATTTTGTATATATTTCAAAAACATCCTTTCATTTTAAATTAGATATCATTTAGTTTTACTTTGAAAGGAAAATAAGAATCACACCACTTACAGTTTGACTTCACTTCCTATCACACTTGTTCTCTTCTTCTCCAATCAACTTGCAGCAAAAAACACCACTATTTCAACCAATTTAAGCAGAGTTCCTTAGATTAAATTAGCTCAAGTTTACACAACAGAATAAAGGGCACAGCACTACAACTCTACTTAAGGAAGTACCATCAGTGGAATTACTTCTACAGACTGGGAGTCTGGAGTCTGACTTACCGCGTGAGCTGAGCTCACATGAACCCCAAGTTCATCACAATTAATGCCTTGTCCACAAGGCTAGAACAAGCCAAGAGAACAGTCAGATAGTCATTGGAGACATTTGCATCATGAGCAAATGGAAAACTACTGAGGAAAGGATGTCTTGTGTCCTTGACCTATGTTTTCAGTTGTGCAGCAGTCTGTTATCATTAATCATTCTTATTTGTAAGAAGGAGCTCCAGCTTGGATCAGAACTGTGTTACCCTTGGTGAAATACAAAGACAAAAGAGATTTTTTTATTTTTTTTTTCTGCTTAGGGTACATTTGGGGTACGTTTGCATGTACCCATGAACAGGGGCAGCAGCCTGGTCTCTGGCTTATTCTCTAGATAAAGCTGCACTAGAGCCAGATGTGCTGAATTTGTAGCTGCAGAGCACCACTAGAGTGTACACTGATGAACTCTGCTGGGACCAGATTCATCCTGAGGATAGACCCCTAGGATTTACAGGTCCGTCCTTAATCCAGAGTTCATCACCTTTGTGGCCATCCAAGAGGGCTCCATAACAGTTCATCAAACATGCATGAAGTATAAGATTAAATACTTCAGACTTACTAAATATCCATGAATGTCAAGAGGAGTTTCCAAATAGACTGTAAAAAGATACTGAGCAAATTCCTCCTATCTGGAAACAGTCTTTTTGCTAGAAAACTGGAAGTATTTATCCCCTCTCACCTTACCTGCGTACCAGTTCATCAGATCACTGAGCAGCCTGTAACAGAATAATTTCCTTATTTCCATCAATTTGCACTCATTTATGGTCTGTTGTATAGCACACATTGCCAGCTTGCTTTACGCCTTTTTTATTGCAGTTCTGTACAGCATTCAGCACAACAGATTGAGGGGCTCCAGAAGCAGGGATGAATGATACCTGTACAGAACTCTGCTAGCTTCTCAAGTGTGACTCTTGGAAGTGTGGATAAAAATCCAAATTAATATCATTTTACCTCACTTTTCCCCTTTCATAAGGGCAGTAATGTAAAAACTCTTTCTCCAGAGCTGCTGCTCTGCTGAACCTGTCACCATCTCAGTAATGAAAAGCATGGGCATGAAGGGAGTCTTCTGGAGCATCACTTCTCATGAGCAGAATATAAAACTGCCAGCCACTTCCTAAACATGTCATTGCTCAGGAAAGAAATGTTACCCACAAGTTCATACAAAATTCTGCCAACTCACTTTCAAAGTATAAGTATTTTACATGTGTGTTTTAAGGGTCATGATCGTCTAGCTAGCTATTCTAAATAGCCTGAAGTACTTCATGAATAGTATAGAAGAAAATACAGAAATGACTATTTTAAAGAAAACTCACTGCTCTAAGTCAATATGTGCAGAGCACCCCTTTATTCTTTTGGCATAGTCATTACAAACATAAAGATGTGACAAAATAAATATTTTTTAAAAGATCTTCATAGATGCCACTCAGAACTTTACTAATGTTGGAACTTACAGTATATAAAAATGGAGAGTAACTTCTCCAAATTATTAAAGTTACAAAACTTTTATCTTCTTACAGGTTTTGGATTGCTCATTTTCAGAGAGCACATTTTAGATGCAGTTATAAGGCACATCTGGTTTTACAGCAAGTAAGTGATTACTGTGTTCAAATCTAACCCCACTGGTGCTGGCATGGTATTATGTTCAGCAAGACACGCAGTACTGTGCACTCAGCACCCCTCCTGCATGTATCAGATGTCAACATTTTGGCATGGAATTCACTCATTCCTACTTTCTGGATCGGAATTCATGGCCCAAAGGTGCCACATTGCGCCTGTGGGCAAAGTGAGCAGACAGTTGCATCATCCTACTCATGCACCTGTTCTGGGTGTATTTACTTTTCATCTACCTCATCTGTGGATGCTATATTGACACTCAGAGAGAAAAGGGAGATTGAGTGGTTTAACAGTGATGTGAAGAGTATTTTGCAACATGGGGGTATAAAGGCACAAATGTTAGTAGTTACGACTAGAATTGTTAATATGTATAATGATGAAGAAGAAAAAGCACAAGTTTAATTGTTTTTATTATAACTGTCAATTTACTAAGAAACAGATTGTTCTAAAACTGTTTATGTGGGTAAAATGGGCAGGAGTTGGCTATACAGCTCTCTTGGGCTGAAATCTAATCGCTTTGGTTAATTCGTTATTTATGCAGAACTTTCTGATAATTACCTCACTGTTCTTTACAAGTGACTCTGTGTATAAGTTTTTCTCATCCTTCTCTTTTGATTATATGATTGTAGAACCTGAACATATCAATTTAAATAACTCAGCAGATGCCACTGTTGATAACCACAATTTCAAACAATCATGGGTGTTTTTCTAAAAATGTGGTCAGAACAACTCTTCTGTTCTGGCTGCTCTCTCTCACAGTCATTGTGTGCCACCCAGAGTTGGGATAGCAGAGCTGGGGCACAGAGTGGGTTTGGAGGGGAGGATGACTCACCACAGTCCTCTCGTGTCAAGCATCCCCTCCTGTGTTTCCCAAGAGATGAGTGATTTTAATATAGTTGAAAAATAAACACATCTTCCCACGACAAAATACAGGGTGGAAACCATCTTCAGTAGCTACATAGTTACATGTATTTACATACAGAAAACAATATGGTGAAAATGCTTATCGTCTTGTGCGCTGTAAACTTAATTTCAATCTTAAGTTCAAACTTAAAAGGGGTGGTTTCACAAAAAGGAGATTTCATGTTAACAATCTTCAGTCAGCCACAGTGAGAGACAGTTTTCAGGCAAATCTCCAAGATAGGCTTGAAAATCATTCTATAGATTCTACAGATGCCTCTCCTGAAATACTTTGGCGTCATATTAAAAACAGCATTCTGCAGTCCTCTGAAGAATCCCTTGGGTTCTCCACTAAGAAAAACAAGGACTGGTTTGATGAAAACAATCAAGAGATCCAGGAATTGTTGAGGAAGAAGAGATCTACTCACCAAGCACACCTTGCATTGCCATCCTGTCATGTAAGTAAAGCAGCTCTTCGTCTTGCATGCAGTAACCTCCAACAGAAACTCTGTGACATCCAGAACAAGTGGTGGATCAATTTAGCTGTAAAAACTCAATTATGTGCAGATATGGGTGATTATAGAGGATTTTATGAGGCCTTGAGAACAGCATATGGGCCTACTTACCAGGTTCAAAGCCCTTTATTTAGCGCAGATGGTCAAACGCTTCTGACAGATAAAACCTCTATTTTGAATTGATGGTCAGAACATTTTCAGACTCTTTTCAGTACTAGTCGTGTAGTTCAAGATTCAGCAATTCAGTTTATCTCACAGCAACCGGTGAAGAATGAATTGGATATTACCCCTACTTTGGAAGAAACTCTTACGGCCATACAGCAGGTGAAAATTGGAAAGGCAGCTGGGGTTGATGGAATTGCACCTGAAGTTTGGAAATATGGGGGTCACGCACTCCATACTAAATTCCATGAGTTTGTGGTGCACTGTTGGGAATTAGGCGAATTACCATCAGACCTTCGTGATGCAGTCATCATCACTTTGTATAAGAAGAAAGGAGCTAAATCAGATTGTTCAAATTACCATGGGATCACTTTGCTTTCCATTGCTGGTAAAATCCTGGCAAGATTACTCTTGAACAGACTAATACCCACTATAGCAGAAGGAATTTTACCTGAAAGCCAATGTGGTTTTAGAGCCAACAGGAGTACCACAGACATGATATTTGTTCTCAGACAACTGCAAGAGAAATGTAGGGAACAGAACAAAGGTCTCTATGTAACCTTTGTTGATCTCACCAAGGCTTTTGATACTGTGAGCAGAAATGGTCTATGGCAGATTTTGGAACGTTTAGGTTGTCCCCCCAAGTTTCTTAAAATGATTATCTTATTACATGAGAATCAGCATGGCCAAGTCAGATACGGCGATGCACTTTCTGAGCCCTTTCTAATAACTAATGGCATGAAACAAGGCTGCGTTCTTGCACCAGCTCTTTTTCAGCATGACCCTCCAAAGGGCCACAGCAGAATTTGATGACCAGGATGGTATCTACATTAGATATCGTACTGATGGTAGCCTGTTTAACCAAAGGCATTTGAAGGCCCATACTAAGACCATAAACCATCTTGTCCGGGAGCTGCATTATGTTGATGATGCTGCCCTTGTTGCCCATACAGAAGTAGCTCTGCAGCGCTTAACGTCCTGCTTTGCAGCTGCTGCTGAGCTTTTTTGGGCTGGAAGTTAGCAAAAGACAGAAGTTTTATTTCAACCTGCACTTCAGGAAGTTTCTCATCATCCTTATATCATCATTGGCCATTCAGAGCATAAATCAGTCTGGCAGTTTAATTACCTAGGCAGCCTCATCTCCTCGGATGGTAAGATTGACAGAGAGATAGACAATAGGCTAGCAAAGGCATNGGTCATGTCATGTCTCCAGGATGAAGAACTACCACCTTCCTAAAATTATTCTTTGTGGTGAACTTGCCACTGGCTATTGCAAGAGAGGAGCCCCAAAGAGTAGATACAAGGACTCCCTAAAAAATCTCAGCCTTGGCCATATTGATCAACTTAACTGGTCTATTCTGGCCTCCAATCAGGAGGTCTGGAGACACACTATTTTTAATGCCGTGGATGTTTTTGAGAAGGCACACAGGATCACTCTTGAGGAGAAAAGACAGCATAGAAAGAATCGTGTCTTGCAGATTATGCCTCCTAAGGAGTTCTTCTGCTGTGCCTTCTGCAACTGGTCTTGTCTATCTCATATCGGCCTTTTCAGCCTTCAGCATGCTTGTGAGGACTGTGGATAGAGCTTTCCCCAGATCTTCGTTCGTGAAGCCTAGCCATGAATGAATAATGAATGTTTTATCTACCTATGACTCACTTCTAAGCAGATCATTTCTGATCCTGCAAGGGCCAGAGGGGAGAGAAGGATGAATAATGTCAACACAGTCCCAGCATATCTTGCTGGCAACACGGAAAGTCTTACCTTAAAATGTTCAATGCTGTATTTTCCCTCTTCTGTGGTGACTTCTGCTTGGACTAACATTCCATCTACCACTCTGCATGTGATAACACTCTGTATTTCCACGTGCCTAACACAGATATTTTTAGCACATATTACAAATCCCTTGATGGGAAGCAAAACCACAGTGTTGTGTCTCAGTCCAATGTAATCACTTCAGACTGCTGCTATAGGCTGGTACTTAAGTCATACATCCTTAATTATATCAGATATACACTAGGATCACATTCTTTGCCCTGGGAGGTTGCTGTGGTATGTCATCTGTCAGATTACACCACAAGCAAAAACTATTCGCTGTAGCTTTTTTGGGCAGCTCTTGCAAAACATAATCTATGTGTGTATTCCCCTTCTGTGGTGTAGGCAGTCAGGGATGAGAAGTGAATGCCAGTGGTGTCCTGTTTGAGTCTTCCTCAGGGGCTGGTTTAGTTACCCCCTCCTATACAACACCTACATCAGTGTGGTAAGTTCCAACCCTGCAGCTGGTACCTGACCTTCAGGCATTGCACCAAGCCACGCTGAGCCTAGGCCCTGCTGATGGCCTTCACCATCTTTTCATGAAAAATTTACTAACCTTTCTTGTTTTTAAGCTGGTTTGAGCACAACTAACTCTCCATGTGACCACACAAACAACTCCTGCAAACACCAGGGCAGAGGAATGGTGGGATAACAGCAAGTAACTGCGGGATGGGGAAGGGAGGACAGCTGCTTCTGTGATTCTTTTAACACCAGAATTGGTGTGTACTACCTATAAGCATTCATGAAACTATAGCCACTGCTGACTATCAACAGCATGAGTAACCTACCAGAAAAATCCAGCTTCTTTTTGTCTCAGTTGCAGACAGGTATGGAAGAAAATCTTGGGAGCTAGAAATCTCTGGCATCAACCATCTGGCCAAGGAGTGTTCCTCCAACCCTTTCCCTCCAATGACTAGGCTACTTGAGAAGCATGGAGCTGCTGCTGCTGCACACCACTTGGAGTACACACAGCAAGCACAGATGACATAGAGCTCTGGACTGAACTGAGTGCCCCAGAGGCCATGCTGACCTCTGAGAGTGTGAGTGCTGGGTACCATGGCCATTCTGTGCTCCTCCTAACCTATGCCTAGGCTTCCAGAAATGTCCTTCAAAGGAGGGTATAGTGTTAAAGAAACACCTGTTTATACCCACACAACAGCTGCAGATGATGTATAATGTGAAGATCCCAACAGTGACACAGCTCCAAGAAGTGGTCTTGGCAGACACTGACACAAACATAGACTCTTCTGCCTTTGTCTTTCTGGGTTGTCTCGTATTTTGCACTTAAGGAAAAAATACAATCTCTGAGTTTTCATATATTTTTTTCAAAAGCAAAGGACTGACAAAAAGGAACCCCTTGTGGAAAAATTTACAATGTTTTTATTTGTAAAAATTAATTTAACATTTTGAAATTATTAAGCACAATTATGGTTTTTACCGCACAGAGGGTAGGTTTTTTTAATAAACATGACTTTGTTTAACCTCCAGGTTTGTAGAATTAAGAAAATGGTTCCCTGTATTTTCTGTAAATAAGCTCTTAAAGAAATAATTCACAGACACAAAACAACCAGAAAATGTGTTTGCTGTTTCACAGACAGATGTAGCAGGAGGGGAAGAGAATTTTGACCAGGCTCCCATCAAATGTTGACATGAGATATGTGACCTTTGTAATTGTATACTGAAGCACCCATTTGAAAAACAAGCTCCTGCTGGTGTGATTTCAAAACATGACCATAAATTAATTCTCATCCATAGCTGCCTGAAACACAAAGAAATTAGCTCAGGTTCTTCACATTGCTTCATTCTGACAGGAAGGACTAAAATGTTTGTGTGTCATGAGTACTGTAGGTATGTGGTGTTAAGTCTTGGCTATTAAATAGAGCTTGATATGGTATCATTATCTATTATTTTGATACAGCTGGAGTAAATTCTAGAGGAGAAATTACTGGTGAAAACCTCTAAGAAAAGGTATAGCCAATGAATGTTGAAGTGCCAATGAATGTTGAAGTTCTATCGTTCTTCAGAGAAACAAAACAAAAAAAATAGATGGAGTCATGAATACGTTGTATTACGTACAAACATGTGCTTCAAGTTTGTAATCTTGTGACTGGTCTTTATTCATATTTGGGTCTAGTTGGAGTTAGTGGAATGAAAGGATCTAAATTTGAAAGTATTTGTCTGTAACCATTATAACAAATTCTCTTTGTTTTATAAACAGATGGATCATGCCTCCCCAAGAGAGGTACAGTAAAGAAGTCATGAACATTAACTTATACTGGCACAAGTGTTTCTACCAAGAGTAAATTGCTCACTGGAAAAAATATAGCTGTGAAGATTGTGTTAAATGAATAAGTTCAATTGAAATCTCACTGCAACCTTTGCATCCTGTAAGTGTTCTTAAAACTTATGAAATTATTAACATCTACATATCGTAGGGGACACTTTTGATTTACACTTAAACATGTTCTCAGATAATTTTGTGTATTATGCCTGCATTGGTTACAAACAGAAACTTGTGCTGGAGACAGATCTCTTACTAGGCAGGACCTCCTTAGTTTTGTTCTCTCTTCGATCGTGTCTTTCGAGGTAATTAGAAAAGAAAGAGAATAGGGTGTGTGTCATATTTATGTTGATTTGCCCTCTTCTGCAGCTGTAGGCAGGACATTCTGCATGAAAGGTCCTGTTTTATAATCTCCTGGGTTTGTTTTGTAGTCTACCAGAACTGTGCAAAATGGTGCAAATGGTCTCACCCCTGGATGTGGTTTGGTTTATTACATGAGGGGCAGTTTTTTACCATTGAAAATGTGTTGTAGATGATTGAATGTAAGTGTTCTGTACTGTTACAAGTTTTCTGACCTGTGATGCCTTAGAATATAACACACATAATAAATATAATGGTGGATGTAGAGCTATCCTCTGCAGTAACCACTGCAGAAGACAATTAGTAGTAATCACTGGGAAGAGGTTCTTCCTTGTCTAAATGGGAGTGCTAGGGACTGTCCACTGTGCTGAGGATTTTGTCTTCCCTTTCACTGACATCATTTTGGGTAGCATGTTTACTTCAGGTATGTTCTTTTTTTTTTCTATGACTTCATAAGGATGTTTCTATTTCTCCAAAAATTACTGTTACTTATGCTAGTTTCCAGGGCAAACTGTCCTTGTATTATTACTCCAGTGCAATTACTTGTCTTCTTGTTCCTCATTGCTTGCGATTATAATGTTGGAGAATGTTGGAGGCAGGGAGGTAATACAATAAGCAGTTGAAACAGTTGAAAGAGACAGAAAACTAAAGCATCTGCAACCACTGCATAAATAAGCCATTTGACACCTTTAAAAGCTTTAACATACTCTATTTTTGGCATAAAACTAGCATCTGTCCTGACAGCTTACACACCAAGTTCCATCTTGATGCAAATTTTCAAAACCCTGAATAAAAACTGCTAAAAATCAGGGTTGTATAAACATTACCTGATCCTAACTGACATTCAAAATAGACAGTAGTTAAGCTGCAGTATTTATATAGTACGCTACTTCATACCCTGGACAGACAGAAAGTAATCTCCTTCTTTAGAAGTGCTTTACCAAGTATACGATTGAGTCACTTGAAAGGTTATTATAAATAGAACTATTTGGCTGAATACAAATGACATTTTAACTTGGCCTCACTCTCTTGGGAAGGAGCCAGTAATCCTGCAGTGCTCTCCAGCAAATCAGACACCTCTATATGCAATAACAGTAAATTTTGCATTATCAGCTGAACATTTATAAGCACAGCTGGTTCCCTTGTTCTCCTGCTGCCAGCTCAGCCCTATGGAGAGAGCAAGGCCGTCCTTGCCCAGCTTCCACTGTGCACCCTGCTGGAGCAGGCACCTCTGCTCACTCCCAAATAGGCTTTTGTGGCCTCTTGTCCTTGACAAAGGGTTCACAGGAAGCTCTGCAAGAGCTTTCCTCACATCTTTGCTTTTTCCAGAGAGGTTAAGTGGAGTGGTGAAGAATGGAAGACCAGGATGAGCCTATTTCATCACTCAGATTGAAAATGAAAGTGATGTCCTGCTCACACTGTCAGCACTAGCTAATAAAGCCAGGAACTGAAGCCAGACTCAAGAAAAATGCTTCCAGAAGTATTTTCAGTAGATGAAATTTTCAATTTAAAGAACTGTAATAATTATACAGGGACTTGGTATAGCTGTTTGTTTTAATATCTCTTATTTATATATTAAAAGTGTTTTGTAACTACAGGATGCCTTACTCTGTGTCTCAGGAATTCCAGCGAGTGCTGACCCTTACTAGAGATTACACAGAGGTCAGGATCTTCATAATGTCTGAATGTATTTTTAAGGTGAATGAGTGCAGGAAAAGTACAAAGGGAAAACATCTCTTAAAAGAGAATTATTTAGAAATAAGTCAGATTTATAAGTCCTATTATCTAGACCAATGCTTTGCTTTTATAAATTTTCTAACACTAGAGTCAAACATTGCATCGGGTGGTCTTTTTGTTTGTTTGTTTTAATACAGAGGTTCTGTGTGGGTCAAGGGCAGAAAATGTGGTTCTTAACCATTTGGTGAACATTCCCTTTGAAGACAACAGAAGCAAACCAGCATAATTTGTTCATTTATTAAGTAAATCCAGTCACCATTATATTAGTTGTGTTTTCATCACTCCTTTTGTTCCACAGACACCAACAAGCAGGCTTTTGTGCTTTATGTTGGACAAGGAGGTTTTACTAGAATTGACACTGTTTTGAATGAAACAAGTTTTGAGTGAGTATGACTATTTCCATAAAAGAAGCTAGCCAATATCTGTAAATCACACCTAGATCTTATTTACTTACATTGATGCATATTTTTTTTTTTAACAAGCCCTTGGAGAGCGTGCTAGTGCAACCTGCACTGGAGTACCATGTCTGCAGCCACATGTCGGCCATCCAGGGTGTTTAAATGGCATCCATGCTGTCCAGCACAGGGATGCCTTTGGCACCCATCCAATCCTATAAGTGCTTCTGGTGCTCCTGGAAAATTATGAGTCATGTCCCTTGCTACCTTTTGCTTGTCCTTTTGCCGGCACACAGGGAGCTTCTGGTCCACACTGACTGAGGAAATGTCCAGAAGCTACTGTCTTCGCACAAAGCTGCTGTGAAATCTCAGATGTGCTCCACAGAGATATGCTAGGCATTTCAGTATGTATATGTGAGGGGCCTGTGCTGACACTACAGCACATTTTGGGGTCTTGCTTGGAGTTTTTCTTTCCCTTCTGTGGTTTTGGTCTGTGGCTGCCATAGCACCACAGTGTTCCTTATTTCTTTACTACCTCTCACAGCTACTCCAAGCAAGCTGTTGGAAGGCAGCCAGTGGATTTATACCAGTGTCCAAGAGTAAATTTGCAACTGATAGCAGTGTGAGAAAGTTAAGAAAATCTCGTGAAACTGGAAGAGTCAAGTTAGTTGGGGTGGGGGAAGAATGCTGTGGAACACATTTTTAAATGACTGGCATTCTCAAACAACTTACCCTAAGCAGGGAAGAGGAGTATGTGAAGCAGCCCTGGAAGAAGAAAGGCTGATCCTGAGAAGCCAAGATGCTGCTTCATGTTGAGCTGGGGACACATCAGTGCCTGCGCTACAGATCCTCAGCTGCACGAGGAACAAAATTTGGGGAGACTTGTTCTCCAAGCTTTCTCTGCTGCAAGAACAGCCCCACTGGCACTGTGAGAGAGGTTCCTCCTTTACTTTGGGTTCCCATAGGCTTGTAGAAGCGAATTAAAGGCAGAGCTGGTTTATCTTATGTATCTGCCCGAAAATGGTGGCAAGAAAGGAGCAGATTCATTGGCAAGAATAGCACCATTGAGGGGTGGGGAGATGGCAGAAGGGCAAAATGGCCCCAGCCCTCTGATTTTAGTTATCGTCATATGTCTGCCAAAGGCATCTCCTCCTTGGGAGATTAAAGACCTGTAAATTGTTCGGACATCTCTCCTGCTTATAAACCTTAGCAATAAATAGGAAACACAATGAGAGTTAACTGACCAAGATACTGGAAGGAGCAGGCACCGTACCCATCTCTTTTTGACATTATAAAGGGAATATCATATACTAAATTAAAGATATTAAATTCTCAACAGTCTTCAAGTATCCAGCTCTCAATTCTGCCCAAATTAACATTTTATGTTAACTTATGTTAATTTATAAGATTAACATCTTATGCTTAATTTTGTCTATGCTGTTTGCCCTGTCATTTTCCAGAGTACTCACGAAAATTATTCTATACTTGATGTGATCCTACATGTATTATCTTCAAAGCTTAGAATCTAGGAATTTCTACAATATTAAACATATCTGTGAGCTTACAAGTAATTCCCAAACTCTAGAAACCGCTAGAAGCCGAGTCCCTTCCTAGCTAGGAATGGCTCCGTGCCGGCGCTGGAGGGAGCTACAGTCCCGGTTACTGCCGCTCCACCGGCACCGCTCCTCTCGGCTACCTCCTCGAACGCAAAGAGGATGAGCACATTGAAATCAGTTGAATTGTATCTCTCGCTGTCACTTCAGTTCAAGAATGTTATCTTTTTAAATAAATTAGGCTAGATTATTAAGCCATAAGTAATGGAGTTTTGCACAGCCATATAGGTCATATGATGACAAGGATAAAAAAGCAACTTTCTGAACTCATCATTATATACTGCCTCTTCATTTAAACTTTTTTAGCATAGCATACTTGTTTCCTATTTCCAGTTTGAATAGAAATTGGATAAAATTCTGTCTAGTATCTGCCTCTATCTCATTCAAAAATAATTTCCATATCAGACATGACAAAGATAGAGGGTTATCTCCTAGCCTTAACTTTTGTTCCTTACTATACATTGGGGAAGATCATGCTACTGTTATATCTTGTAAAAGTTTAAGTGAAGATAACCAGCGTTTAAGAATGGAATACTCAACACTAGGTTTCTGGAGAGAAAAAATGGAAACTTTAGCAAAAGTTGCAGAGTCACTAAGCTCATTCTTTTCTCTTGGTGAATTTTTCTCTTGCTGTGTCTCTCTTCTAGTGTTTGCATACACTGTATTATCACAGATAACATCACTCTGGACATCACTAAAAAGCTATAGTGTTTCTAAAACAGAAGCTAATGATTTCTTTCAACTCAGAGGTCCTGTTTCATGGCAAGGGGTAATATTATATTCATCTTATTCAGATGGAAAAAAAAAAGATTTAATAACTAACATAAAAAATCAGCTGTTGCCTAGGCACCAGTGTCCATGAGCCTTTTACAGTTAGCTTGTACAGTTGTCTTGCGCCAATCAGTGAAGACAAGGAGCCCAACATGCAAATGTAATGATGCAGATAAGACAGAACTGCTGATTACCTCTTCCTTTTCTGTATTAGGAATGCCCAAAGAGGATGAAACCCATCAGATGATGTACACTCAATCAAGTTTTCCATTTGCCAAATTTGCCAAGACGAAACAACAGCTGGATAACTTGCATGTAAATGCTTCAGATGAATTAGCTGAGGAGTGCTTTGCACCTCTTTTCTCAGTGTTTGTAAACTCTTTTAAAAATGGACCTTTCCAAGTACTGGAGGGCAGACAAAGGGTAAGTATGGGCTATAGATTAGTTCATCTAATGTTAGTCATAGGGGAAATAATCTGGACTTAGCTCAGGAGAGCCTGAGTGCACCTTGCACATGTGCTCCTGGGAAAGAGGGAGTTTTCTCTCACAGGCAAAGGCATATGATCCAGGAGCTGAAAGAGAGAATGACAAGCACAATTTTGATGTAATTTTGTATTCCCAGCAAGAATAATAAACATAATTAATTGGACTTGCTTGTCAGCGATGGCAGAAAAATTCACAATCATTTGGATTCTTTAAGACAAAATTCCCCAAATTTATATATCTTAGTCCAACTTCAAGGGAAACAAATGGATGTCAGCAGGGGAGGTCAGACAAGACTGAGGTCATCTCTTACAAGCTCTGAGGCTGTCCAGTTTCAGAATTTTCATGATGTGTGGGCACACATGAACTTCCATCTTCCCTAATGGGTGATGCGGACAGCTGGCACAAGAGAGTAGAGCAGCTCAGGAGTTAGGTGGCCAGGGAGCAAAGAAGTAATGCAGTCTCTGATTTTGATGATTCACATGGCAAGTGTGGCGAGCTCTCCAGCTGAGTCAGCAGAGTAGCAGGTGGATTTTGGTGGCATCTTGCCTGAGTTCTGCTAAAAGGTCATTGAAAAAAATGCTTCTTTGTAAAACATTTCCATTTCAATGAATCAGCTCTTTCTGTTGAAGCCAAAATGTTTTGCCAAAAACCTGTTGTGTTGGAAAACTCCCATCTCCTCTTATCACTCTCCTACTCCCATAAAGAGGAAATGGGTTGTTTCCAGCCTTCTGTTTCCCTTTTGATGTTTCAGCCATCCTGTACTTCCTCTTGTACCCACTCAGGGTCCATCTCACAAAGCACATATCTGTTAAATGGTCCAAATATTTTGTACTGGGAAGCATATGACATCTTCAAACAGTATAAAGAGAAAGAAACAGTACTACTCAATAAAAGGCAGAGAGACAGTATAGCTATGTGATGACAGTGTATCAACAACTGAGCAGGAAACTCAGCCTATCTTTTTTAAAGGACAGCGGTCACTTCAAGTCTTGAAATGTTAGTTTGCAGTAGGGATCTTTGATACTCTTTGATTGCAACCATGAATAAAGCATTTGAGGTCCAAGGAAACACATGTAAAGGGCCCAAACCAACCTTAATGCTACTGATTTAAACCAAGGCTGGTCTTGGCTACGGCCGTGTTTTGACTCCTGACTGCAGAGAGATGTGTGTGCTTTTACTCAAGTGCTTGTCATGAAAATCCTAACCCGGGAATTTAGCCCTCTTTATTTTTTTCATTTGTGCATCACTCACAAATGCCAATCTCTGCAAGTGTATCTCTGACTTGTAAGCGGTTGCTAATCATTTGTGAACAAATGTTAGCATTTGGTTTGTTTCCATCTGTTATTCCTAGTGGTGGTCTGTGCCTGGCCACGTCATTGCACAGAGATATGCCATTGAGATTTTTTCCCTTCTGACAACTCAGACTCTGGATAGAAGAAATATACTCGTGAACAATTTTAAAATAGGTTGTCAAGAAGGTCATCTTCTAGTTTAAATGATCAACACCCTGCTAAGGAAAGATTATTCTCCCATAAGTACAAGGAAATATGTTTGGGGTCACGCAGTGCCTATCTCCCCACTGTAGTCATTCAGGGGTGTTACTGCAGTACATCTGTGCTTATCTGAGCCAGCAGTGTGGCATGCAGCATGGGGTCCAGCTCAGGCTGCAAACTCATCCAGGAACCAGGGAGGATGTGTAGGCCCAAGCAGCATGTACTTGGCATGACCAACAGGTTTTGATTGAACTTTACCTTTCCCCCACTCACCAAAAACTACTGTGAAGTAACTGACACCAAGTGATTTCATATTTTTAAGCAGCTCAGAAGAGATTTAAAAAATCAAGGAAAGGGTCCTTGGAAGGAAAAAAAGGGAACATAATAACAGTTGAGGGAGGAAAAGCAATCACTAAGATAAGCAAAAGAATTACCAGCCTCAAAGGAAGAACTGGAAATATTATGAAAGGTGATGCAAACAAAAGGCCTAAAAATACTTTCAAAACAAAGGCATTGATTGTACATGGTCATTGTCATGGCTCTCAGGCCATCTGACCAACAAACTTGTGAAGTCTTCTAAAATGGCAGTTGCATACCTCTGCTTGGTTTTGCAAAGTTTTGTGCATTGTATATCCCACAATTCTTTTCTGTAGAAGACAGACTGTCTTTATCTTGTTTTCTGTCTGCTCCATTGCCCACTACCCTGGTTCATCACTTTGGCAGCAAATAATTGCAGGATTCACATACATTGCCTCATTACTTACAGCACTGCTGCACCCAGCTGGCATCTATCCATGCTAACAAAGCAAAAGCCAGTTTAGACACCCCCTTCCCAGCCGTGGTTACATCTTTGACTGCCTTCTGGATCTATAAATTGTATTGAAATACTTCTAGTTACAAATTCTAGGCACCAGATGTATGCTGCCTTTGTCAGGAAAGTGTGTTTGCTTCTCCTTCAGTATGAGGTCCTTTTAATATCATAAAAATAGGAAGAATTTTTTAACACTACTTTTGTGCCTTTTTTCATAATTATTATGAGTCAAAATATTCATCTGAATTAGTTCAACAGAGCACTTCAACTTTAAATAGCACAGGACAATATAGACAATAAAAAATGATGTCTTTGATGTTGCATTAGCTTTTTGTGAAAAATCCTCACAGAAGGCTATTTCAGTGCCTTGGAAGCCATCAAAAATCAAGCCTCTATAACCCAATGGAATTAAAAAAAGACATTATAAATTCATTTGTATACTTGCCTTCCTACATTTCTATTTCCCTTTGCTTCACCTCTCTCTGCAGGCACAGGCACAAGGGAGCAGATCCTCCTGTGATTCAAGATGGCACAAGCTGTGCCAATTACTTCCAGCTAAGGACTGCCACTGGGTGTATAGCTGCTTGTACCAATGTTGCAATCACTATCATTATGTTATTCCTTGACATGTAAAGGAAAAAGATGAGTGTGTTTTGAGGGGGGCTTTGTTTAAGTGCAGCAGGCCATTTATTCATGCAAATCATTGAGAATAACTGGGAAGTAAGCACAGTGAGGTACGAATTTTTTTGAAAACCAGCTCTCATATTTAACTTTGTAAGGAGACAAAGTGATTTCTTAATGAAACCTAATAAACTCCAGATCTGCCAGTTCCTTCAAAAAGAGAAAGCGTTTTTCAATGGGTTAGATTAACACTGCAGTACCTCTTATGCCCTTGATTTTATGCAGCTTACAGAGATCTTTGCCACAGCTCCAACCTGCAGGAGCTGCTTCTGTAATGCCAATGCTGAGAAAAAACTATCACATGGCTTTCCTCCATCTGAAAAACAATTGTGAAGATTTGTTTCAAGTGGCCTGTAACGCTGTTCACACTGCTTTGATCCTGAAGCTGGGAGGGGACCTCTTCTACAGACACAAAATTAGAGTGGTCTGAAAGAAACTTCTTTGACCTGGCAGCTAATGGTTTGAAGGGCTTAAATCTTGCATAGCTTACTGTAGACGAGTATGGCACCCCTCGCACAGCACTCCTTGCACGTGAAAGGACTCCCATACCTTTGCATAGCAAGCCAAATGGTAGGTTAGTACGTACCCTCACAGACAAATGCTGTATTTCATCTGGTCTAGATGTTGTATTGCAACCAGTCAGTGCAGCATGTCTGCTGAAGATTCTTTTATATATATGAATTACAACAGGAAAGCTTCCACGTGCCTAGGCTGCCACATAGAGGCTTTGACAGTGGGTGTGACCAGGCTTCCAAAAGAAGGGTTGAGGCCTGCCATTGCACAGTCTGTGGCATGGCTCTGGCTTTGCCAACAAAACAGAGACAGGAATAAGGTTTTACACTTCATTTCTTTATTTTCATCTTTAGAGTGTGACTGGAAGCTGTGATCAATGTACTGTGAAGTGACAGGGTAGTGTGCGAAGTGCCACTAACAGCACAGTCCCTGACAAAGGTGCAACATACAACACTGGCCTGCTGTGGAAGTGGCGCATAAGTCCCGTGCCGGTACCTACCCAGATGTCCCTTCACAGCAGTTTTATATTTACTCACNCCACTCCCGGGAGACGCGACTTCGCTGGGAGGCGGGAGATCCCGGCCAGCGAGTATTTGCGGGGGTGAGGGAGCTGGGTGCTGCAGGACGTCCCAGACACCGCCAAGGGCCCGTCGGTTGCCTCCGCCCCGGCGAGCGAAGTCCCTGGGTAGCGAGGCTGCGCAGGGCACGGGGAGCAGCTCTGATACCGGTACGCCTGACACCGCAGTTTCTCCTGAGCTACGGTGTTTCCGCAGCCGCGTCCTCCGCTGCCCCCGCGCGGCGCACCCAGTCGCCAAGCGCGTTTCTATGAACCGCCTATAAACAACATGGCGGTAGCAGCCCCCTTTCCTGCCCGCGGTCTGTAGGTGGCGCGGTGGCTGAGGGGGCGCAGGGGCAGCGGGGTCCGGCGGCGCTGGACGCCTCCGCTCCGCTGCGTCCCTCGCCCCCCTCCTCCCTCCTCACCAGGGCCGCGACGGGGGCGGCAGGCGTGCGCTCCGCCCCACCGTGCGGGGGTGTTTGAGCGCCCGGGAGCAGCCCGGCTGCTGCATTGTCGCGGCGGCCCCGCGCGGAGCCGAGCCAAGCCGTGCAGAGCGGCAGCGCCGCCAGGGTTGCCAGGGGGGACTCCGACTCCTTGGCGGGAGGGAGGAACCAGAAGAAGAGGGTGCGTGGGCTTGGTTGTCGGTGGGAGCTGAGGGGCTGCCGTGAGCAGAGAGGAGCAAGGCGACCGGGAGCGGGGCCATGTCGCTGCAGAGCCCGCCAGCGGCCACGGCTGCCGCTGACCTCCCCCCCGACCCCGGCGAGGGGCTGCCGCCGGGCGCGGAGCTGAACCAGGACAGCACGGCGCCCCTGCCATCTGAGGAAGGGGGCGAAGATGAGGAGGAAGGGGAGAAAGAAAAGGAGCGAGAGAAACTGCCGGCCCTCCCGTCGGCATCCACCTCGGCGTCCGGGGTAGGTCTCCTGGGGCTGCCAACGGGGCTGAGTCACCCGTCAGCTGCCGGGCTGCCGTCCGCGGGTCCCGTCTGCGGCGAACGGGATCGGCTTTTCGGTCTCCGCTGTCATTTGCTACGTTTGCCGCTTTATTCGAGGCGATGGGGGAGGATCGTGTTCGTTTCCTTCCATGTTCCTTTCCGTTGAGAGGCTTTCATTCAAGTTTCATAAAAATAACAAGTATATCCGTAAGCAGTGACATAATGAAGCTATAAATTCTCCATCTGCTTATAGTTCTTCAACATTTTACCACTGTCTACTCTTTTGGGTTAGTCATGACTGAGGGTTTGCAGCACTGTGAATGTTCCTAAAGGGTTTTTGGGGGTGGAGGGTTTCAGCTTTTAATACACTTAAGAGCAAGAGAGCTAGCTGGAAAGTAGTTCGGTATTTTTAACTTTTTCTTAAAAGCTCTTTCCCGGTTTTTATGTTACAGCAAAGATAGCAAAGCATTTTAATAATTTATGAATGAGTTAACATGGATACAAAACTGTGACAAGGATGTTTTCCAGACTAAATTAATTTCGAAGCCTCATTTGAGATTAATTTGCTGAAGTTACAGTTTTCTTTCTGCTGACCATACAATATTACAAAACATAAGATTTTCCTGGCATGAGTTGAATATCTTGTGTAGCTTAGTGTTAAAGCTTGCTGGAGGTTACTTCAGTCCAACAACGGTGAAAATTTTACCAATCCCGTGATAATAGTTATGAGATTTTTAATTAAACAGTTCTGATAAATATCTAACTTACTAGAAATTATAATTTTACATAATTTGAGTTTAAAGTATTGTCTAATGTTTATGACTGTCATGAAATAGTTCTGTTAAACAAAGTAATTATAGGCAAACTGCAAACTCCTTTGAGCAATTCTGCCAATTTTGTGTTTTGCCTACAACGTTCCAATCTTCTGAAAGACTTTCAGCTTTGCAAATCTGTCTGAACACAGAAGAATGTGTTTGTTCTTGTGATTCAAGTACAGATTTGGTGGGAGAAATCTATAATGGACAAGTGCCCAGGAGTTATTTTTACCTTTGAAAATCTTCACTTCAGACTTTGAATTGCAGATGCCAGTCTGTTAGAATAAAGGTACAAGTGCTGGTCTGAAAAGTGTCAGGCTTAGTTCACCTAATGAAAAATACATGCATCTGTCCAGCTTGTTTGTAGCTGGGCATCCTTCGTGTACTCTGAGCTGTTGCCCACAGGCATAAGTTGTTTAAATTGATCTTGCTACAGAGGTGCTCAGATCTGGCTAGGTGTGATTGCTTGTCAAGTGCATGTGGGATTTTAATAGTGTGTTACAGAGTTTTTGGACAGATGTAATAGACATTTCATAGCCCTCAATTTCACAGTTTGTAACAGAATGCAGTTTTTATGCAAATATACCAAATAGAGAATGCAGGTATGCTTTTGCAAGACCTTTATGACCTGCTGTAAAGAAGGTATTGGACTTACTAGGGCTTACCAGACCTAGTTGTGACCAACTTACACATCTGACTACACGGCTTTGAAGCATGTTGTGAGAGTCATCATATATAGCATGATTTTAATACAAGTTCTTGTATTAAAATTTCTCATTGAACATCAAAAAATGAGTGTTACTTAAAATCCTCTCACTTCTAGAAAGAGAAGTATGTTCTGTGATCCTCCTCATTAAATTGAGGAAGAGTTTGTAATATACTGTGATGACAAAAGGGTCAAATTATTGTCATCTTAAAAATATCTTTGCTTCCTGATGTTTTTCTCCCCCATTAAAATTCCTTTCCTTTAAAAATACATGCCTGATACAAATACAGTGATAGTCCAGATGACCTGAATTTTCATATGCTCTTTGCCAGTTATTTTAAATTTATAGCCATCCTATGATGACTATGTTGATACAGATACTATATCTGATTTGGGGGTTGTCCTGTGCCTAAATGGGGGTTGGACTTGATGATCCTTGTGGGTCCTTTCCAATTCAGGTTGTTCTGTGATTTGTGTAGGAAGTTAAGCCTCAGATATCCTTGTCTTGGAACATCTCCCCAGATTTTGTGTAGTTGACTTTTTCTTCAGCTTGCTGAAGACCCACTACAGATTTGTGCAACTGATGTGGCATGACCAGAGAGCTTCCTTGAACACAATGTGAAGGTGTGACACATCCTTTAAACAGTTTCCATTTTCTGCAGTAGCTGTGGAAAAGGTCAGCATTTTAAATAAGTCAATAGATAACTATGGGATCCTCTTTCCTCTAAGAGCATGTGTGTGAAAAGTGTCTTATGTGGAGTTCAAGATGTCTGCAAGTTGGAATAAAGGGATTATGTAACTATTTCAATTGTAATTCCTGTCATGGCTTTGATCCAACTGCTCCCTCTAAGCATACTCATTCTTTATGTGGGGATTCAGTTTCTGATGGCAATAGGCATGTAGAGTCTTAGGCTCTAGAGGCTCATTGTAGAAGAATGGTTACTTTTTTTTGGGGGGGGGAGGGCTTTTACTAGTAAAGGAAGTTATGGAAGTTAAATTAGTCATGAATATCATGAATAAATTAATGAGTTCAGGCTTTTCTTATGGGCTACATAAATAGTACATAAGGGATGATAGTTTGGAGGTCAGTATTCAAATTCTGAAAAGAAACTTGTGGGAAGTTAAATAACTTGCCTCCTAGTAAGCAGGAATAAGTAGAGGTTTTGTAAAGCAGAACTAGTCCTGTTACACCTCTCAGATATGAATGGAAGGGAAAATCCTACTTCTTGCATAGGCTGTTGAATTGGCAGCTGTCTTTAGGTAATCTGAGTGTTCTCCATATCTACTTGCACAGGGAAGAAAACCTTTTACTCCTCACTGGCCTTTGTTTGCCACATCCATATGGGTCTTGAATGAGATGGGGTTTTTTCCTCTTCTAAAAAGCATTCTGTATGAGCTTTTTGCAAACTGTTTCACATATTTTCATCATCTAATTTAACTTCAATAATGAAAAACATAGGTTTATAAAGTATAATGCCAGTACCTCTCCAGTCTTATGGAGGACTTAATGCTTTAGAAAACTTCCCCTAAGAAGCTATCAGAGTTATGAGTTAGTAACGTTGTCTTAAAAGAAAGGAGGATTAAAGATTACTTTGATCCAGCTGCTCCCTCTAAGCATGCTCATTCTTTAAGTGGGGTTCAGTTTTCTGATGGCAATATGCATGTAGAGTCTTAGGCTCTAGAGGCTCACTGACCTCCTACAAAATTTTGTATGACATTGTGTTGTACAGTTGTCCTAAATTACTCTCCCAGGAGATGTTAGAGATCCTTATTAACGAGCATGTAGTTTCCCAGTATTCCTTCAGGGTTTTACACTACAACCTTTGTCCATATGTTTGTTTAATGTTGTGGGAACTGCACTTGGAGTAGGATGATGACATGAAATAGCGTATGCAACTCTTGGTCTTTCTGATGACTACTGAGGGAGGTGGCATTAAGCAGAACATTTTAAAATAGCTATACTATTTCAGTGACATGGCTGGAGTAAAACCTAGAAAGCTGATTCAGTCAAAAAGGCTGTTGCAATAGTCTGTTTCATAAAAGCTCCTCCTCTTAATTATCTATAATATCTGTTTCCTACTAATCATAATTAGATTAATCCAAACTCCAGAGGCTTTCTACCTAGAACATTCATTTTGTAACACAGCAGATTAACCTCAGATCTGGATTTGTTCAAAAGTCTTTTTCTAGTCAATCATGTCTTGACATGTTTGTTTGGGGTCTGGTTTTCCCCAGTCATGTGCCAGGTGATTTTTAAGAAGCATCTTAATGATATTTCAAAGGTTATAGCATAAAATAAGTAGTTAATGTGAAAATTATAGTGTTAATTAAATTTTATTTTTGCATACAAGGAATTTGGAGCTAGAAATTGAAGTTTGGTGGTTTTAAAGCCAGAAGCCCTGCTGATTGTCCAAATTTATAATTTGCTGAGTTACAAGCCATGTAAAAATGGCTCTTTGTGCCACAGTTATTTAGAACTCCTGGCAGTGTACTAGCTTGTGTACACTGTGGCATGTCAGTGCTGTTACCCTCCTGGTGGTGTTTCAGGATGTTGGGGTGGAAGTGAAGTGTTTACCGCAGAACTCTGGCTGCATGTCTTAGTCCAAATTCATTACTCAGGAGAAAGGGAAATATATGGGGTTTAAAAAAAATAGGTAGGCTACTATGTTAATTAAGGTTTGGGGTTTTTATTCTTGCTTGGGGAATTACAGTTTTGATTTGCATGAAAATATTCTTTTCTAACTGAGAGCACAGATACCAGATATTAAGCAAATGAATCTTTAGGTTAGTATGAGGCTGAAAATCATGATGTGCAGGGAGAGTGTATTTTTTATTTTTTTTTTTAGTTAATCTTTCTTTGCCTGATATCAGCTGAGTTGGAGCTGAGATGGAAATTCAGATCTCCACCATGCAACTTCTGTTGTCTTGGGCAAGCCCTTTAACCCCACCCATGCATTGCAAAATCTCCAGAGTACGTAGTTGTATCACTCAGTGTCAAACAGACCAATAGGCACAATCCTTTGGAAGTTTGTTGTGTGATTTAACTGGTGAGTTTGAATCATTAGGAGGCTTTACCCAGGTAGCCAGTATTTAAATTTTATTGGCAGGTTAGCTCACATTGAATTTTTGGCCCTACGTTTCAAGTCTTGAGAAATTTGTCTAAACCACTTTAGTGTATTAGGGTTATTTGAAAAAAAAGAAAGGAATATGTGATACTTGCATCTATTTAAACTTTGCTGGATGTAGTGAGGAATGTAAAAGTAGTTAGAAATTGGGATACACAGAGTTAGAAAATTATTGAAAGCATTCTAATCATGTGTTTTCTTCACAGTAATCCAAGGATGTCTTCATATCCTGAAAATTAATACTTGTGGTTTTAAATGTAATGGAAAGGAATTTTATGGTATCTCTCCTAATTCAATTTGAAACAAACTTGCAGAACATTGCTTGTGTCTTGTTTAGGTATTACCACTCTGATTTAAAGATAAAAGTTATTTAAGTATTCTGTGTAATACATCATGAGTAAGATTACTCTTGCAGTAACATATTAGCCCTTCATAGCATGCTGTCATCTTAATTACAGGGATTGGAGGGAGGAACCAAAAATCAGTTTTCCACTTTCAGCAATTTCATCACAACTATCAACCAAAAGAAAGAAGGCATTGGAAACAGAAATTCACCAACTCAACTTGTTATACCTAACATCAAAAATGGTAAGAGAATAAAAGCCCTGTGTTACTTAGTTACCAGTTTAAGAAGGTGCTCGATGTTCTGCCAGTATTTGTATTGTAGTAGTGCCAGAAAATCTAGAAGTCTAGATTTCATTAAATTATGTTGTGCTGCACATTGTACAAGCAGTGACAGATATGATGGTCCATCCTCTGTAGAGATTGTTGTAGAGACAGGTTGGATTAAAAAAAAAAATAGACCTGGAGGATGAAATAATCTTCTTAAATATTAAAGAAAGTTAAAGATTCAGTAGTCTGTGAGCAGATACTGTTTGTCTAACTGCAATCAGATGGCAATTTCTCTAGAAATTGTGTCAGAACTTAGCAGAGAAGGTTTTTCTATCATCTGAAGGATGGCAGGGATGAATAGAATTCACAGGCAAAGACTGGTAAGTTCTGAAGCGCTTTAAAGGTGAGAAGGAAGGTTATTGTGGTATGATGAGGTAATGAAAGGAAGTGGAGCTGTGCATTCAGTTTGGTAGTCTAGAATCATAGACCCTGATGAGATGACATTGTGGTTATACCTGAAAATTTTATTAGATTTTTGGGTTAGGATATGGATTTTAAGTAATTTGGGACTTGCCTCTGAGCAGATCCCTCTCTGCCTTCTTATTCTGTGATTATCTAGGTCTTTCTAAGCATTCAGTGAATTCAAGGATTGAAAGGAAAGAGACTGCATTAGTTAAGATATATCAGTAGTGTGAATTTGAAACAAAACTATGGACAGGTATAGTCAGTTTCAAAGCTGTGCAGAAAAAGGGGATTTACTACTTGCAGGACTGGATTCTTAATTTTGCAGTATAGCTAGAAATGATACAAAGTTGATTATCATCATCCACCACCCGGGTTTCCTTCATACTTCATCTTATCTGCCACCTCACCTTAATTGGACTGCACCCAAGCAGGTTTTACTGTGAGTGGGGGGTGGCCGGTGGAGTGAGGGGGGAACCGGGAGGGTTTGTATCATTCTGTATTTTCATTGTTATATATTTTTCTATGTTAAAAAAAGTTATTCTTTTGCAGTATAGCTAGAAATGATACAAAGACAATTTGTATTGCTATTCTGCAAAAGGAAAAGTCAATGCAAGGCACTTCTGGAGTATTTTAAGAATTTTTTGTTATGGAATAAGGAGGTAAAAAAGGCATTCACTGAAACAAAAAAGGTAATTATGTATAATTGACAGCTAGGACAGGATTTTGTACTTCTCTCAAGTCACTTTGTGCTACACAAAGGAAACCAAGGTAGCTGGAGATGGCCAGTGAAGAATTCTGCAAAACTGAAGAGTTAAGGTAGAAGTGGTGTTCTTGACAGCAGTACTTGGGGATATGGCAAAAATGAGGTGCTGCAAAGCAGGTCAGAGCTCTGCTGATTCTTACAAAGTCCTGTAAGGTCAAGCTAACAAAGCTGGAAGAATAACCTCCAGGTGGCCATTGCTCTCACCTATATATTTTTAAAGAAAAGTCTTTGTATGTGAATGGCATGTAAACAGTTGCAATATTGTTGGAATCTGAAAGTCCTCAGAGAAATAAATGTTTTGCCTTTCTCAGGTAACGTTCATTTCAACAGAAGCTAAAAGTGATCTCTTAACAATATTAACTACTCAGCTGGTAGCCTTTTTAATGGAAACATTCAAGCAGCTGATTCATAGAATCCAACCTACTGTCTTTCATTGTTTAAGCCTTAATTGTTTCCTGTCCAGCTTCTGTCTGAATAGTTGCCTAATACAATCTTATGTTCTGATATGAAAGTCTGCTATCAAATAAAATGTAGGACAAAGTAAAATGAAAACTAGCATTGGGCCAAGCAGTGTGAAAAATACAGTACCTTCTGCAGAATTCATTTCACTAAACAAAATAAGTCTGTTCCCCACCCTATTTTGTTTTTTTTTGTACCTGACAAGAAAGGTAAACTCTTACCACTTCTCTGTCTCTTGAAGTGCCCTCAGTTCTTGCTCCATGTGATACTGTCACAGTTGTAATTACTGCCTCATAAGTACTTAATTGTCATGCATTAGCATGGGGAAAATTAACATTATTGATTATAGTCAAGGGCATATTCTTGAAATGGAGCTCTATGTATAAAATTGAGCAGATACTCTGTTATTTTCAGGATCAGGGCAGCCTGCTTATATAAAATCAGATTATTTGAACTAAAATTTTTTGAGGAGGTACGTGTGTTCTATGGAAAAAATAGTCATTGAAACAATTCTCAGGTAAAAATGCTTCTTTTGCTATTTTAAAGAATTGTGCTTCCTTGGTGGTTTTTTTTCGGTTTATCTGTACATGTGCTATCTCTATGTGTGTGTATATAGATTGGTAATACTTCAAGCTTGAGTTCAAAGAATGTTGATTTTGTTGGAAAACAAAAGCATGGAAAGGTAATGCTGGTAAATACAGCATGAAAGCCAGGGTGATGTTTATTTGCTATGTAGCTGCAACAGGGACTGAATTTATATAATAAGTCTTCAAATGCAACAATGATCTGGTATGAAATCTATGTATTAACTAGGTGCTTCTAGTTCTTTTTTAATGTTACAAATACAAATAAGATTTGCTTGCTTTATCTGAAAATTTTCATCTGCCAGTAGCTGTGTTGGTCATCCATGAAAATACCCTGTTCTAAATTAATTCACCCTGAATTTCCTTGTACTAGTCAATTCTGCTTTGTATCAATGAGATTTTCTTCCTCAAAGTTTTTGATCATTCCCTACACAGTCATGCATTGCTGAGTCTTTTTACTTGATGTAACTGGGCAAACAGCCAGAAATTACTGCTTTTTGTTGTCTTGTTATATTGTGTTATTGGTGCTTATCAACTCAATACATAAAGTTTCAAGTTCCTCCTTAATGGAAATCAAGTGGCAGATCTTAATTAATGTTTTTGAATGTCAGACAAGGAAATAAATCTGTTTACAAATAGATTTGAATTACGGTAAAACATACTGAAATTGACAGTATTTATTAAACATACTATTAAAACTCAATTTTAGTATGTCTAATTTAAGCTGCATATATTTCAAAGAAAATTGCATCACTGTCAGGGTGCAAGTTACCAGTTTAGCACCTGCAGCATCAATTTACTGAAATGAGAAACAGCTTCTCTCAGCAGCTGTCTCTTCTACAGATGTGCAGAGAATGTTTTCCTTATTTCAGTGTATTCAGCTGGTTATAATTCAATATTTAATCCCTTTGAAATTGAGAAGACAGAATGAGAGCTAGAGGGAAATGACTTGTCTTTTTCAGAGTGTAAAACTAAGACATAGGCTTACTTTGTCAGTCAATCCTGCTTTCAAGGAATGATGTGCAATAGCAGAGCACTTGCATGGCAAGATTGTTTGGCACCTTGACTTGAATTAATTCAGTATCTGCATGTCCATTTTTTTTAAATTTCTGCTCTTCTCTTTAAATTCCAGTTGTGAGGGTGGGCAAGGCCCTATATCTGTAATTGATAGGGGATCAAAGACAGCTCTGATCTGTTACTGTCTGATAAGTGGTTGTCCTGGTTTGAAAGGACAAACTCAGAAGGAAGCCCGTTTAAGAGCCTCCTCCTTCCCCAAAAGGAAAGAAATCACTCAACACTGGGACTGAGTTGTAAAGAATAACTATTTAACATAGGAAAATATATATAACAGTGAAAATATAGGGTGTTACACACCCTCCCGGT
>VWZO01020278.1:15489-25881 GCA_013396975.1 Bucco capensis | reverse complement strand
TGTGGAGTCTCCTTCTCTGGAGACATTCAAGAGTCACCTGGACACATTCCTGTGTGACCTCATCTAGGTGATCCTGCTCTGGCAGGGGGGTTGGACTAGATGATCTTTCTACATCCCTTCCAACCACTAACATTCTGTGATTCTATGATTCTACATCACAGAATAGGTACTTCTGGACAGCCTTTTCTGTTTTGAAAGAGGCATTGTCTGCCTCCTTCAGTGATAATTTTCTTCAGGTGCTAGGTGATACTGGTTTCCTCGGTGCTCAATGTAGCAGCACCATCACCTATCCATTCCTGTCTTGATGGATGTGTCTTGTGAATAGCTAAGAAAAGCACAAGCCAGTCTCTGGACTCTTATGGACGTGTTTTTAACTGTTTGGGGGGAATTCTAAAATTTCCTGCACAATTGCCACCTTCATGTTAAACTTCCTGATAAGTTAGTTCAAATATGGTGTAAATACTCTATGGAGTAGAAAACAAATTGCACTCCATCTCTTAGAGGATACCGAAGCAGCTATTATAGAATAGTTTAGTTTGGAAGGGACCTTTAAAGGTCATCTAATCCAACCCTCCCTGCAAAGTGCAGGGACATCTCCAACTAGATCATGTTAGTGTAGTGTCTTTAATACAAAGGCAAAGGAGCTTTTACAAGTGTGGCACTTTGTTTTCTGAATGAAGATACTGCATGAATGACGTTTCTTTTTCATTCAAATAGCAAAGCCTTGTGGATAAAGTCTCTCGCAGACAGAAACCTGACATGAATATGTTGTTCTTAAATGTGAAAGTGAGGAGGACACACCTTGTTAGTGATTCACTTGATGAGGTAACAAAAAATATGTAATTAAATGGTGTGTTGCTGCAGAATAGCTATTGCACTTAGATTTTGGGTTGATAAGTCATATTTAAGTCTTTCTGCACTAAAAGATTGGGAGTATAACTGCGTAATACTAAATAAAAATAAGTGAATTATTGTCACAATAGCAATGCTGCAGAATAGATTGGGTTAGACATTGGGTTAGAACTTTATTTTTCATCCTCATACTGCTTTATAGCTAAGCCCATAATGAATATATGTGTTTGCATGCTACATTGTTTGCATTTGTGTTTACAATTTTTGTCTTAAGAATACAGTGCATAATTATCAGATTATGCAGGACTTGATTCTGTGATAGGAGCATGAACAGTGACTAACCACTTAGTTTGTTCTAATTCTTGGAATGTTTTCATTCTTTTCCTTCACTGACTTCTTTGTCCTGTAAAGATTATTTTAGGCTTTCTTTTCTTAAGTTCTTACCTTGATTTTAACTATTTCCTCGTGTTCCTGAATGTAACTTTTCTATTTTTAGAAATTAAACATATGTGTCCATTATGGGCAATTATTCAGTATCCAGTGAAACTTGCTAATTAGAGTTACTTAATGAAAATAAGTCCCATACTCTCTCAACACTGAAAACAGCCTGATAGTACTGGAAAATAAAGCCTGTCTATTTTGATCTTCTCTCCTAAGTCAGAAGAAATATAAGTGGTAATACTGCTTTCTGTCAGGCATTGCAGGGATTTTTTTTGCCACAATTTTTACCAAGACCAACTTCAAGAGTTTTGATAATCAAAATATTCTCCTATTTATTTCTGATATTTTCTTCTGCCTTAGGGATGAGTAAGAATGTATTATTATCCAAATTCTAAAAAGTGGCTGGAATGGAATGTGGGAGAAAGATGTCTTATTTTATTTCAAATTAAAAAATTTAATTTGCAAAGGAATGTCACTTCAGCTAATAAACATTTGCATTAGATAATACAAATACCTATAGTTATAAAATTAGTGCAACAGGAGTTTACTTGAGCAGCTAGCAATGTAGAAATCATTTTAGCATGTGCATCTTCCTGACTGGTTTAAACACTTTCTCTGGAACTGGCCAGTAATTAATGATTTAAAGAAAAATTGTATAGGGACTTGATCAGAAAGATCACTGCTAAATGTGAAAAGATCTAAGTCTTTGCTGCTCTTTTGCGTGCCTGCACGAAATGCTGTCTGTTAAGACGAATGAAAAGAGCTTGTTACCATTGTCTAAAAAAAAGGTTTACAAAACAGCTGATATTTGCTGGCAGGTGTCTTATGCTGGACCAGAACAGTATCAAAATACTGAAAGTTTTAGCTACCTCCTTATTTCTAAGTATCTCCAAAAGATGTCTATTTTTTTTTAATCTATCTATCTTCCTGGCAGAATGTCTTATGTGTGGTTAAGAAATTTTATATATATAGGTCCAAATTATATATATATATAATACATATATATATAATAATATGTATGTATATATATATATATACATACACACATACACATATAGGTCTAAAATATTCTAGACTGTCTCAATTCATTGTATCAAATAGCTTACTAAAAGTCTGTTTGCATACCACCTAACTTCTTTTCAAGCCTAGAGAGTGGTACCATGTGCAAGGTAGCTGATGCTGTCAAGTAACTTTGATCATTTAATAGGAGATTATGCAAATTACTGGTTTAAACGAAGCAAGAGCAGTAGAGCAGTAGAGAGAGATGTATTCTCTGTGGCTAGAGGTAGTGTTAAATCTCCATTTTCTTCTTCCCTACCTATTTTGCAATAGCTGGCAAGGAAGAGAGCAGATCTGAAAAAGAAGTTGAAAGTCACATTTGTAGGGGAAGCTGGTCTTGATATGGGTGGCCTGACAAAAGAATGGTTTCTTCTTCTGATTCGCCAGATTTTTCACCCAGATTATGGTGAGTCCTCATAAATGTTCTGAAGTACAATGTGAAAATTTGTTCAGTTTTAATTATCAAAACAGTGATGGGTAAGAATTCTTCATTGATCGGATATTAGGCAGACCAGTTGCTAACTGATATGAAAACAAAAGCGGTCAAGTTAGAGTTGTATGCAGATGAGAAGAAGTTTTGGCATAGAGGAAGGTGGAAGAGAGTGGGAAGTACTTGAACATCTTTGAAGGTCTTGACTTTTTACAAAGAGGTTCAAGCATTTGCTGAAAAACTGAGATTTTTGCTTCAGTGGTATGGCAAAATTAGAGGGTTTAGAATTAACATTAGGATTCAGCTTTTTAAGACTTCAGTCATGGTAAATCACGTTTCAGAAACTAGAGGATCAATGTTTAAGTTTTGTTATATACTCACTAGCTTAGGGATACTTAGATATGAAGAAAGGGGATTCAAGGCTAGCAGATTTTCGTTGAGGTTCTTCCTCTGATATATCTGTGTTGTTACAGTGTTTCTATCTCTGTCCAGAGACAGGTTCTTGATTTATTTCTGGGTAGATGAGAGAGGGCCATCAACTATTTTATGGTGTACAACAAGGATGATTTAGATCTGTTATAACTTAGATGAAATCAGGCCTTTTAAAGGGTTGTTTCCATTTTTCTTCCGAGTGGAAAACTCAGAGTTTTCAATGAGTGTTAGTGAACAAGCTAGGAAGAATAAACAAAAGCTATGAAAGCCATTGAAACACTGACGGTTTGCCTTTGGAAATTTTCTAGAATTCACCTTTTATTGAAGCTCAGTCTTTGTAAAGGCCACCATTCTTGTTCTGCAGGCATGTTCACCTACCACAAGGACTCACACTGCCATTGGTTCAGCAGCTTTAAGTGTGATAACTATTCTGAATTCCGACTGGTTGGAGCTGTATCCTTTTATGTCTGCTAAACAGTGCTAAACTGATAGCCATTCAATGGGTTGGTATGGGGATGAAGTCAGGCATTGATTAAAGCTCATTCAGATGTTGTATATACAAGTGGGTTGCATTTCAAATGTATAAAAAGAATGTCATTCAAGCGAGTGAACTAAAAATAGGAAGAAAATGGTATTATAGGGGTATCTGGTACATTTTACAGTCAGAAAATACTGGAATTAAAATTAAACATGCAACTCTTTTGTGTGCAAGTAGTAATTTTTTGTACCTCTGAGTTTCAGTAAACAAAAATGAGCTCTTATGCATTACTATTTTATTTCAGTCCCTGTTGATCAGTATGTGGCCTTTTTTTCTCTATTTTTTTAACTGAATGGAAATCCCATGCTATTATAAGAATAAGTTTATTTCCTAGTTTTCTGTTGTGCTCATTTATGAAGTCCTCAAACAATTGATCAATGATAAAATATGCTTATAATTCCACTAAGATGAGATGATCTCCTCATTTTGCTGATTGCATTTGGACCAGATGATCATTGCAGGTCTCTTTCAACTGAACTATTCTGTTCTAGTGAGAAGCTGAATCATGAACTGGAATATTCTGATTTTTGGTGTAATTTCAAATTTGTTTCACAAGATAAGCTTAAATATACTAGCTGATGAGCTGTAATATCAGTCTTTATGCTTTAGAATTTACTTAAAATAAAAATTGATGTATTACACTTTCTTTAGAATTTTGAGATTAAAATATATCTACAGTTCTCTTTAAAAACTTTTGTTGTAACAATACTTCGGAAAAAATTATTCTAGAAATACTAGTATAGAATATTGGGGAAGATTCTCAAGTGTTCTGTCATTATGTGTCATTTGACCATTTTAACTACTACTTAATTGTAATCCAAAATAGCATTTAAAACTGTCAGTCAGAAAAAATTTAATTTCTATTCCTTCTGTTTGTTTAGCATAGATTGTAGTATGCTGAGTAAAATAGTATTTTGTCTGAATTACCTAAATTATTAACTATAATAAATATATGTGGGGTTTGCACTTAACATTTGATGTGTATAGCTTATGGGACTTGCTGTGTATAATAGCATCACTTTGGATATTCGTTTCCCGCCTTGCTGTTACAAGAAATTACTGAGTCCTCCCATTGTTCCCTGTGATCATAACACACTTGTAGGCATCTGTGATGTCACACTAGATGACCTGTTTCAGATTATGCCCGTAAGTATTACATTATTCAAGAGGCTAAATTGCTGATTTTAAACCTGTTTCATTTACAATACTCAAAGTATAAACTATTTAAAAACAGTCTTTTTTTTTTTCTTTTTTTTTTTTTTTTTCAGCACAGGCTGATAAAGTCACCTATTGAAAACAGAAATTCTCCATGTAGTGTAGTGGAATTTTTGTTGATCTACTGAAGTTAGAATATCAAAATCTGATATGAGCATTCTAGACACATTTTCCATGGTAAAAATAAAAATGTAACAGCTTATCCTGAAATAAAAGTAAATAAATGTATATACATGTGCATATTAATTAAGCAATGAGATTTTCTTTGTGTACACATTTTGAATATACAGTTTTTTCCAAGATGCTTTCTGTTTGAAGTAATGATTCTGACACATCCTTGATAAGTACATCACTTAGTTTTGTAGATTTAATAAAGAGTTTTTACTCATATTGTAGGAACTAGCCCATGGACTAAGTGAACTTCTATCCTATGAAGGCAATGTCGAAGAGGATTTTTACTCAACCTTTCAGGTCATTGAATACACAATTATAAGTGATTCTCAAACTCAGTAATTTTTACCAATGTTTCTGCAGTGGAGTGGCCTATTACTGTGTGATTGCAGATTGTTTGGAATATAACTGCATGCACATTAGAGATTGCTTCAGGACCACTCTAGTCTCAAGCTGGCTCTGTTACAGGGCTTTACGCTGTTGTCCCCTACCAGTGTAGGTGGATCTTAGTACTGAGTGCCAGGATCACAATGGTCAGCTGCTGGTGCTTTTCCATCAGACACCATCACCTTGCAATCAGTGACCTGGTTTGAGGAATTAATCTTTCTGTGAAATTATTTCTTTTCTGTCAAACCCAGATGCTAGTCAAACCTTACTCTAGTTATTATATATGCTTTGTTCAGGATGTCTTACTTGAACAAAAGCTTATTCAAGTTATAATTGTTTTGCCTGGCCTGTATGTCTAGCTGCTAGTTCAATCAAGAAAGCCTTTTTCATTTCTTTACTGTTTTAGAACACATACTACTTAGTAAAAAATCATGCTGATTTATGTGTGTTGGACTAGTACTGACCTTTTTTTTACTTAGCTTTGAATTACTTTATTGTCAGACCACATGAGAATTTTTATAAAGCAGATGCTTTTGAGTTCCTAGATGAGCTACAGAGGAAGAAATACCTTTTTAATTGTAGTTGATGCCCCCAAATTGTTCTTTTGTGTGAAAAACTCTGTGACTCCAGAGCCTACAGGTCAGTTTGATCTATGCCATTCTGTAAAATGATCAGCTTTTCTTCTTTGAATACTAATTTCTTTAAAGGTGTAATATATAACCTTTTAAAAACCTCACAACCCTCAGAATAACAGCATGTGCTAAAGCGAGAGACAAGGGAAATACATGAAATAATAAGTACAAGCTTTGTAATTTGTGAGTATGTGAATGTATTTTCCAGTAGTGACCCTGACTGCTCTCTTTCTTCAGGTTTTTCAGGAAGAATTTGGTGTTATAAAATCTTACTATTTAAAGCCAAATGGAGATAAGATTCCAGTCACAAAGCAGAATAGGAAAGGTACTTAAATGCATATTTACTACACATTTTGCAGATTTAATTTGCCCTTGTCTTTCCACTTATAAACATAGGTTTTCTTTAATAAAATGTGAAAATGAAATTACTGTAGTCCTTTCTGGTATGCCTACTAATTTAAGAGTATCTAAACTGAAATGCATTCATTTTTCTTAATTCAGTACAATTTGAGAGAGCACAACAAATGATTATTTAAAATGATTATAATGTAACAGTGCCTTTCTTTTTTAGAGTATGTGCAGCTCTATGTTGATTTTCTTCTCAACAAATCAATCTACAAACAATTTGCAGCTTTCTATTACGGATTTCATAGTGTCTGTGCTTCATATGCATTACTGGTAAGAGGAAAATGAAACAAAACTCATATCTGTTTCAAATATGTGATGATGATTTATCCATCTTAAACAAAGTAGTTGATTAATCCAACATAAGCAGAAGAAATGAATCAGCTATTCTCTGTAGCATTGTTGCACTGAAAACAGGTAAAAAACCCTTCACAACATAGATTTACCTGTATGCATTCACAGAGCCTTCACAGGCTCTCGTGTTTGTGTACTAGGATTCTCTGAAAATACCTGTTACTTTTTGCAGGAAGAACACTCAGTGAGGTTGAGATTAAATGTTCTTCCATATTCAGTCCTGTTTGCCTGTTGGAGTGCATTTTGTAATTTACGTCATCCCTTATGCAGTAAGAAGAGAAAGATGAGGAAATTACAATTTGCATGAGATTTTCTTCATTGCTGTGAAATTAGTCAAGTATGACACACTTGCAGCAAAGTGAGCTATGACTAATCACAGGGAAGGTTCTAGAAGGAGAATGAAAATCCATTGAAATGCCATGACATACTTTCATGCAATTTAGCAGTGTCATAGTAAACAAGTAGGTTCTGCAGGTATAAATTTAGCAGTTGTTAAACCTGGTTTATTGTTTTGTGTATTTGCATTGCCCAGCAGCGTGTACAACTAAGAGTCAAGTTCTGTCATCAGCTGCTACACATCAGCCTACACTGGGACTTTTCAGTGTAAATGAAATGAAAGTTGTAATCAAAATTGAGATCAAGACCTTCCTGTTGAATTTCATACATACAAGCTTAATTTTCTTCCTGACCCATTTGTAATCTAATCAAATGACAAGCAAGTCATGTCACCTATGAAAAAGTGAGGAGCAAAAGAAATGTGCTGAAATATAGCCATATATATACATACATATACTATATACAGTAGTAAAAGATTCTTCAAAATATTGAGGAATTAATTTTTCTATAAAAGAGTTTGGATCTAAGTTACAGATTTTTAATGATTGATATTTGTTAATTTTTCTATCATGCCAAAACAAAAATTTAATCTGAATCTTGTAGCATTATTTCTCATCTTTAAAAAAAAAATAAATCCTTAATTATCCTTACTTTCTGGCAGCTACTTCGTCCAGAAGAGGTTGAAATTCTTGTCTGTGGCAGTCCTGAACTGGATATGTCTGCTCTACAGCGAAGTACCCAATATGAGGGCTACCAAAAAACTGATCTTACTATACGGTAGGTTCAATTTTTTTCCTTCTAATTGCTGAATATCGTACTGAGTACTGTATAAAAACATAATAGAATGGTAGACTGTTGGGAATAATCACTTCAACCATAATCTGAGAATGACTGAAGTTTTAAAAACCCGTTTACAAATAAGACAAAGACATTAAATTATAAGTAGGAGGACTTAGATCCTGAATGGCATAATGTGTTGCTGAATATCTTTAAAAGATTGAAATGAAGATAGGGGCTTTTTTTTTTTTTTTAAAGTAGCTTCAAGTCCTGCATAGTGAAATCTGACTCTTTATTTTTATTATCCAGTGTTCTAAGAATGCTTCTTCTCTTCCAATTCTATTTGCTACTAAGTATATTTATATTAGTGAGTATAGAAAAGTGGATTTGGGCATCGTTTGACAAGGCATCATTCCAAAATGCATAAAACATAGTACTTGCCAAGTCCTTGGGAATATATTTAACCTTGGTGATTAGGATACTACTGATGTCCTACATAAAACATTAATTAAATTCTTGGTAAGTAACATTCATCATGTAGTACTTCCAGTTGTATTACTGTAGAATCATAGAATCATTATGGTTGGAAAAGACCTCTGAGAACATTGGGTCCAACCATCCACCCAGCAGTACCGTGCTTACCACTAAACCATGGCCCCAAGCACCACATCTACACTTTTTTTGAACACGTCACAGGGATGGTGATTCCACCACCTCCCTGGGTTGCCTGTTCCACTGCCTGATAATCCTCTCAGTGAAGAAATTTTTCCTAATAGCTAATCTGAACCTTCTGTAGTGCAGCTTGAAGCTGTTTCCTCTAGACTTGTCACTTGTAACTCAAGAGAAGAGACTGAGCCCCACCTTGCTATAACCTCCTTTCAGGTAGTTGTAGAGAGTAAGAAGGTCCCCTCTGAGCCTCCTCTTCTCCAGACTAAGCAATGCCAGTTCCCTCAGCCACTTCTAATAATGCTTGTACTCTAGACCCTTCACCAGCTTCATTGCCCTTCTTTGAACACACTTCAGTAGCTTAATGTCCTTCTTGTAGTGAGGGGCCCAAAACTGAACACAGTATTTAAGGTGCAGCCTCACCAGTGCCAAATACAGGGGGATAATCACTTCCCTGGTCCTGCTGACCACACTATTTCTGATACAAGCCAGGCTGGCCACCTTGGCTACCTGGGCACGCTGCTGGCTCATATGCAGCTGGCTGTCAAACAACACCCCTAGGCCCTTTTCTGCTGAGCAGCTTTCCAGCCACTCTGCCCCAAGCCTGTAGGGCTGCATAGGATAGTTGTGACCAAAGTGCAGGACCCAGCACTTGGCCTTGTGGCACCTCATCCAAAGTACTTGCCTCATACTGTTTTGTTATGATATTGCATCTTAGAGCATTTTCTTTTCCCTTTGCCCTGAACATAGATACTTTTGGGATGTAGTACTTGGATTTTCTCTTGACCTTCAAAAGAAGCTGCTACATTTTGCTACAGGAAGTGATAGAGTACCTGTGGGAGGAATGGCTGATTTGAATTTCAAGATTTCAAAGAGTGAAACATCCACTAATTGGTAAGTAGTTTTATGAGTTTTTTAATATTTTCTTGTTAAATTGTTTCCTGAGAACCATTATTGCTCTTGAATGTCTTTTTAAAGAAAAGCAAACTAATGTGTAAAGAAGAAACTGCATGGACTCCTTTAGTTTATCTTCAAAATGTTATTATACCCATTTATTGATTGCATAAACTTCACATATGACCCCTTTGATACAAAATTGATTCTCCAGTCAATGTTTACATTTGAAGCCAAGAATTCTTTTTTTATAGAGATTCCTTCAATGTTTTCAATTCAAATAAGTTATTTGCTTAATTGTTCCTAACATGACAGCTGAGCTAATGGAAATGAACCATGAATCACCATGAATTTTTCTAAATTTGTTCAGTAACTCTGTCATTATGTGTAGCAGCCCCTACAGTTGCAGAAAATGCTTGCATTGAATTTTAACATGTAGGGCTGAGAAGATGTAGCATTTCTTTAGGGTCTCTGGTGTGTAAGCGCGTGGCTGATGCAAAGGTTTCTCAGAAGAAGGAAAAAAGAGCCTTATCATTTCTTTGTGAGGGTTGAGTTTTTCATGCCAAGTTCTTATGCTTCTAGTAGTGTTTTGACTTGTATTGAATTCACTTGAGAAATTCCACATACTTGTCAGCTAGTATTTTCCTTCTCAAGATTGGAGAAAGCCAGTTTAAATAATTTGAAAGCTGCATAGAAAAGCTCACTGCTCGGAAGCACACTGCTAAGCAGTAACTGCTGTTGTGCACTAATCACAGAATCACAGAATCGATCGGGCTGGAAAGACCTCCGAGATCATCAAGTCC
>VWZO01020278.1:0-15278 GCA_013396975.1 Bucco capensis | reverse complement strand
TTCCAGCAGGTCGACACACCCTCCCAACTTGGTGCCATCAGCAAATTTGCTGATAATAGACTCAATCCCCTCATCTAAATCATCAATAAAGATGTTAAACAGGACTGGACCCAACACAGACCCCTGGGGAACACCACTGGTGACCAGCCTCCATCTGGACACAGCCCCATTCACCAGCACTCTCTGAGCCCGATCCTCCAGCCAGCTCCTAATCCAGAAGAGGGTACGCTTGTCCAAGCCATAGGCTACCAGCTTATCCAAGAGTATATTATGGGAGACAGTGTCAAAGGCCTTGCTGAAGTCCAAATAGACCACATCCACAGCCTTTCCTTCATCCACCAGGTGGGTCACCTGATCATAAAAAGAGATCAGGTTGGTCAGGCAGGACCTGCCCCTCCTAAACCCATGCTGGCTGGGTCTAATCCCTTGTGGGTCCCTTCCAACTCGGATTGTTCTATGATTCTAGAGAGCTTTTGAGTCACATACTAAAGTTTAACTTTTAAGTGTCCAAGTTTTAGAAATTTGTCAGTGTGTTGGGTTATTTCCAAATGTGAGTTGAGCTTCATCTCATTGTCTTTCTCCTCTCTCCCCCCAGCAATCAGTTGTAGGACAAGTCTGTATTGTCAGTGCTGTCCTGCATGTCACTTAAGAATCTAAAGGGCAAGAAGATCCTGTAGCTTTTTCTTGCCTGTGGCTATGAGGCAGGATGATAGTGAAAGTAACTGTGGTTCATCTATATGTCTCTATACCTACTGCGAGACCCATCTTCCTTCTTCATGTTTGGGTTCTGTTTATACCCAAATTTTGTGTTTAGAGGAAAAACTGATTTTGAAGTCATGTGTACCTGGAGTTTCTGGCATCTGGAAGGAAATGTTTCCAATTTAACAAAAAAAAAAATATGGGAGAGGGAGTTTAAGGCAAACAAATTCACCTGAGGTGCATATGAGTAACAGTGGTGTCTTGTGTTCAACAGAACTTGAAGCAACACTAGGATAAATATTCCTTTTACAGAGTTTAAGTAATATTTAACTGAAAATGTGTAGGCAGTTGTCAGTGTTCTGCTTCTATTGTATTATTACTAAATGTGGTTTGGGTGTTTTGTGGTTTTTTTTAGGTTACCTGTGGCCCATACGTGCTTCAACCAGCTTTGTCTCCCCCCTTACAAGAACAAGAAGGAACTGAAGCAAAAGTTGATTATTGGAATTTCAAATGCTGAGGGTTTTGGTCTAGAATAAAATTAAATACTTCAAGAACAGCATTTTTATGTAGCATTCACTTTTCTAATTGTGCCTTTAAGCTTTTTGTTGTTATTGTCTCTTGATACTGTGCCAGTCTTACCCAACTTAGATTATTTATTATTTTTTTAATTAAAAATGAAGTGTATGGTTTTTCCTGAATGGCAATACATTTACTGCTTGCTTTGTCATAGAAAGTAGCTTTTCTTTTGTACAAAAAACCAGTCTATTTGATAAACAAAACCTAACTAAGGCAATTTCCAGGTTGTGGTTTGTTTCTGATATTTTTTAATAGCATTTTGTCATTAATCACCATTTACACTGCAGCTGTCTGACTGGGAGATAATATACAGAATATTTCTTCATTAGCTAATCCCAGTGGTAGAATGCTTTCAATTGCCATGAATAATAGAAAAAAATACATATAGCATGTAGCCATATTTTCACAAAGGCAAATAGTAATTTTAGTCTTTATAAAATGTATGCAGTTTTAATATTCTGGTTTTCTTTCTCAATGAAACAGGCTGTCTAAGAAGCATGTAAATAACTGCCTGTGAACAAATAGGGTTTTGATAGTGCCATTTAATGCTAAAAATTTATTTTTTACAAATAAGAGGGTTTAGATGTTCTATATTCAGCTTTTACACTTGACTGTACAAGAGTGTTTTGAAAGTTCAAACTACAGGTATTAAGCCACTTGTATGTTCATTCTTTGACAGCAAACTTACCAGAGCTACTGTAGCATTATAGTAAGCAAAACTAGATATTGAAAATAAATATGGTGAAATATTTTGAGGAAAATAAATCCATGACACATGGAAAACTATTATAGTGTATTGTGCTATCATTTTTTTGAAAGTCTTAAGTAATCTGTGGCAAAAGTGAGAACAAATTTCAGAAGAATGTTGAGGCTTTCATTAACTGAAAGGCCAGCATTTAAAGACTATGTGTTATAGTTTTCACTGCACAAATGACATGAAAAGAGTTCTTGGTTTACCTGCTCTGAGATAGTAAATTAGGAGCTGGGAAAGGAACTGATTCTAAAATGCAGATGTAATAAGTTTGTTTATTCATTAGTCAGAAAGAATTTATCAGCATGCAGTGTCTTGTAGATTTTTCTTTTAGCTGAATGAGGCCCAGATCATTCAAGACACTGGCATCTAGTTTGTCTGCTTTCCCCATTGACTTCTGCTGGGGCAGGAATGCTTAAATATCTCGTAGGATCTCTACTCAATTACTTATTTTCAATATCATTAAAATTCTGTATTACTCTTTGTTTTCTGCCTCTATTATTTACATCCAATCAACAGATTTACAGATGATGGACAAATTAATCTGCCTAATCCATAGTTTCAAAGCTGTTGTGGCTTTTCTTCAATAGCAAAGTATAAATTTTATATTATTCTGGTTCCTAGAGAATGTACTGGTGATTTTACTATTTTATTAAAGCAGAGATAAATAGTATGATATTTTAAAATATTTGGCACTGTATTCATTTTGCTCTCCTTGAAGCCAGTATTAAAATTTCCATTGACCTCAGCCTGGTTAGCATGGAGAGTGTTAAAAGCAGCACTGCAAACTTGTGCATTTTATATTGTTTCTCCCAAATGGAGATTTTGAAATAAATGTTAATTTACAGGATTTCAGATGTTAAGAAATAAATGAAATTTTGCACTGAACAAACTAGATAGAAATTTAACATTGCTTGAAGCTAACAGCTGAATGTGGAGGTAGTAAGAAATGTGGAACCACCTCCTTCCTTTCCCCCTCTGTAGAATTGGATTCATGGAAGGTTGGCTTATGAATAAATAGCTATACATTTTATCTGAAAACATGGCATATTAGCCAGAATATTTTTTTATGGCTTAAGCCCAGTTTTAATAACTAGTTATCTATTATTGTTAAAATGAAAGCTTTATCTTATTTTCAGAAAATTGCACTTTGTCTTGGGTTGTTTTATTTATTGAAGCTTTTTTGATTTACTGTGTAATATTACCTCAGAATTCTAAAACAGCTATTGTATTTGCATCAGTTTTTAAATAAGATTGTCGTTCAATGACATTTTATATATTTCCTGATGTTGATAAATTAAATAGTGAATTTTGTATTTGTTAAATAAAAGCATTGCACTGTATTTATGAAATAAGCATCTGATCATTTTAAAACTATTCCTCAATGATGTTTTGTTGTTCTTTTGTCTTGCCTTACAATCTAGCAAATCTTTTTTTATCTCCATCATTGTTTTGTACTGTACAAAAGAAATCTGGTTTGTATACACTTGTTTATTACCAACTATCTATTTTTCTGTATTAAAATTGTGCAGTCATTAAATCAAATATTTCGATTTCTGGCCTCACTTGTTTAATTTCAGATTTCCAAAACTGATCATAATGGATTTTAAAATATGATCAAACTAGCTGCTTTTGTCTTATTTTTCATTTGAAAATTTTCTTTACAGTAACAGTTTTGCCAGAACTTGACATGGCTTGCTGAAAAAAACTGAGTTTCAACCACCCGACATAAACACAGAAGTATATTCCATATTTATAGTCAGAATGACAGATGTTCCAGTGCATACCATGGTGTAATAATACTGTAAAGTAACATGGATCTTCAACTTAATTTTCCTTATTTTTTTAACATCTCAGTTGCAAGATTGCTTTAAGGTACAAGAAGAGACAAGGCTAAGCTGTTTTGCTTTATCTTTTTCTCACTAATTTTAGTATTAAATGAGGAGAGGCAGGTAACAAAAACATCATGCTTTCTCATGGACACAGGATTAAACTGACCAAATTCAAACTTGCTTCTTGTCTCCTTTGTACCACCTACAGATGGCAGCAAAGATGAGGATTGAAACCACTTAATTGGATGTCAGACTTTTAACTAACAGTAGATATTGAAAGTACAAATAATGAAGAAAAAGGTCACATCTTATAAATGTGTATCATGATTTCATAAAATCAACAATTTTAAATTGGCTTCTAGCAAATGGATATGGAGGAAGGAGAAGCAGTTGCTTCTGTCTAGCATTGGATTTTGAAAACTTATTTTCTTTCCATGAGGAGTTCCCTAATGCATTATTGGGATCAAGGAGAGACTCTGCCAAAGCCTCAAAGAGGGGAAATTGACTGTTACTCATCTCTGAAGAGTCAGTGGTGTCAAGACCGATATTTAGAAAGACGTCAGAAAACCTAGCTTGCCTTGTCCTATTCCAACTGTGGATCAGATGGCTGGTGTTGGAGCTTACAATTGAAACGCAGTATTTCCTTTTGATTTTTGGGGCTGAAAATGGTGAGTTTCCTTCTCTCTAGTTGTATTTGCTGGCAGTACTGGTTGACTTGCTCCAAAAACAAATGCTGTATCTGTTGTTATTCTTCATAGCTGTGGTATTTAATATTCTTTCAGAATCCTCCTTGAAAAATATGAAATATCTTAAAGTTCTCTAAAAGCCTCTGTTACCAGGTCCTGAAACACTGTCAGACTTTAAGAGCATGTGTTTTTCCATCTAGAACACCTAGTTCTCTTTCAAGAAAACTTCTTTTTTTGAGGGGGTCAAGTAATTTTCCATTCTGTTTTAGGGGTGGGGAGAGAGTACTGCAGGATCTGTGCTGTTGTATGTGTTATGTGTTTGTTGAAGTTCCTTGCACTTTTAAAGATTCATAATGTCTAGGGAAAATAATAGGATGTTTTGATCAGCCACAGCTGCTTCACTTGTGTTAGAAATGTTCTAATTCATAGTCAGATGTGGCTTGTTGTTCAATTTATGAGCAAAAAATGGGTGCTCAGGGATCTGCACCTTTCCTATTGTTAATTAAATTCCTGCTGAATTCTTTAAACCCCAATGGCTTTATATAAACTACAACTGGGGAACAGGTATGGCAAGAGTTATTATAGTTCCATGTAGTTAGTGCATTCATAACTGTTGAACGGATATTAGATTCTAAAATAACTTGTTCTGTAGACTACATTTAGGAAAGACCTCTGAGGTCAAGGAAGACTGAGAGATTTTTCTCCAAGGATCTGGTAGGGTAGTTGCTCATTAAATTCTGGAAGGGTGGGAGAAGTTCCTGTAAGTTGGGCAACACCTAACATAAGTTCAGTTCTGGACTCTTCTGCAGTACTATATAAATAATAGCTATATGTGTAAGCATAGGATACATACATTGATGGTTTTGTTGCATGTTTTAGGAGTGTTATATTCTCCCACAACACAGCTTCATTTACAATTTCTCTTTTTGGCTTCAATTTTTCTGATTTGATATTTGTGTGAATGATGAATAGAATTTCACATTCTGATGCATTATTTTCTTGCCATGAGAGTTGTCCTGGATTATGTAGGTGTATGATGACCAGGTTTAGTTCATAGGCTTCTTGTTTGTATGGTGCTTTAACTCTATAGCATGCTTTCATGTTAACCAGGAGAAATGCATCTGTTCTCACAGGGTCCTTTGTATCTTAACACACTAGCATGTCTAGCAGCTACCATACTATGGATAATAACAATCCAGCCTCTGCTGGTCTCTGTAGGCATGATCAGAACAGAAATATATATGTAACTAGGTGTAAGTTACTCATCTTGTCAATGAGTGAGTTTATTCAATGTACTTTTTCAATCTCTTTACTCTAGTGGAGCACTAGAATATTCTTTATTTTGCTCTTCATTTCATGTCAGTAGCAATACTGTGGAGGGCAGGAACTGTGTTTTGTCCCCTGGAAAATCACTCCAGCTGGATACAAAGTAGCTAAAGCACAGTCTTTTTGAAAGCAGTATGGTTTAGACTCGAACATGTGAGCCTTGGTTTCAGTCATCTTCTTGTGGTGATATGTAACCTCATACACATTATTTTCAAGGGCTGTGGTGGCAGTACATATACTGCTTGGAGGTTTTAATAGTTGGCCTTGATTATTAGGAAGTAACAATATATGCCACAGTGAGAAGGCACTTAATTTTGTCATCTCACTCATCTACTTTACAGAGGGATCTTGTCCCAAATCTTTCTGGATTCCAAGATGGTGGAATATCCTGCTCAGATTTTAAAATTCTCTGGCAAGACATGTTCTGTGATACTAAATGCATCATATTCGTTCTTAAATATTTCACTTCATTAATAGAAAAATCAATTAATCATTGCAGGTAAATGTGACATGTAAAACAGAGATGAGCACAGGAAAAATTTGGTTAGAAGTGGAAGACAAAAAAAAGTCTGCTTTCTTGTACAGTAGTTCTATAGAATTGCTTCTGAACTGCAGAAATCTAATTTTACTCCCTAAACTAATTAAGTTTATTTTTTCTACTAATTAATATCTTAGAGAATTTTAGAACAGAAGTTATCTAACATGATGATTGAATTAAGGAAAAATAAAGTTAAAACTTGAATAAACTAATATTTTCCTATGTGCACTGCTGTATAATACTTGCTGCATTGTCTGATTGTGCTGAAATCAATAAAATGTTCTGCATCAATTTTCTTTCATAACTAACTTCTGTGACGATTTTTACAGTGGAATAAAGGTTTTCCAAAGCATTGAAAGCACTTGGTATTCCTGCAAACTGAAGCTTTTAAAGTAATAGCATGCATTTCTTCCTGTTGCGTATAAACAACCTCACTGCATTTTGTTTTGAGTGGTTTTGGTTTTGGATTCAGAATCTATTCAATATCATATTTCTGCATATTGATTGAAATGCATTAAGCTATTATCTCAAATGGCACATTCTGGAAGTTGAAAACTCTCTTTCCAGTAGTCTTTTCTACTGGGGGGTTACTGTAAATCTGTGAAAGAATTCCAAGTTAATAATTTCTTAATTTGCTCTGTTAGTTGCCAGATAGGGGCTGAAATCTCCTAGGGTATTACAACCAAACTGTGTTTGAATTACCTAGGGGATGTTTGCTTTCATTCTATTGATCATCTGCTTACCCAGTTTCTACTGGTGATGGGTTTCACATGATTATAGCTCTTTAAAAAAGTATTTCTTACACTAAAATATTCAATACCCTTGAATTCTTCCTTTCAAAAAGTGAATCAATTTCTTCAATAGTCTATGAAGAACTCATACAAAACTGAAATCTTAATGAAATTAGTTTAGAAGACCCAGTTTTATTTTCCTATACTTGATCTTAAGAGTTAACCATCCTATAATCAAAGCAGTTGAGGTAGCATCAACTCAGTTATGCTGAGAGCTGTGTCTTTTATTCCTCATTCCCTGGATTTTTATTTTTTTTTGGTGTGTGTGTATGCTACCATAGGCATATAACCAAAATGTGAGAGAAGCAATCAATAGGAGTAAATTTTTATTAAAGAGACAGTGTTAGGATTGCTGCTATTTTCTGAGATCTTTCCTTGTTTTCCTGTCCCCATGTGCTAGCTGTAGTTACATTTTACGTTTGTATCTGTTTGCAATGGGTACATTGCAATAGTCAATCTGAAGGTATAGTTACTTGCATTATTTTTTTTATATCATTAGTTGTTCAAAAGTAAAAACTAACCTCTTGGATTTCCCTTCCCTGTTTCTAGGGCACCAGCTGATGATGCATCAAGGCTTTTGTATTCTATGGTGCAAAGTTATTCTCAGCTTGTTTTGCTCTTCTCTTTCCTCTCAAATTATTTGTGGCTGACTTTATTAGTAGAGCTTATTAATTATATATGGCATAAGCATGGATGCCATATGCATTTTCATATTTGGAGGTGTACAATGAAGAAGAAATGACTACTGTAGTGCATCACAACCAATCCCTGGCTAATTTTTCTGTCATTACTTATAGCAACAATCTGCATTCTTTGCAGAGTGATGCTGCCTTTCACTATATTCAAGATCTACTGTCATTCATAAGGCAAATATGTGATTGCATAATGATAAAGAAATAGAAACTTGCAGTTTGAATTTCCCTAGATTAAGAAACCATCTCTTAGTCTATTTGTGACAGTTTTTTCTTTTCTTTTTTTTTCACTAGCCTTCAGGTTTTATTTTGTATTTTCTCAAGATACAGGATTACTTAGAGAAATTCAATAGACATTTTAGAACTCAATTGTCACTTACAAGGATGAATTATTTGGCTAGGTCTCTTGTCAGTCCTTAACGTAGCTACATGCAGCACATATTCATAAATCAATGTGATTCATATATTAATGAAGAACACATAGATAAAGCCACTGAGAAAGGATAATGAATTGTGTGCAACAAAGACTGGTTAAAAACAGTGCTGGTGGCAGGGGGAAGCATAGAGAGTCACTATACTTTATATTTCTCATTTCTGGGAGCTTACACAGAGACATTGAAAACAACCTGTCTGTAAGAAAAATCCCTGTAGGATAACACTGAGTTTCATATCAGTTATTGGAATTTGATTTCCTCTATTTTTTTTGCTTGCTATTAGCTTAGTGTTTTTAATTTCCTTGGGGATGTTTGCTTTTTTTTTTATTCCCTATTGATCTTGTCATAGCCCATGCTAACCTAATTTCTATTCGGGATGGGTTTCACATGTTTTCAGATTGTCAGAATTCAGATTTAAATTGAGCAATTGAGCTCCACTTAAGAGATGAGAAAGATCTTGTTAACTCTTTAGTTTTGTAAATATTGTCTAGTAGGGTGGGATTTCATATGGTCCAAAACAAGTCTCTGCTTCTATCTCAAATTTGTCTAGACGGACTGAGTTTTAAGCAACCCTGATTCCAGTGCTCCTAGGAGACCTTGATGTTTGCTCAGCTAGAGCCACACACAGTCTGCTGCAGCAGCAGAGCCATGGTGGAGGCTGCCAGCTGGGGCTTGGCAGCACAGTTCACAGTGCTGTGCCAGGGGTGTAGTGAGCTGGCTGCCTGTTGGCAGTGGCTGGCTGTAGCCCTTCGCTTCAGCTCCTTAAATGCTTCCTAGTTTTTCACTTCGGGGTCGTTACCACTTGTTAATGTCAGCCAGTCAATGAAGGCTAGACCCTAGCTGAAGCTCACTAAATACCCTCCTTCTGTATTCTGTGGTTGATTTCCCAACTTTGTTCAAACAGGTTGCTAGAAATTGGTAAGTGGAGGTGGTAAAAGATATCTGAAATGTAGATTTATTACCAAATTGATAGAATTATTATGTCAAATATTAGTAATTTCTTTTGAAGAAAATAACTATGGCAAAAAGTCCCTTTTAAAATTCACTTGTTCATGCTTTTTAGCATGCAGACATGCAGCTGTCCTGAGAACATCAGAAATACAAAATCCTGATGTGCTAAATTTCTGCATTTAGAATCCTTCTTCAATTATGTGCATGTAGATATCGCTGTGACAACTTCACTCCATTTGTTCCCCAGTGTCCTTTCAGCTAGGAGGTCAAAAGAGTAAACAAGAAGTGGGAGATTCTTGTGTTTGGGATGGATCAGATACTATTACCAAGTTGTCCAGGTGGTTGTCACTTCTTTAAAGCTTTTTAAATCAAGGCAGATTTGGAAGGGTACAATGTTGATATGATAGATTCATTTGTCTTAATTATAGCAGATTAAAATACAAAACATCTGCAACAAACACTAACTTAGAGGGTTTTGTTATTCAGTAACAGCAAAGAATTTTTCATATAGCTTATCAAAACTAAAAGTGGTGATATAAAAACAATGTGAAATTATATTTCTTAGATCAGAGCTTCATCACAATTATTGACTATTACTAGTCTAAAGCAACTAAATAAAGATCTCTTATGTTATCTTAACATACAGTACGTGCTGGGCATTGTATATCTTGCAAAACTGAGTAACAGCTTTCCCAGTTTCCCTCAGCTACTTTTTTAGCCTAAGCGGGTTGTGAAGAGAGAACCACAGAAAGTACTGAACCACACATTGGCAACTTGCATATAATGAAAAAAAGTGTATTTATTTTTGCATATTGAAGGGTGGAGGTTTGCAGATTTGGGGTTTTTTTCAGTATTTTTATTGGTTGGATTCTCAGACTGCCCACAAGCAGAGGATCAGATGGCCTTGGCTGAAGGGAATTAAAAAAATAAGAGGTAACTCTAAGGCAGTGTTTTAGTTGGTAACTACTCCCTGCCTCCAGTATTACATCTAGCCAGTAGCATAAGTGCTTATTTCACTAACAACTTAGTTTTATAGCAAATATATCTGAATTTACAGCAAGATAAACTAATATGCATCAGAAATTACATTTGANGGCAATGAGTTTAATGGTCCCTCTGCTGTTGGCACAGTTATCGCACCAGGGGCCACAGGAGACCCCAAGTGATTTTCAGACTGTGCCTGACATTTGATAAATAAAGCATCCATGAACTACAGCTACAGGATTTTGCATACTTACAGGTATTCAAACCTATAGCAACCCTCCATTGTGCCTTCAGAACCTACCTGAGGTTTTGTTTGATCCAAAATTGCTGATAAATTTTAATGGCTAATTTCAGGGTGAAATAGTTTATTTACAAAGTGAAGGAAGCATTATGCCATTTGATCCTTTCCATCCAATGCTCATGTGTCAGAGCATTTACTGTGATGGGGGTTATTGGCATTCAAGTCTTCTGAAGGAAGGATTGGAATTTGTGTAGCTCATAGCCCATGAGCTTCTGAATCTGTGGTTTGCATCTGGCAGAGAGGTCCCTCTCTACTTGAGGTGTGCACACTCGGTCTGAAAGAGCTAGGTTCTCACACCATTGTGAATGCTGTATGCACTCTAGCTTTACACTTCTGTGGTTGCTCTTGTTTGACATCTATGAGTGGAATAAAAGCTTTATTTCAGTGTGAACCAGGCCTTCTGCTTCCTCACCTCAGGGAAAATAAAGCAGCCTCCACTGCACTTTTATCTTGATTTGATCTCAGTCTTTGCTTTCAGAAAACATTTTGATTTCGTGGTTCAACCAAAATACCGATCATGCTGAGGAGTTGTGCTTGAGACCCTCTCTCCTGCTCACAAGGCAGGAGTTACCCAAGAGGAGGCCAGAAGGGGCTGAGAATGGGAAAGCAGTCTGAAAACTGTGGTAAGTCTAGTGACTAAGGTACCATCATTCCTCATGTCTCAGTATGAGATATTCCTGAGTAATGTGCAAAAATAACAAGCCAGAAAGACCTTACTGGCTGAAAAGACAGCAAATACTGTGAAAGCCACCATGCTAAATTGTTTAGTTTTTACATAGCACTAACTTTTTTTATTATTGAGCTCAGAAAATGATGTTTTATTGCAATATCCACACTATATTCTTTGAACTGTATTGAGCTGTTTATATAGCTTCATAAACCTTTGAAGAAGGCCTTGCCTGGCCTCTGAACCATTGAAGGGATTATTTTCTCTGGGGAAAGAAACTGCCTCTTCTTTGGGGAAGACTGTGTAGAGTCAGGCTTGGAACTGAATAGCCACTAAGTGGATCAGGCAGGGAACCTCTGAGTCCTGGACTCAATTGCCCTTAACATCAAGTGTGGGGTTCATTTCCAGATGTGGGTTTATTTCCTGCTGCCAGTTTATTTGCAAACACTTCCTTGTGTGAGAGCAAGACGCCTAATCACCAATTCTGACTGTTACTTTTCAGTATTCCAGTCTGCATCCCGCACTACGTATATAGTAGTTCTATGTGAACAAGTGCAATTCAGGGCATCCTAAAATTTCCATTACTATGGTATATAGAGAGATTTGCAAATGTAAGTTCTAGTCAGTGTTTGCAGAAGCCATACCAGCCAATGGATGCTTATGAATGCTATCTAGGCCATTTCTTCTGCAAAACTCTGTTCTGGATTGCAGATAATTAGAGAAAGAAGTGTAATTGTTCAGTTTGGTGTATTTGTTTGCAGATTCATTCATAGAAAAGCTTTTGTACTTCAAGTGCTGGACGAGAGCTTGTCTATGGCATTTTGTAATTATTTTCATCGCAGGGGTAGAGCATTTTGCACAAAATGACATACAGGATTGAATCTAACATGTTATCTAACANGCCTTATCCTTGTCTTTTGTTACTAGTTTTCCGAAGCCCTTTTGCAACATCCACAATCTTCCTGGAAAACCCATATAGGGATATAACCACGGTTCTGCTTTTTCAAGATTGCATTAGGATTATAAAAATCAAATAGGAAGATAATGAAATGCAAATACATCTTCCTGGCAGAGTACCTGCTCCAAGGGAAAGTCAGTTAATGCAGAGATTAAATTCAGAACTGATACATACGTGATAAGTCTGGATGTTTTCCAAAGTGATACCATACTTTAGACTCAGACTTTGGTACCTTTTGTGTGTCTGCCCTCTCTGGGAGAGGAATCTCTTGTGGAACACTTGAGATGCCAAAGTCCTTCTTTCCAGCAGCCACATACTGTACATGTCAACCAAAGCTGGTAAAGCATTTATTTACTTTAAACCCCCCTAGTAGGCTAGTAAATTCAGTGGGACTAGCAACTGGTTACTAATGCCTCTAATGCTTTTAAATTGCATTTAAATGAATAAAAATATAAACCTAGCTCTTAATTTAACTCATTTCATGCTATAAGCAAAATATATGTTTGTGGAAACCTAGTATGACAATGCATTCCAATTACATGATGTATCAGTTCTGCAGATATCCTGGGGGTGGGGGAGAAGTTTTGACGTGTTTTAATGGGCGAACATCTAAAGATTCAAAGGCAACAATCTTTGTCATCTTGCAGTACTTAACTGGAATGCAATAATATGTTTCATAGAAACATTCATTTGTAATGATAATAGTAAACTTTGTTAAAGGTGAGCTCTCTCTCTTATTCAAGTAGGAAACTGCTCATTTGCAGAAGGAAATCATTTACCTGGCACTCTTTATATAAAGATCCAAATTGTAATGTATTGCTTTATAACTGGACTTTTCAGGCTTGATGCATAACTCTCTAGCAGGAATACAGCTCTGGATGAGCAAGTAATAGTTCTTAATAAAATTATGCAGAGTTCTCATTATCATTTCTGAGGGACTGTTTCTATAAAGTTCTGGTGCTTTTTTTGTATTCTGTCAGATCTTTCCATAAAGTAATGATAGTTTTTTAAGTTTCTTTTGACTATTTCCTGTTCTTTTTTTCTGTTCACAAACATACACCTTGGAGAATAAGTGTGAGCAATTTGACAGGAAATTAAGGGATTTTGTGATGAAAGCATTGGCCTGAAGCTCTGGAGATATGGACTCAGCACCTCACTCTGTACCAAAGCTTTTTTGTGTGTCCTGGAGCTGGCAGCCATGTGCAGTCTGTGGGGTATGGGGAGCAGACAGGACATGTTAGACGTGGAGCATGGTTCTGAGCAAGGCTTGGTGGCCCCACACAAGCCCTTCCTGCTAGCTGGGAGACATAGCAGCAGCCCACCTGAGCCCAGGGGCACTGAGCTGCACCTAGTGGGATGACAGATTCCCAGGTTTAGGCAATCTCACCAGCATTCCACTGACCTGACCCAGCTCCTGTTTAGCTGGTGGGCAGACCCACAGTTCCTAATGTAGGACCCACAGACTCCACATAGATAGCAGCACTCACCCATCCTCAGTAGAGCATGGGGGCCCCTTCAGCTCTGTCCCTTCCTCAGGGTTTCATCCAAATGGCAGTGATATTCCAATCATTCTCCTGTAGTCTTTCCCAAAGCTCCAGTGATGCTGTTCTCATCTCAAAGTCAATCTCATTGCAGCTCCCAGGTAACTTCTTCAGATAACACCTGCATAAATGAAGGCAGATACAGGGCTCTCTCTAATAAAGTAAATATGATTATTTTGCTTTTGGGTATAGAACACAACTCATTTCCTGAGCTATGCTCTTTGTGTAATGTTACTTTTATAAACATCCATCTGCTTCATCACTGTCATTTTGAAAGCCAATACCCTTTATCTGGGAATGATGGTATGTTGTCAGTTTTCTTAAATGAGACTGCAACAAGATTGGAAATCGTTGACCCTATAGTAAATCAGATAATTTCCCTAGGCTCCCGTTTCCCTTTATGGAAAATGTAGGAGCATTGCAGGGGTTTAGTAAAAGCTCTTGTTACTGATGGACAGCAGACAGTGGAGAACTGCAGAAGGTGCCCTATTGTTTGCTGAGTATTCAGGTAACCTCACCAGAGTTAACCATCCTCAAAAACATTACCTCCAGATTCAAATTATTATTCAAAATATATGTATATCTGAAAGGAATGATAATACACTCAGTAGAATGAAGATCATTCTGGACTTAGAATAAACATAGCTGAGCTTTCAGCTAGACTGAGAGTGTCTTGATGCCAGAATAAACAAACTCCAGTTTTTCTTTGGCCTTCCTTTGGAAAAACTAGCTGCACACACATGGCTGCCAACTTCTGTTGGCTGAGTTAACATGCTTCTTCCAAATACAGATTTAACTCAGCCAATGATTACAATAGGCTATCTTTGCCTTTATATGGTTGTTTCATATTTCTCTGCATCTAGCTCAGCCTACTCCCAGTTATGTCTCCAGAGATTAAGAAACCAGCTTTGTGTTTCTGGGCATCCTTTTTATTTCTTAAGGTAGTGTGATACAGATGCTTTCATGCTTAAGGGGTGCTACACCCACAATTTCTAGTCAGCTGTTGAAACCTGATAGCATCAACAAAGAATGATGCTCTCAGTGTTAAGAGCAGTCCCCTTCTCACTCCGAGAAAGATGTTGTTCTTGACCATTCTCCTATGAGACTGATCCATATTCAGCTTTTTAAAAAGTGTTTTAAATAAGCAGCAGACATTGTTTACACATGAAATAATTCTTTGTCCAAATCTTCACCATATTTAAGAAGAAGGGTGTTTATATGCCGCAAAGAAAGAGTTTTTCCCAGGAAATGGTCTATAAGCTCTGCACTAGCAGAACAAGAATAACAAGAAGGGATTCTGCAGGTACATTCTACAGGTGCATCAATGAAAAAAGGAAGGTCAAATAAAACATTCCCCCCCAAAGAGCAAGAATGGAGAACTAATAATAACAGATGAGGAGAAGGCCGAGATTCTCAACAATATCTTTTTTCTTCCATCTTCACTGGCAACCTCTCTCCCAACACCTCCCAAGTTAAAAAACCAGAAGGTAGGGACCAGGGCAGTGAAGTCCCTCCCACCCTATGTGAAAATCAGGTTTGTGACCTCGTGAG
>VWZO01020277.1:14661-47228 GCA_013396975.1 Bucco capensis | reverse complement strand
TGGATTTGGCAGAATCAAATGGCCATTTTTATTAGTAGTATTCTTGGAGTAACAGCAAAAAAACCCACAACCTAAAGCAGGATGACAGTAGCACAGAATGTTAGGGCTTGAAAGGGACCTCTGGAGATCATCTAGTCCAACCCCCTGCCAGAGCAGGAGAGCCTAGAGCATCTTGCACAGGATGGGGTCTAGTACTACAGACACAGATTTTTAGGATACATTTCCTTCCCCTCTGTCCTGAGTTAGAATCCTCTCCACACTACAAAGGCAGTAACTTCCAGCCCAACATGTTTTGTTAGCATGTATAGATCACAGTTTCTATTTGACTCTCCCACCAGAAATTTCCCCCTTTGAAGTGGATTTCATTGAACAAGAGAAGAACCCACCAATGGTCTCAGTGGTTTGAATAATAGACTGAACTGTGCCCTACAGCCTTTGTGAATTGACACACTGGGGAAAGGGATGGACCAACACCAGTCACCTGATTACCAGCTTAAACATAATGAAACTAGTTCTCTCTTATTTCCAAACACACTCAAAAAGTGCCCTAAAGGTGTCTGACAGTGACCTGCAGACAGACTCAAGAGCACCACAACAGTGAGGACTATTCCTTGCTCTCTCTCTCTCTCTCCTCAGCAGGGTCTTGGGTCCCAGCTTCCTAGCTCCAGAGGTGAGGCAGGAAGGAGAGAACCAAGAGCCAGCTAGGACAGGAAAGAGGTGGAGATGGACTGATAACATTGGCTTGTGATCACAAGTAATATTCAGCTGGAAAAGCTAGTAAATAATGGAAAAAACTGGTTGTGATTGCAAGTGAAAATTAACAACCCTGTAACAGTATCACAGTATGTCAGGGATTGGAAGGGACCTAGAAAGATCATCTAGCCCAACCCCTCTGCCAGAGCAGGATCAGAAAGGTCCTCGGAAAGCAGGGAGCAGGATGAAATCCAGGTGAGCTTTTCCTTTAAAGAAATTGAATTAATTATTCAGAAGCTCAGAAAAATCAGCCTAATGTAGGAAATGATACCTGATTATTTCCTCAGCACACAAAGCATCTCTCTCACAAGCTGCATGAGCGAATCAGGAAGATTATCAGAATGCTGCTGCCAGAGAAAGCAAAAAACTTGGCATGAGAAGGAAGCTTTAGCTCCTCTCCCCATTTACTGAATGGCAAAATAGTCCCTTTTCCATATGCTGCTGTCACATCTCAAACACTGAGTTCAGGTTTGGGGTCCTCACTTCCACAAGGACATTGAGGTGCTGGAGTGTGGCCAGAGAAGGGCAAGGAAGCTGGGGAAGGCTCTGGAGCACAAGTGTGCTGAGGAGCAGCTGAGGGAACTGGACTTGGTTAGGCTGGAAGAGGCTCAGGAGACTTTCTCACTCTCTCCAACTCACTGAAAGGAGGTTGGAGCTATGTGGGGGTTGATCTCTTCTCCCAAGGAACTAGCAATAGGACAAGAGGACACAGCCTCAAGATGTGCCAGGGGAGGTTTAGGTTGGATATTAGGAAACATTTCTTCTCCTAAAGGGTTGTGTCAAGCTCTATCCCAGGCTGCCCAGGGCAGTGGTGGAGTCACCATCCCTAGAGGGGTCTAAAAGCCACGGAGATGTGGTGTTGAGGGACATGGTTTCGTGGTGACCTGACAGTGTTAGGTTAACAGTTGGACTCGATGATCTTAAGAGGTCTTTTCCAACATGAATGATCCTATGATCATTTCACCTCTGCTTACTTAAGGAATATTCTGTATTATAAACCACTTTGTATGAGCACAGCACCACTTCAAATCAAAACAACAAAGGGGCTTATTCTGAGTTATCAAAGCTAGTTTGTCCTCAAAACCACTTCACTCTGCAGAGGCAGGAACCTACTTTCATTTTGAATACAGCTCCTGCTACCCTCTCCAGGGACTCCCAGCTTTTGAACAACATCCTTTACCAGTCTAACAGCTGGTAAAGCAAAGCTCTGCTTATCCATTTAACACCATCAACGAGCTACCAAGGCTGCTGACAGTTCTGCGAGGTTAAATACCGCCCAAAATATTTTAACAGATGATTTCCCCCCCCCCCACCCGCCTTGAGTTCCTAATCCCAAATGTAAGCAAGCAGCATTTAGGGGTTTTCTTTTTGCCTCCTCTCTTTTTCTTTTTAAAGGTGAATCCACTATTTTCCAAGCTGCTAAACAGCTTAGGCTCCCAGAATGAATTTCAGCCACACTCCAAAAAAAAAAAGGAGTAACACGGGTTAAAATGTAAAACAAGCCCGTTTCAAAGCAGCCTCTCTAGACATAACACTGAGGAACAACTGTTAACGAGCACACAATGAACCCACCAGGTGCCTGTGACACTGAGCAATCAAAGATCACTCGAGAAAAGGTTTGCAAGGCTCAAACGCAGAAAGCCCAAACAACTTGCAGACAAATGTGTAGGTGGAGGAAGCATGTGTATGTGGGAGCAACAATTCACACAGTGCTTTCACTGCTTCGAAGGAAGCTTCACATTATCTGTCCTAAAAATAGCCCCATTTAGAGGCGAGAGCAGCAGCACAAGTTACCTGCCCCAATCTGCCTGGAAATCAGCACAGCTCATGTGGAAGAGACTCCCGAGGTTAACAACTTGAATTCCCTGTCCTTAGTTTGCCCTCAGAGAAGGGACCAGCTTGACAGTCTGGCTAGCTCCTCTTTTGTCTAACCTGTGCCAAGGATCTAAGAGCTGACTTCTGGCAAGCATCCACCAGCAGCAGACACTGATGGAAAGAAAAAAACAACAACACTGCTTCCTCCAGCTTTTCTAGGAAGTGAAGTGATTGCACAGTCATTTCTGCCTCTCAAAGGAGGATCCCCCTGCAAGCTGCTGACCCCAGGTTGCAGTCTGGCTACTACCCAAATTTCTAACCAGCTTTCCTGCTTCCTTTCTCCTCATCAGGTCGAAATTTCTAGGACAGCTAAAACCTCCCTCAATTCAGAAGGGAAGCATAGCTCAACCTTTTCAAAAGAGCAGTATCACTTTAAGTTAAACACTTTCACACTTTCCAGGCACATTATTTGGATACAAAAGAAGTATTAATCATTAAGGTTGGAAAAGACCTTGAAGATCATCAAGTCCAAACTTTTATCAAGTGAGAACTATGATAAACTAGCACAGGGGTTTATTTTGGGAAGCTCATAAGAGGATGCATCATTCTGATAAGGATAAAAGTAGAGGTAAATAGTGTGATTTTTCACTTCTGTTAATATTAATCAGCGTTGCTCATCAATTTCAAGTCAGCAGACAGCACAGAAATACATGAAAAAGCATCAGAAAAATACCATTTTCACTGCACAGATATAACTTAGCTTTAAGTTCACTACCCAGCAGAAAATTCTGCAGTGTATTTCCCCAAAACCACCAAACTAGCAATGCTTTTTCACTACAGCTCTGCTCAATGAAATCCTTGGGCAATGTGAATTCTGCAAAGCATATTAGGTAGAAATGCCAAGAGTGAAAACGTGAAAATGCAAAGTGTTAGGCTCAAATGGCTCAGTCACCTACAGCTCAACACATCAGCAATACTCATGAAAAAGCCTCGAAGTTTCAGTATCCTTGCACAGTTTGAAGAACAGGTGCATGAAACAGAAGAGTGTACAGACACAGTAATTGCCAGCCAGCGGGAAAACACATCTGGTCCAAGTGACATCATGTCAGTGGAGAGTAATCAGGACTACAACACAAGAGGGAATTATTTAGCTCACCCTACAATCACTCCTTTCTTGTGCATCTCAGCTGCTTTCTATGCAAAACCACTGAAAACATGTTCTGAAGTGGTAAAGTTTTCTCTGAAGACAGAGCAGCGCTCAGCACATCCTGGAGGAGTTTTGCATGCCTATGGCTAAGTGCTCAAGCCTGCCTTTGACCCATGGAAATGCAAACTAAAGAGACTAACGATCTGCTATCTGCCAGGCGTCAGGAGACAGCTTGCAGCTCCCACCTCGGAGATGCTATCTGCAACCGACTCCCGCTTAGCAGAGCTACAAAGGAGAGGAGGGAAGAGGAATTCCTGTCTGCTGGATCAGAAGGACAACGTTGTGCAGCTGCCACAGGCTTTGGGAAATGATGATGGAAGCTAGCAAGGTGATATTTGGAACCAGCAGTCACAATTTAGGTTGAATGTTAGGATGAAGTTGTTCCCCAGGAGACGATGGTGAGACACTGGCCCAGCTTGCCCAGAGAGGTGGTGGCAGCCCCAGCCCTGGCAGTGTTGGGGCTGGGAGCAAACTGCTCTAGTGCCAGCTGTCCCTGCCCATGCAGGGGAGTTGGGAATAGAGGAGCTTGAAGGTCCCTGCCAATTCTGTGATTCTATGATAATTCCTGCCACTGCTCTGTGAGAACAGAAAACCATAACTCTTCTGTCCACTGCCAGCCCAAAATTCACTTGAGACAGATCTCCCCACACAAAAGATCAGCTGTAAAAAGCACTGTGGCTTGTGTTTTGGTGAAAATAAAAGCCATGCCACATATTTGGGCATCTCTGTCTCCAATGGATTAGTCTTGGTACAACTAAGCATATCATAAAATAAACCAACACCACTGGCATTGACTGAAAAGTATTGCAGAGAGTCCTGGCAGGGAAACAAGTGTGGAGAGTGAAGAAACACTGCCCCAGTCTCGAGGTAAAGGGCTGGTTTGATGGGGTGGTATCTGCAGGAGAGCATTTGGACTGTCACATCTTCCAGGGTTGTTTTTTTTGTTTTTGTTTTGACCATTCCTGAAATAATCTATGCTAGGTATCTTGCTAACTCAGCAGGCAACATATTTGCACTGTATGGAGCTGGCTATTTGCCTGTAAGCATTGAACAGGCTAATGGAAAATGAAGCAGACCAGATTTCCAATTCAAAAAAAAAAAATGCTTTCTAAAATATCCTGCAGCTAAAGCCATGAAAACTATGATAAAAAACCTGCAGTCTTTTCCCATTTCTACAGATGAATTATTTGGTTCTATCGAGAAAGCTAGTTTGAGAGACACAAAGGCTCCCAAACCAGTGATTTCCAGAACTGTGAATTTGGAATTCTTTCAAGCATTATATCCACAGAAAATAGTTTCAGAGGTTGCCATTTCAGAATTGAGCAGCATTCTAATCCCTCAGCTTTTGCAACAAGCTGAAGGCTTTCTTTTGGCTATGAACTAGTTTTAGATATGACTGCCATAAACCTCAACATTTTTCCTTTTACTAGGCAAAACCATCTTGCAAGGAGTTCTAGTACACCACAAAACACACAAAGCAAAACTCTAAGCTCCTCCTACTCCCATAAATCTATAAAAATGAAATACCTGTGACTCAATTAGGAACTCTCTTGTGTTCAAACCTATTGCTGTGCCTCATCTGTATCTTTCAATGCAAAAAACTGAAAGCAAGATTACACCATACCCAGGTAGTTACCATTCAACAGTAACAGAATCCCAGCATAGGGAGGATGGGAGGGGAGCTCTGGGGATCATCTAGCCCAACTCTCCTGCTCCAGGAGGCTCACCCACAGCAGGTTGAGAATCTCTCTAGAGAAGGAGCAGCCTGGGCCAGGGCTCTGCACCCTAACAGTAAAGAATTTTTTCCTTCTGGTCAGGTGGAACCTCCTGGGTTCCAGTTTGTGCCCATTGCCCCCTGGGCTGGCCTTGGGCACTGCTGAGCAGAGTGTGGCCCCAGCCTCTTGCCCCCTGCACCCTTCAGCTCTGGCTCTGCTCTGCTCCAGGCTCAGCAGCCCCAGGGCTCTCAGCCTTTCCTCCTGCCACAGATGCTCCAGTGCCCTCAGCATCCTGGGAGCCTCTGCTGGACTCTCTCCAGTAGTTCCTTGTCTCTTTGGAACCAGGGAGCCCAGAACTGGATACAATAGTAGGTGGAGTAGAGGGGAAGGAGAACCTCCCTTGACCTGCTGGTCACACTCTTCTTGATGCACCCCAGGAGAACACTGCCTTCTTGGCCCGATGCAGTCACTCATGTGCATGCACCACCTTTAACATCTATTGCTTTTCTAGAATTGCTCAAGAACTTAAAGATAACACATCCGAAGAAAAAAGCATTATATGACCACATCAACAGATTATCTGTCCCTTCAAATCTGTATCCTCATCAACACAGGTGCCAGAAGTTCACAACTACCCACTGCTACAATAGCCAAGGGCAACTGTTTGACCCATTAGCCTACCCTTTGTTCCAAATCACTTTTTTATTGCTTAGCTTTCAGCTAAGGTAAAAGCAACTCTTGCTTTTACCATTATCTGCTCACATATCTTGAAGACTAGTAAAAAATGCACTGAGAATTGAAAGCATTTATATTCACAGACACCAGTGATAACACTTGTTACTATACATCAGCTTGCAAACCTTTGCAGTACCAATATAGGCTAGAGACAAAGCCCTGGGAAAACAAAAAGGAAATCTACCATCAAGATCCTTATTTCCACTTCCCAGAGTTAGCATTTTTGCTCCCAGATAGAAATGGAGAAAGAGGCACTAGATTTTTATCTGTGTCTTTGAATATGGAGATTAGTAAGTCAATGGTCTGTCCCCAAAGTAAAGCTGAGAGGTGTAACTTCCACCTGGATCTTTCTTCTGGAGAAAAGGTGTTTACCCTGACAGCACTAGCTTGGCAAGAAGTAATAAACTTTCATAGCCCAGAATAGTTTTGGTTGGAATAAGATCATGGAGTCCAACTGTTAACCCAACACTGCCAGATCAGCACTAAACCATCTCCTCTCAGCACTTCATCTCCACATCCTTTCAATCCTTTTAAAGGAGTTTTAAAAAAAGCATTTGGATTCATTTCCAGTCTCTGAGTTGATGTTAAAGGAAAAAAAAAGACCCAACAACCCTGCTACATGTTTTGGAACTTTGCTGTTAGTTGTATGTAGTAAAAGAAAGAAGATTTAAACAGCAAAATCTTCTTGGGCTTCATGAAGTGTGAATTTGATCTCTCCAAACTCAAGTTTGTTCTTCTCACATCATTGGAATGTGCTTACAGATAGCTTTCAGATCCTCTCCATTTCTCATCAAGAGCTCTTTACACACTAGATAATTTTGATTTTGAAATCAAAACCTCCATAGCAACAACAAAAAAAAAAAGCTTGAGGCAGCTGCTCAGCTGCTTTTGGCACAGTGGCAGACAGACCACTCACCTCTCTGGTGATGTTATAAACGACCAGAGGACTGTAAAAGAAATGTCAGAAATTACAAAAGGGAAATACTTGGGATAATGTTTTGGTGATGCTGGTAAAAGCTGTGCTGATGGAGGTTAAGCATGAGGAGGTTTTCCTTCTTTTCCTTCCCTGGGCTTCTCTAAGTATCTCCTTTTCAAACTGCCCACAAAAAGCAAACCTGCAGAGTTTCAGTTCTAGAACTTCTAGCAGCATTTGAACTACTGAATCACCTACCACTGCTCAGCTCCAGCCCAGCTAACCTTGTGGCTAACACCAGGATGGTATGGGTGTTTATGCAAGCACCAATCACCAGCCAAAGCTTATTAAATAATCCATTGTTGACAAAGTCTGAATGTGCCAATACCAAAACCATTGGAAGGGTTTCTTCTTACACAATGTCACAGTGCTCCTGTAAACCTTGAATAACCACTGAGGAGAGTTATCTTCCACTGCCACTTACTGTCTTGTTTTGAGCTACTGAATCTACTGAAACATCACAGAGAAGAGTTTGGTCTAAATGCACAATGTCAATTTTTGGTTTAAACTAGTTCTAGGCTAGATGCACAATGTCAATTTTTGGTTTAAACTAGTTCTAGGCTAGATGCACAATGTCAGCTTTTGGAAGGACAGACCTTCTCCCTTTTCTATCACTGATATAATGCAATAAAGCACATTTAAAAGCACTCAAATGTTATCAGTCTCCAAGTATCAATCCTTCAGCAGAACTCCTATTTGCACATATTGCACCTTTGCAAGCAGGAATTACCTTCAGCAATCTTTCTGAAGTCACCAGAGCTACACATGGAGATTTCAGGCTCCTCAGCAAGTTTATGCATGATCAGAACACACTCTGTCCCACAGCAGCAGTTCACTTCAACCTTCACATGTCTTCCAGTTGCAGCTCTCAAGCACAAATAATACTCTTCCCACTGATGAAAGTGGATTTTCTTCCCAGTTTTCCCTCTAATTCAATATGCAGCTCTGGCCAGCTTATCTGCACTTGGTATTTAAATTTCCTTCTGGGCAAAGTGAGGCAAATTATCAGTTAATGCCAAAGTTACTTGACCATTTTAATCTTGATGGCAGTCTGTGTGGCTGCCAAAGGAGGCAATAGACTCTTTCCCTATTTATATGCCAGCACTGGCATTCTTATGGTTGCAAGGTGAGATGCCTTGGGAAATCAGTTTGCCTGGAAAAAGAATCATTCCTTGGGATAAATTTTCAGCTGGATCAGTTCTCTGAACCAGCTCACTGAGCAACTTAAATGAAGTACTCCTCTCCATTACAGGATTTTACTGCCTGAAATCATCAGTTTGTTCTACAGGTGCAATGTGGCTTTCACCTTCCATAAAATAAGAAGGAAAGAGAAGCAGAAGCACAATAAAAGATGGGAAAAAAAAAATCTGAAAATGATACTTAAGAACTGAGGTTGAAAAAATAAGATATTTTCACACTGTAGCAAACAGGAATTTGTCTCAAGTGCCTTCAGCTGTTGCCTAGCTCATCCTAATGGGTATGAAAATATTCTTAGGAGTTTTCTCTCCTCACTGACATGTTATAATCTAACCCCATCCATTCCTCTTTAAGAACAGCAGGATCAGAGTCACAGGCTTCAAGTCAAACCCACATCTTGGCAAAGGCCTGAAGGAAGTAGCACAGAAACCACCTCAGGACCTAGTCTGTGGTGCTTGAATTCCAAATCTCAGCTATGATTCCAAACCTCAGCCAGCAAGTTTCAGGATGAGAGGGAGAACACTTGGGGGAAAAAACAAACCAAAAACTCTCCCAAATTTGTATTTTCCCTCTTGGGAAAAAAATAACAACAGTTCCTTAGTTTCCTAAGAAAGAAAGGGAATGACATCTTGATAAGAATCTCAACAGATTGGGGTTATTTGTGCAAAGGGAGGGGGAGAAGGGAAAAAAGTGTCCACTGACAGCAGGGATAATTAACTCCATCTTACTGTCTGAATTTCAAGTGCTTAGAGAGTGGGATAATAGAAGTAGGTTGTGCATAGGAGAGATGATGTTAAATGATTTTATAGCACCATGAGTGGGCTAGGTAATTTCTCCAAGAGAAGTGGAAGGCAGGATTCTTCAGCAAGAAATCTGCAGGTTAGTCTAAGAGAGGGAAACGAGTTTTAAAAGGGCAACAGAAAACAGTGTAATAAGCAAAAAGGTGAGGGGACACTAAACAGGGAAAATAGAAGTACTGGAATGACTTTGGAAAGGTACAGGTGGAAGAAGAAAAGTACAATCAGGTACATGTTAAAACAAAACTGCCTGGCAAAAAAGTTGCAATTATATCCAGGACATAATTCTTCTCAGGCCTTTAAAGTGCAGTCAGCATGGCATTTCACTCTGACTAAGAGATTTTGTCCTGCAGCTAGTAAGGGTGAAATGAGTGATTCAGGACATGCACATTGCAATAAAGCAAAGTGGAGATTTTCAGTAGCCATTTTTACTATTGCAGGACACAGGTGAGCAAGATTTAATAAGATCTGTTTTCTGTCCCTGCTAAAGACTTCTTAAGGCACACACATATATATATATATATCACAACTGGGTTCAGGTTTGGGCTCCTCACTCCAAGGAGGACATTGAGGTGCTGGAGTGTGGCCAGAGAAGGGCAGTGAATTTGTTGAAAGGTCTAGAGCACAAGTGTTGTGAGGAGCAGCTGAGGGAACTGGGGTTGGTTAGTCTGGAGAAAAAGAGGCTCAGGGGAGACCTTAGCTCTCTACTCCCTGAAAGGAAGTTGGAGTGAAGTAGAGGTTGGTCTCTTCTCCCAAGGAACAGGACATGAGGAAATGGCCTCAGGTTGTGCCAGGGGAGGTTTAGGTTGGATATTAGGACAAGAGGAAATGACTTTCAGATAGACATTTGGAAGAATTTCTTCACTGAGAGGCTATCAGGCATGGCCCAGGCTGCCCAGGGAGGTAGTGGAATCACCAATCCTGAAAGTGTTCAAAAACCATGTAGATGTGGTGCTTGGGGACATGGTTTAGTGATGACTTGGCAGAGTGAGGTTAATGGATGGACTCAATGATCTTTTCTAACCAGAATGATTCTATGATTCATGATGTCAAACCCACTGGTGTCACAGTGGATTCAACACCTATCCCGACACATGTCCCTCAGCAAGTGACACTCAGTTAAAACACAGGGCATCTAAGCACAGTGCATGTCACTTCACAGGGGACTTGGAGAATTCATTACAGTCTGAAAGCACAGGAATGGCAACACATCTGACCCCATCACTGATGGGAGAAACACTTCAAATCTGCTAGTCGGACATGGACAAAAAGGGGAAGTTACTGGAAGTTACTGGAATTAAGGACAGAGCTGCCACCACTGTATGGAACAGTGGGATTTGTTAGGGAGGGGACAGAATCAGAAAAGCTATACAAGTAGGAGCAGGAAGGAGAACTGCTTCTTTGAAACATATGTAGCAAGAAGTATCTGAATCAAGCAGAAAACATAAATACTCCCATTAAACAAATGTCCAAAAATATTCCAGTGCCACAGCTAGCTGCCAGAACTGGCTCCCTGTTATGATACAGGACACCATCAGCACTCCTCATGCTTCTGGTTAGAAAGAATCTGCCTTCCACCATCAAACCCTCCAGTTGTCTCCATATGTAGTTTGTCTCCAGACAGCACTGTTAAGCCACATTCCATAATTCCCTTTTCATCACATAAGCACTAAAAAGGCTTAAATAAGCATGACCTACAAGCAATTGTGGAGTTCAGAACAGATTTTTACTTGTCTTCCACAAGGAAAAGCAAAGTGCTCCTCAGCTTTCTGCACCTGCAAGACTCTGCCATGCTCCAACTCAAATATTTGCAGCTTTTTGTGTATAGTATTCCCATAAAAGAAGGAATGTGGATCAATGGATGCTTGCCTGTAAATTTTCCACTATAAAACCTTTCTGCTTGTAAAAAAAAAAGGAGGTCTACCACCTTATCCTAGCAGGCCATCTGTCTTCACAGTGGTGCCACAAATATTCCTCCAAAATTCCAGCTGAAAAACTTGGCTCTTCACTTGCATTTAGTAGCGGGGACAGAATGAATTTGGCTTAACAGGTTTTGTCTGAAAAGTTAATATGGCTCCTAATTCCAGTGTTAATATGGATCCCAATTCCAGTAAACTATCTCCAAGCTGGCCCACCTGCCTTTCATTTTACATTCCTAAAAATCACTTTTCCAGGGAAAGAATCAGAACTAGAAGATACACAAACAAGTGAACAACAAAGCACCAAGTGCTGATAGTTGCTTAGCATAGCTCTGTGTTTCTCTTGAGTGAAAACTACCAGTCTGAAACCTCCTCAGGGAAGGGTGTCTGAAAGTGTCAAGGAAACTAATGCAAGCTGCTTGTGTTAATGAGTTTAAGTTGCTGGCACCAGAGCTACCTCAGAGTTTCACTCCCTGTGTGATTGTTGGTTTTCTTTTTTTTTTTTCCGGGAGGGAGGAGCAACCTAAAAGGCAAAAATAACCAATTTCAGATCACTGAGAAAATGAAGCATTTTGCACAGGTAATGTGGACATTAGATACTAGAAGTTTAGGCTATAAGGAGTGAACTTGGAAGGTCTGTCTGTGAGGTTTTTTAACTAGTTAGGAGAACTACATGAATTCCACTGAAGAGTTCTAAGCAAACTCCACCCACTTGCCCCAATACTGACCAGGAAGATGCTGCAAAGACCCAACACTGCCTATCATTTCACTCACCTCTAAGGTTATGTGTTTGTTTAAACAGAGTTTGCAACTTCAAGGACAAATCATTTCTGTATTATAATGTTCTTAAGGCATCAAATGCTTCCCCCAAAAATATCCTTTTATGTTAACAGAGCAGTCATTTAGCCTTTCAATACAATAAAGGAGTTACTTTCAAATATAGAAACAGCTGGAAGTTGGACATTTAGGGCAACAGAAAGAACAGGTTAAAAATTACACATTCTTCCTGGAAACCACTCAAATAATTCCATCATGCATCCTTCAGCTTGAGGAAGCTCAAGACATTAGAGGGTGATGTCAACTGCAGGCAGTATCTGCTCATTGATTGCATTAATATTTAAAGTGTAGAACTTCATGACAACCAAATGACCTTCATGTAAAAAATCCACATTTTTTTCTGTTATGAGAGGAAAAAGAGTCTAAACTTTGATATTATGGTTCTGAAAAGACAAATAGTACATATTTAGCAAAATGTAAACTGATACTGTTTTAAAAGCAAAATTATATCCTTTAAAATCTACTTCATCTTCCATTTAGAAGGCAAGACCTGGATCTTGGAGGGACAGAGCTGTTTCACAGCAGAATACATTAAAAGCTCAGCTGTTCTGCACTGTAGGAATTTAATCAAGAGAACAGTGATGAAATATTTTAATACAATAATAATCCCCAGAATCAGATTGTTAGAGAACACATAACAACCTTCTCAAGTGGTTGGGACTTCCTTCCAATTGTGCTTCTCTTTTTTGTGGGGTTAGAAAGAAATGTATGCCTTGGTAAGGCACCAAAAGAAATAGTAAGTGCACCACAGAGAAATAGGTCACTGATGACATGCAGTTTGGTAATCACCTGAATATATACCTGTGCCTATATAAGATATGCTCTTGGTACACCACTCTGCCATTAGGCACTGATAGGACATGTGATAAGATTGGAAGATGGCATCTTGTTTACTGAACACATCTGTTGACTGCAGTTTTAAGTTGCTCCTACATGGACATCTCATGCTCTGGCTGGTGGGACACCAGAAAAAGTTTGTTTGGCCTAGAAGTAATTTCTTGTATACATAAAGACTTTCCATCTTTAGATGAAATTGCACCTCTCAGTCTGAAATGCCCACATTCTCTGATTCTGGCAAAGAGGATAAAACCAGAACATCTCACTATCTTGCACCTGCAACAAAACCTGACAAACTGCTCTTATAATTTAGCCCCTAGATATATCTAACTGCTGAAGAATTTACTCTTAAGAAAACATCAGCTGAAGGCCTTTGTGTCAGTATTAGATGAAAAGATAGAATATCATCTGTTAAGTCGTTTAAAACAAATTCACAATAGTCTATAATGCCAAAGTCTTTGGATTATGTAAAGATTTGAAAGGGTTTCTTTACAAATATTACAAACCCTAAATCACTTACTGATCTTCCCAACTTTCAATTACTGCAACTAAATCAGAAGTAGCTCTCAGTACTAGTCACTAAACAAAGTTATCCATACAACCTTAAGTCTCTGACATTCCTGTTTAGCTAAAAGAAGAAAAAGCCTTCATGATTTTGCATTTTTCTTTCAAACACCCTCTGGAAAAGCTTTCCAATTTCTATCCCTCAGCTACACATTTACACTGTGTGAGTTTATCTCAGCTTTATTATCAATCCCTAAATTGAAGTGTTGGCAGCCTGGGGCATGGATGAGGCTCTTCATTCAGCACAACTGTATAGGTAGAAAGACAGATAAAGGTGGTTTCAACCAGGTACCAATGAGAACACAAAACTCAAGGATGTAAATTCTCTGTTACCATAAAACACCAGCTCCTTTTAAAATGCAACTCCAGAGCCCTTTTACCACCAGCAGCGTCCACAGCCCTGAGTGTATACAATGCCTTTTGCTCATTCACACCAGATACCTCAAGAGAAAGCTCCCAACTTCCACCCGTGAGCAATCGAGCTGCAGTCAATCAGCGCGGCGGCAAATCAAGGTGCAACCAGAGTCTGCATCCTTCACAAATCAATGCTCACCCATTAGAGCTCCTTTCTCCAGCGCGCACACACATACCCCACCATCATCCTCCCGAGCCACCGCGCATACACCACTGTCAACAAAGCATGTGCCCGTTGCCATTCCCAGAACAATACTGCTCAGGTCATCCCCTGGAAAGATAAAAATGCACATTCCTCGCATCCTTTATGTCTCCAGGACTTCTCTTCGCTTTGACTTAAATCACTTCTACCACACAAGATGCCAAAACTCAGTTGTGATTAAAGGTATTTAAGACCAAAAGATAGACTATCTCGAAGCACATCTTTTCATCCTAACAATACCTGTACCAAGACATCCACAGGACCCAAAGTTACACGGAAGGTTGTTAAAATCACAACAAAGCCCAAAACCTTAGGGCACACATACCACAACACATCTGCTGAGAGCAAAGAGAAAGGGAAGATACCTAAGCAAAAGACTGAGGAAGAGAGAAAACACCTGATCTTGCATCTGATTTTACATCCGTTTTTTCCCTTCACAAACCTAGACCCAGAACCCGCAACTGCAAAAGGATAACATTTCATTTCTTCACCTGCCCAGTGACAACTCCAGCCCCAGCAGCGAGTGCATTTAAGAATCGCGTTCCCTCCCCACACCCGCGGACCGTGCACCTTCGTGGCTGCACCATTAGCAAGTGACAAGGAGGAAGGAGAGGGCTGCCAGCGGCCCCCACCACACCTTCGTGCCACCACCACTCCTCGGGAGGGAACTGGAAAGCAAAGAGACCTGGGCAAAGACAGCCCAGGACAGCCAAAGGCAACAAGAATGTTTTTTGTTGTGGTTTTTTTGGTTTTCTTTTCGCCACTTGCTTCGTGCAACTCACCTTCCCTCCCCTCCCCCAGGCAGGTGGCACAGCCCCCTCCCAAGCAGGGTGCAGTAGCCCAGGCAGAGCCCCCGGCCCTCGGGCAGCATTCCTTCCCCCTACCGCTCCCCTCCTTCCCGCGGGGGCTCCTCCAGCTGCACCCCTCAATCCGAGGGGTGCCCTAACCGCACCCTGCTCCCACGGCGCTTCCCTCCCACCCACACCCCTTCTTTTCCATCCCCGCTCCCTTCCAGGCCGGGAGGTGGCTCTACTCCCCCCCACTTCCCTCCGTCACCCACCCCCAAGCTGGGCCTAGCGCTGCTGCTCGGCGGCTACTACCAGGCCCCGAAGAGAAGGGGGAACGGGATCCCCAAGCCGAGCGGGCGGCCNCTCCCTCTCTTCCCTACTCCGCTCGGCTCCCACCCCCTCAGCCGCCGCCGCCGCGGCGCTCGAGTAGCCGCTGCCTCAGGCTCGGAGCTTCAGGCCCAGGCCCTGCCGCCTCCGCCTCCGCCTCCTCCTCCTCCTCCTCCCCCTCTCCCCCCCTCAGCCGCCGCCGCTGCCGCCGCAGCGCTACGTGGCCGCCGCAGCCAGTCTCGCGACGACGACGCGCGCACGCGCGCGGCCGCGCGCGCCGAGGAGGTGGTTGCTCTGTGTGTGTGTGTGTGTAGGGGAGGGGAGCGGAGCGGAGCGCGCACGGGGCGGGTTGTGTGTGTAGCGGGGGGGACAGACACGGGACAGCCATAGGCTGAGGGGAAGCGGGGCTTAGGTGCGCGTGCGCGCGCCCTGAAGTGGGGGGAAGGTAGGAGGGTAGCCTTGTTCCCGCCCTGCGCTGCCTCACCTCACCCACCTCGGGCTGGAGCGCGGNGAGAGGGGAGGAGGGGAGCAGTGGTGCTGGTGGGGAGGCAAGCACAGGCGGCGAGGCGGCGGAGGGCGGGTGGAGGAGGCGAGGCGGGAGGGCGGAGGGCANGTGCGCGCGCTCAGGTGAGGCGGTGGCGGGAAGGCGGGAGAGGGCGCGCAACGGCGGCGGCGGTGGTGGTTCCCCTCAGCCTCGCCCCGAGCGGTTGGTTACTCCGCGGAGAGGTAATTAAGAGAGGCCGCGCTAATTGCAGTTAACTGAGTTGGGTAAGCTGCGGCCAGAGGCTGCGGCTAACCCCCGGTCCGCGCGCTTCTCGGGGCAGACCTAGTAGCTAGACCGGGGGAATAACGGCTGTAATGGGAGCCCGGGTCGGTGGCCAGGCCTCGGGTCTAGGTCCTCATGGATGAATGGGGTTAGTGCTTCGCACAGCGGCTGGGAGCTCGGGATGGGAGGCACTGTGAAAGAGGCACTCCTTGTGCCATGTGGGGTGACAAGAGCTCTGCCCCTCAGGAGCCTGGCAAGACCTTCGAGAAGGCCTCAGCTGGGAGGCCCTGTCTGATTCCCAGGAACCAGAGGAGTTGGTCGCATCTGTTCCTGTGCCAAACCCCAGCTCCTGCTTGTTCAAACCTTCCTCTCCCCTTAAAATACTAATAGGTCCTTAACTCTGGCCTGTGGTTTCTGGGTTACAGCCACCTGCAGGGCTCAGGCCTAATGGTTGAAGGCGATGGGACAAGAGGTTAAAAAGTACTTTTTGCTGCTAGAGGTCTCTGTTAGTGGTGGGTGTTATTTGGGCTCATCAAAAGATTTGGGGAGGGTCTGGGCTGCTACTTTCCAGCCTGGCATAGCATTTTCCAGTGGTACCCCCTCTGCCAGGAAGTTGCCAAGCTTGCTCCATAGCCCTGAAAACCACTGCTGAGTGCTGTGTAGGAGGGAAGAGCAGTGTTGTGGTTTAGGTTTGACCGCGGTAAGAGAATTAGCCAGAGTAGCAGAAACAGGAAAAGGGGGAAGGGCACCAGCCTCTTTGGTAGTGTTAGCTGCTTCCCAGGGACTTCAGGAATCTCTTGTGAGCTGTAGTTTTGGCTTCCTCTTGCCCGCTCTCTGATTTGTGTCCCCTTTGTTTTAAACTCCTTTAGTCTCCAGTCTCTTCTCTGCCTGTGGCTTGTTTCCTCAGCTGCTTTGTTTGCTGCAAATGTCCCCTCCAGCAGCACAGGGGATTTGATTTGAGGTTCTGTAAAAAAAATCTATACACCCTCACTCCCCTGACATGGAATGAGTGTTACATGCCATTGTATTTAACCTGCTCTTGATTATTGAACAGAAACGCAGATTTGAGCTTCCTGTGCTGAGCAGGGATTGAGGCTTTCAGAGTCAAAAGTTCAGGATTGAATAAAAGGGGCAAGGTAGGCTGGGGAAATCCCATGATCAGAAGAGTTTTGCCAGTTTTCTTCCTTGCCTCAGCAACCCTTGCTGTGGCAGCATGGGAAAGGAGAAGAGCACAAGGCACTTCACTCTGATCAGCCCCAGGGGAGGTGTTACTAGCTGGCCTAGTTCAGAGCAGGCCCCAGGCTGTTCTAATCTCTGCTGTGGGTAGGTATAGCTGGAGAGAGAAGGGGCAGCCACGGGAGACCCTGGGCTTTGAAAGCATGGGCACTGCTCCATCTCAGCCCAACATCCTTGTGCAATGCAGCTTTTGGAGGAAAGCAGAGGATATCAGGGAATGTGGCGCTGCTGTTGTTGGTTGACTGTATGTGTGTGAAGGATGCCACGTAGCAGAATTTCCTGCCTTGAAAAGGACAGGAAGAAAAACTCTGGGGACTTTTTCCTTGGGAGGTAAATGAACAAGAAGAGAGCAGTGACAGAGCCCCTCTTCCAAATGTGAGATTTCAGCAGAGGGACAACAAAGGGATGTTGGAAAACAGTGAGTGTGTTTGTCCAGAGGAGCACAGGTGAAGAGTAAAGTCATCTATTTCAATACCCACACAAGTGAAGCCACTGCTGGTGTCCATCCATGGGACAAGAGTAGGCCAGAGACCTGATGATCTCTCCAGCATGTGAGGAGAGCATTTGGTGTCCCAGGCTGTTTGCTGTTCCCTCTTCTCTGATGCTCTCTGTGGTTTTCTAATCTAGCTTCTGCACCCTGAACTGGCAGCACGACGTCCCCTCATGTTGAAATGGCTACTGGGGGGTTGCAGGGCCCTTTCCTGACAACAGGGTTCTGCATGCTCAGCTTCAGATGATGTCAGCAAGGGTGATCTCACTCCCCACAAATAAGAGCTGTGCAGAGATTAAAATGAAGTGTTAAGTCCCATTTTCTCAGTGGCCACCATGACTCTGCAGATGGACCAAGTGATGAGGCTGCATCTTCAGTGTTGTGTTCAGTTTTGGGCCCCTCACTCCAGGAAGGACAATTGAGCTTTTGGAGCATGTCCAAGGAAGGGCAACAAAGTTGGTGAAGGGTTGAGAGCACATGTGTTTTGAGAAACAGCTGAGGGAACTAGGGTTGGTTAGTCTGGAGGAGGCTCAGGGGAGACTCTCTCACTCTCTACAACTCCCTGAAAGGAGGTGGTAGTGAGGTGGAGATTGGTCTTTTCTCCTAGGTAACAAGTGATAGGACAGGAGGAGATGTGATGGCTTTGAGATTGTGTGTTTGGCTAATAGAGGGTGACAGGTCCTCATGCTGCTCCCAAGGCTGAGAGGCTGGCTGTGGCACTCAGCCCTGTTCCCACAAGGAAGCCTGTTTCAGCTCTTTCCATCCCTCTCTTTGATGTAGCTTTTGACATGAAAAGACATGTCAGCCAGGTAGAGAGGGAAACAAACCCAGAGCAGCAACATCCCCACAGCTCTGCTTGCACATGATCTGCTCCTCAGCACACACCTGCCTCCCGGCCACAGATCCTTATCAGCCCTCTGATTTCCTTGCTGTCAGCTCTGCTTTCCCTTCATGCTGCTGGAGAACTAGAGGCAACTTTCTGCATCTGCTTCCCTGCACTGGAAGATGTTGTAGCTCCCATTCCCCCTCTCTCTGGCATTTGCCTTCTCTCTAGAGTAGTGTGGGAGATGCCCTCAGGTGTGTCCTCACTGCATGTGGTGCCAGAGACAAGTGATGTAGGTCCTCATTTCCCCCTCAATTGCTGCAGCATTTCAGCAAGCAGCTGTTTGCAGCTCACTTCACTCCAGAAGTAGCAGCAATACAGCAGAAAGTGGCATTTGCTCTCCCTGGAAACCAGATTTTCTTTTCCTTCTGCTAAGCAGCTTAGAAACTTTCAGAGTGAAAAGTACAATAAAAGTATGAGAATTTGCAGGCCCAGGGGTCACAGACTCAGCAGAACAGAGTGTTAACCACCTCTGTTATTTCTAGAGGACTAGATGTTCTAGACTTGCTGAGAAAGTAAACTGACTTAGTAATTAAGGGTATTGTTGAGAAGCAGCAAGCTCTGTGGTGGGGATAACCACTAGTACCAGCTGCAGAGTAGTGTGGGAAGGAGGAAATCAAACAGGAGAACTGCTTTTATCAGCCATTACTTTTCCTGTGGTGTGGGCAGGCTGCTTGGGTTTGCAAAGCTAGGTGTTCCTGGGCAATCCCCAAGCCATCTGTTGTGGTTATTTTATATAGCTTTCAGGCAGCAGAGCAGGACTGGAATCCTAGAGTAAGGGAGATATCTGCCCAGTCCTGGGCCTGCAATCCCATGTGAGCTGTGCTGCTGAGAGATGGGCTTGAGCTTACAAGAGTTCTTTGCTTCCCTCAGGCAGTTATGGGTCTCTGCTTCATCTGGGCTCCTGCTCTGATGGTTTCTTGGGAAAGCATGCAGTAAGTGAACCAGCCTTCCTAGCTCTCTTCCCCCAGCCTTCCTGCTCTCCTACCTGCCTCCTTCCATGGTGAGAGGTGACTCTTGGTGGCTTGGTGTTGGAGGCAGGGCTGGCACTAGGCAGGGCCAAGTGGAACAGCACTACTCCATGATGTTTTGTTGAGGCTTCTACATTACAACAGTTCTGTTTTGGGAACAGCCTGAACTGGGCATGCCCAGGACCTGTGCAGTTGAAGTTGGAACTCTTTCTTCTTCCTCAGGGGAGAAAGGCTCTTGGAGCTGGGACCCTGCAAAGAACAGGCCCTGCCCCACTAGGAAAACAAGCCAAGGGGGGAGGAGAGAAACTGAGGCATAGCCAGAGCACTGACACCATCCTGACCTGGTCTGCAAGCCACCCAGTTGACTCTCAGATTAATGCTTTATCTCTTAGGTATCCTGCTGTGTCCTGCAGGGTTCAGGATCTTCTCAAGCAATGGGAAAGGAAGCAAAAGGAAAACAAAGGGTTTTTCCTGCTAGTTCTTGTCACAGGAAGCCCTGTGTTGTCTGAGGGAACCACCACCACTACTGAGTGCAGGGGCACTGGGCTTTGAGATTGTACAGAGCAAAGCAGAAGTTCAAGGAAAGGAAATTCCTGTTCCCATTCTCATTTATCAGTTCAGTGTAAGGCAAAGACTTACTGCTTGCAAAGAACAGAGCACAGCTAAAACCCACAAGCATCTCCTTGTGCCCAAGACTAGACCTTCAGAGCAGTAAGGGCATGTGCAATAAACACCTGAGAAGCACAACTGCAGCCTGAGGGACTCAGTGGTGCTAGCAGCAGCTGGAACTCTGTCTTCTCTAAGAAGACACTCAAATCTTCCCGGACAAGTGTGTAATCCAGAAGAGCCTGACAGATCCATGGGTGCTTATTAACTTCCTTTGGGGTTCTGAGGGTAGGGTAACATGACTATTTTCAGACTCCTAAGCCTCTGCAGGAAATTCATGCCATAAAATAAAGTCCTTTTTGGGGAGCCTTGCTTTTGTGTTCTTCTTGATTCTTTTTTAAGATGGAAAAATACAGATTCTGAGACCTGGCAGTTGGACAGGAGCAGGGAGAACTCAAGAGAATTAGGCTTTTACTCTTTGTTGTCTGTTTCATTAGCTTTGCTGCTAATGCTGTAAGCTCATGTGATCTCCCCAGCAGGCTGCTGTCTACATCAGGGAAGCTCTAAAGTTTGAGCTGGTATCATAGATCATAAATGGAAATGTCACTGTAACAGGCATTCCAGAGCACCTCTGCTCAGAGCAGCATCAAGCCTTACCAAAGCAGTGCAAGTAGACTCATTAAGGTTGGAAAAGACCCCTAAGATTGAGTCTAAACTTTAACCTAACTCTGCCTAGTCTCCACTAAACCATGTCCCTAAGCAGCATATCTACACCTTTTAAAACCCCTCCAGGGATGGTGACTCCACCACTGCCCTGGGCAGCCTGGGCTAGGCCTTGACAACCCTTTTGGGGAAGAAATGTTTCCTAATATCCATCCTAAACGTCCCCTGGCACAACTTGAGGCTGTTTCCTCTTGTCCTATTGCTTGTTCCCTGGGAGGAGAGACCAATCCCCACCTTGCTCCAGCCTCCTTCCAGGGAGTTGGAGAGACTGAGGTCTCCTCTGAGCCTCCTCTTCTCCAGCTAAACCACCCCAGCTCCCTCAGCTGCTCCTCACAACACTTGTGCTCTAGTTTGGTTTTTTTGTTGTGCTTGGGAGGAAGGTGCTGGAAGGGACAGAGAAGCTGAGCTGTTATTTACCAGCTTTGCAGAAGGGGCAGTGCAGGACCCAGAACCATGAAAGTCATGTTTGACTTGATGTCTCTGGGCTAGACTCACCTTGCTCAGGCTCAGCCCCTGCTTCCTTCCTGTTCTTGCCTCTAGTGAATACTTCTAACCTCCTGCTTCAGAGGCATCCTGCACAAACTCTTTCCTAGCCTCCTCCTGCCCCTGCCAGCATGGGGGATGCAAACATATCTTGCAAGTAGCATCTTCCACTGACTCCCTCCTTCTGCAGCTCAGTTTGGGAAACCATTTCCCATGCTCACCCACAGCTTTGGCTTGTTGGAGATCAAGGATAACACACTGCAAGGCTCTGACTGGGTCCAGATCAGCATCATGGGCAGATCCAGTCTCAGGAACCCCAGGTGCTGGTTTTACAGCAGCAGTTGAGCTCAGCATCCTATGGAAGCTTCCCAAGCCTCTCGAGTTCCTCTCCTTTCTGGGGATGTTTGGCAAGAAGTGGATGTCTGTTTGCTCCACCTTTCTCCATAGATTTGGAGAGGTTATTGCTTTCTATTGGTGGGGAAAATGAACCCAGCATGGCTGTAGGTAAAAGAAGTATCCACAGGATTTTTCTAAAGGCATCAGGTGCTTCACTTCCTCTGGAAGTTTCTTCTGCATCTCCTAGCTAGAGTACACTTGATGTCCCCTGTCACTCACCCTGCTATCTCTTTACCTGCCAGTCCTCTCCTGCTTCACCAAGCAGAAAACCAAAGCACAAGAAAAGAGTCATCCTTAAGTAAACCTGACCTACCTCTGAGAATGACACTAGTGTTAAGTCAGGACTTGCTGGACTGAAGTCAGCTCAGTTCAGCTGATGGAAAACAGGCACATGAGGAACATCTCAGCCCTCAGTGCTGTCTAGTGCCAGGCAAGGAATAATGAAACCAAATTTGGCCCTAAGAATTGCTCCCTATCACCCAGCTGAGCTGAGCTCCAGCCTGACTTTAGGACATTACTTCCTCCCCTCTTCCAGAAGTGCTCTCTCCCCTCCTGCACACCCTGCTCCATCCTCTGGGTTCCAGAGGCATTTTCTGCTAGATCCACTTGGCTATAAACAGCACAAAGGAAGCAATAAGGAAACTCCTCCCTATCCCTTGCTCTAACTACTTCAGACATGCTGCCAGCTTGCTGCGGGGTATAAATTATCACAAAGGCAGGGAGCTCCCTTACCTGCAGAGGCTTCAGCTCTGGTGCATCAGTGACTGTCAGAGAGCAGAGATCCATTGCAGTGCCCCAGCCATGCTGCAAATCACAGCTGCTCCAGAGAGCCTGGCCATGTGGTCACTTACCATCTCCTCTTAACAAGTCAGGTAGGCTGGTTATCTATTAAATAGGGGGAAAGAGAGAGGGTGAACACACAGAGGAAATCAGGCAGTTTCCTGTTTGTTTACCCTGAACAAAAGCTTGTTTGGCTGGTCTGAGTGTTGCTAGCAGGCTAGCCCAGCTGCTGCAGAGCAGAGCTTTTCCTCTAGCATGAAAGGAAGAAGTAAGGCAAAGTCTCCCAGGAAGAAACAAACCAACCCCCAATCAAACCTCTCTGGAGCTTTGCAGCCACAGCAGAGCAGTGGGCAGGAAGATGTCACGTTGCCTTGTAGGGCTCTGGTGTGTGAAGGTGGCACCCAACTGCTGCTCTTTGGTCTCAAGTGGGAGATGTGTTGTGGCAGCAGGGAGTGCTGTAGCCCCTCTCATACAGAGCCCTGTAGTCACTCCAGCAGGGCTGATGTTGCTCATTTTTGGGAGACTTTTACCCCAAACCTGGTGCTTGTAGTTTAGTTTGGGGGCTGTATTCAGAGAAATACAAGTGATGAGTCTGTGCTGCCATTACTCTGGGACCACAAAACTGCAGGGCTTCCAAATCCAAACCACCCCTGGACTCTCCAGGGTGAATTCCTGCCTACCCAAGTTGTGTTTCCCTCTCACAACACCTTGTGCTTTTTCTTCCTCACCTGGAGACTGTGCTATTGTGTCCTCCACCTAGGGTAGGGTGACCTCACTGCTCACCTGTGCCCATGGGAGGCTGAAGGACACCTTTGCTTCTCAGGCAGGGAGCAGAATTGATGCTGCCATCTGGTGGGAGAGCAGCCTGGCTCCAGCCTCTACTGCTCCTCACTTTGCCTTCAGAGACTCCTTAAAGTTGCAAAAGAGCTCCAAGACCCTCAAGNCCTTTCTGTGTTGAGGGCTCCAGAACTGGCCCCAGTATTGCAGAGGAGGTGTGAGCAGAGCAGAGTGCAGTGGCAGAATCACCTCTCTGGCTCTGCTGGCCACGCTTCTCTTGCTGCAGCCCAGGATGCCATTGGCCTCATCCTGCATCACATCTTCTGAACACCCCCAGAACACCTCCAGTCCCAGGACTTTGGTGCTAAATGGAACAGCTTGTTGGAAGTTGGGAAGATCCCAGGCGTAGCTGGGGTGCTGGTGGTGGGAGGGCATTTAATTCTGACTAGTGAACACCCATGCAGAGGGGCTGGGACACAAGAAACAAACCTGAAGTTTCTTCACTTCCCTTCAAGTGGCATCATCCAGCTGCCTCCCACCTGTGTTTGGGTGTTACCTGGAGCTGCAGCATCTTACCCAAAAGATGTGGTCATGGAGTGGTTGCTCCTCCAGGCATGGTTACAGGGCAGCCCCTCTCTTGTTCTAAGAATGAAGTGGAAGGAGGAGATCTGCTGTTTCTGGAGCATCTCCAGAGCATTGCAAAGAGCAAGCAGCCCTTGAGCACCCCCAGAGAGCTCTGCTCTGCAGCTGGGAGCCAGCCCCAGGCCAGCAGAGCAGCAGATGACAGTCCCAGGACACCAGGCTGATTGAATGGGTGACACAGGCTCTTTGGGAGGGCAGAGCAGGACCTGCCCAACTAAACTCCTCTCTCTACCCTCAGTACAAAACCATGTGGCCTTGACTCTCTCTTTTGTTTCTCCAGCCCAGGTTGCACTCCACTTCCACAAGCAAGTCATTGTTGCTGGATTGAGAGCAGCAAGGTTAGAAACACCAACCAGAGAGAGGGTGGGGACACATTTGTTGGAGCAGTGAGGGCAACCTGTCTTCATGTCACCCAAAGCTGAAGCTCTTTCTGCTGCCCTGGCAGTGAGTGCTAACACCTCCCAAAGCCTCTGAGGGAAGGGCCACAGCACCCTGAGAAATGATGTTCAGCCTTCTACTCCCTTCAAGTCCAGCCTTGGTCAGGAATGCCAGGCAAGCTGCTCCTTGATGACACAATCTCACCTTTTTGTTTTGTTTCTACCTTGAGGAGTCTGCTAGCAGCTGAGAAGTTTGGCAGAAGATGCCAAGGCAGTGCTTGCTCTTACAGCATCCAGCAAGCAGAAGGCTTTTTCCTTTCACCCAGTATCCCTCTGCAGTCCACACAAAACCACCTCCTGATTTTAGGGTCACTGTTCCCATCTGGAACTAGACAGCAGCTATAAACACAACATCAACAAAGAGTTCAACTAGTACATACAGAGACAGATTCAAGAGCACCTTTGAAGTTTGATGAGTTCATGGCAGCTTTTAGGCATTAAGTGAGGCAGAACAAGAGTAAAGGAGCAGTTAACAGCCAGGGAACATTTGTAAAAAGAATTACACCCAAAAGCAAAAGGAAATGGTGATTAATCAGCCCCAGGGGCCACTGTGAGAGACTTAGACACCTCCTCCAGAGAGGCTACCAGCAAAAGCAGCAGGAAACACTCCACACTCCACTGAAAATGCAGGATTGGAGAGAGAGGGAATGCAGAGCCACAGAAGCTGGGAAGGGATTGCAGACACACTGTTTGGAGCCCAACACCTGGTGCCTGAAGCTAACAGAAAGAAACACAGGAAACACTAAGGGGGGGTTTAAAAGGAGCCTTGGGAGAAGAGTGGAAGGTTCCTTAGAAGTGTCTGAAGTGGTAAACCAGAAGAATAAAGAGCACTGGAGGGGGAAGAGGTCTGGAAGTTATTTGGAACTAATGGACCTGAGTAGTACTGAGCCTTCTGACAGCTTGGAAGCTCACTGCAGGCTCTATCTGCTGCAAGAGCCCCTCGTTTTCGTTCCAACAGCAGTGTTGCATCAAAAGAGCACCCTAGAAAATGGATATACATGCAGTGAGCAAACATCCTCAGCTGTGCACTGTTAAGAGCCCTCACAATAACCTCCAGACACTCTCAGCCTTACCTTGTTGCAGGAATTCAGCCCAAGAATCATGTTTCAAGCTTTTTAAGTTGTCAGGAGCAAGACCTATTTGCCTCTGCCTTTACACAAGGATTAGATATCTTGCTTCATTCCTCTGAGGGATCAAATAAAACACACCCCACACTACTCCATTTGGGACTGTGACATTTATTGAAGGCTGCTTACACAATCTCAAAGCCATCACACATCCTCCTCACAATTCAGCTTCCTTAAAGAAAAAAAGAGCATTGATGGAACAGAGAATTCTGCCCACACCTCCAACTGCCTGAGCCATGGAGCACCAAAGTCATCCATCATCTCCTTTCTGGCCCAGGTGCCATTTACAACAAGCCAACTGCCACTTCTAATTGACCTTGGTGACCCAGTGAAGCAGCAAACAGCTCAGTGTGTGGCTGCAGGAGGAGAAGGAGATGTCCCATTGCTGGCATGTCCAGCAGAAATATTTCCTGCAGAGCAAGCAAGCACCTTCTCCTCTGTGCCTGAAATCTAGCCACTGCAGAAAGTGAATCCCCAGCCACAAGCCACTGTGCCTCCAGCTCTCAGTGCTATGGTTCACACAGGCCCAGCAGAGCCACTGTCCTAACTGTTGGGATGTCTCCTTCTCTCACCAACACCTGAAAAAAAGACTGCTTTGATTCCAGAGTGAGCCCTGAGCATCCCTGTGCCACAGTCCAGGTCTGTTCTGACCCTGGCTCAGGCAGCCTGAAGGCACTGAAGCATCACTGTGTGAGGCCTGACTAGTCAGGGAAGTCACCTGGCCTACCTCTTTATCCCAGGAGTGAACAGATGGAAAAACCTCTGCTCCTACTGCTCAAACTGCCTGGAAAAGGGGCAATTCTCAAACCTAACTTCCTGGTCAGTGAAAGCCACAGCCAGCTCTGACCATAGAGGGGAGGAATGCAGCTTTCTTCTCAAGGTTTTATTGGATCGAAGAACTCAAAAATAGGTTGAATTTTCATTTCCTTTTACCAATGAGGAAATGGCAAAGATTGTTTTCTGGTACAGAAAGGGCTGATGTGGTAGGTGGCAGGTGGTTGGCAGAGGCAGGGTCACTGTGGCAGCTGGAGGAGCACAGACTGGCCCGAGGGCAGGTAGGTGATGTTGCGGGAGCGTGACAGCTGGTACGCGATGTCTTCCGCTGCCTCCAGCTTGCGCAGCTCGATCAAACCATCGCCCGCCGTGGCCAGAGAGTTGGCAATCAGCTCTGCTGCCTTGGAGTCTCCCTCAGCAGAGATGACAGCTGCTTTCTTCTGCTGCTCAGCCTGAGAGGAAACAGATTCATAGAATCATAGAACAGTTGCAGCTGGAAGAGACCTTGAAGATCAGCAGTGCAGCTTTTGTCCTAGCCCTGTCAACCTGCTAAATGATGTCTCCCAATGCAACATCCTTCCACCTCCAGGGATGGGCACTCCAGCACCTCCCTGGGCAGCCTGTTGTAATGGCTGACAACCCTTGCAGCAAAGAAATTCCTCCTAATGTCAAGCCTGAACTTACCCTGGTGCAATTTCCATCCATTTCCCCTTGTCCTATCACTCTCCACTAGGGAGAACAGAGCAGTCCCTGCCTCTCTACAACCTCCCTTCAGGTAGTTCTAGAGAGCCAGGAGGTCTCCCCTCAATCTCCTCTTTTCCAGGCTAAACAGGCCCAGATCCCTCAGTCTTTCCTCCTCAGGCTTATGTTCTAAGCCCTTTAGCAGCTTGGCAGCCTCTGTCCCCTCTCCAGCACCTCCATGTCCCTCTTGGAGTGAGGAGCCCAAAACTGGATGCAGTACTGGAGGTGAGGCCTCCCCAAAGCTGAGGAAAGGGGCAGGATCACCTCCCTGCTCCTGCTGCCAACACTGTTCCTGCTCCAGGCCAGGATGCCATTGGCCTTCTTGTCCCCCTGGGCACACTGCTGGCTCCTGTTCAGCTGTCACTCAGCACCCCTAGGTCCCTGTGTGCCTGGCAGCTCTGCAGCCACTGCTCCCCAAGCCTAGAGCACTGCTGGGGGTTGCTATGGCCAAGGGGCAGCACCTGGCATTTGGTCTTAGTGAACTGCATGGCATTGGCTTTGGCCCAGTGATCCAGCTTGTCTAGATCTCTCTGCAGAGCCTCATAGATTCACAGATTCATTGAATGGCCCAGCTTGGAAGGGACCTTAAAGATCATCCAGTTCCAAACCCCTGCCATGGGTGGGGATGCCACGCACTAGACCAGGCCCAATGGGATTGCAAGAACCTGCAGCAATACCTGAAGTTAATCCAGTGGCTGCAGCCAGGATGATTAAACACTAGAGTGTTCATCTGACCTGCTTTTAACTTCACTGAAGCTCTCAAATCTTTCATAGACAATTTTCCATCACCCCCATGCCACTAAACCATGGCCCTAAGTACCACACGTAAATGTTCCTTAAACCCCTCCATGGATGGTGACTCCAGCACCTCCCTGGGCAGCCTATTGCCCACCCTACTGTTCTCTTCCACAGCTAAGACAGAAGGTGATTTTATTCTAAAGCTGTATTCTCTAAGACTGTCTTTCTGCCTAATGTGGAAAAAAGGTTGAAAAATCACCTTGAAATGGCTTTATCACTCTTAACCTTGTGAAACATTAACCCACCTAAGAGTACTCCTTGTCTATGAAAGACAAGTCTATGCAATCCCACTGGGGCTGTGTTCTCAGGGTAGTTTGAACACCAAACTGTTTCTGTGGATGCTCACCCAGATCCTGGGTTGATCTGAGATCTTGTACCCAGTCAGAACCACTCCTGAGACACAGATCCCAGTGCCATCAAGCACCATGGAAAGCCTCAGCCACACTCTCACAATTCACAAAGAGCAAGATCACTTGGGTTGCAAATCTCAACGCTGAACCCCATTTCTGACTGACAACCTCCTCCTGAGTGCAGGTTCCTTCTTCCTCAGACATTTCTTTCTGTCCAGCACTCCAGGGTGACATGGTAGCAGAAAAAGAACCCCAAAACCCCAACCAAACCAATCTTAGGCTTTTTTCTCTCCAGCAATCATTACCAGAGCTGAGAACCATACCAGCATTATGACTCTAAACAATTTCATCATTCAACCTGCCTGCCCTCCCGGACATGTTCCCTACAAACTAGACTGGAAAGGAGATCCCAGGAACCCTTTCCAGGTTTCCCAGAAACACAAGGTACCTTTTCCACAACGAATCTAGCTCTCTCTGCTTCTTGCTGGGCCACTTGCTTCATCTCCACTGCCTCAGTGAACTCCTTGCCAAAGGTCAGATGGGTCTGTAGGGCAGAAAGCAAGCAAAGTCCACAACACTGACACTTTACAGTGCAACTGGAATGGAGATGGAAAGCCACTAGGCTTGAAAGAACAGCAACTGGAACAAGCAGGCCTCCCCACCCAAGACAGACACCACAAGTGCAGCTCCAGTGCAGCAGCTCAGGAACACCAGGATGCTCACAGACACACCATGGTCCTTGGCCACCACCACTTGGTTGGGCATGGGCTTGCACCACTGAGCAGAGTGTGGCCCCAGCCTCTTGCCCCCTGCACCCTTCAGCTCTTGCTCAGCATGGAGCAGCTTCCCTCTAGCTCTGCTCTGCTCCAGGTTCAGCAGCCCCAGGCCTCTCAGCCTTTCCCCCCTCACAGACATGTTCCAGTCCCCCCATAGATCAAAAGATGCTATGCAAAGTGTCCATTTGTGCTGCCTCCTGATGCCTAGCTCTTTTTCCTTGTGTCTCAGATTGCCTGTGGCACAGGTCCCTTCTTTAAAGCAATGTGCAGCCTGATCCACCACCCAGAGAAGCATTTGCTCTTCATTTGAGCTGTAAAAGCCCTGGCACAGGGAAGTCTGTTGATAACCCAGTGCAGTTGAGCCTTCAAGGGCTTGCTCAAGGTCACAGGCCAGCAACAAAGCCAAAGCTACTGACTTGAGTGGTAACTGCCACATTCCATGCAACTACAGACAAAGACACACACACTCCACACCTCCAGAGCTCCAGCCCACCCTTCTCCAGTCATCCACCGAGTCTCTTCTTCTCCACAGGCACACTCCAAAGAGGCAAAACTGAGAAGAGAGAACTCTTACCAAGGACACATCATCCAGAATGAGCCCAAAGGTTGCTGCTCTCTCTGTGAGGTCTTCACTCACTTGCCTAGAGACCAGCTCTCTCTGGGTGATCAGCTCTCCAGCATCAAAGCGAGCCTGCAAGCAGAATGAACAACAGGCAGAAGAAAGCTCCCAGAAGCCATAGATTCTCCAGGCCCTGCCTATCTTTGCTGCCATGAGCCCCTGAGTTAATCCAGTTCTTCTCCCAGAGCTCCCAGGCATGTGAAGAGAAAGGTGGAGTGACTGGGAATTGCAGTCTAAGCTGGAGGGGAGGTTGTCCAGTGAGCACTTCATGCAAAGCTGGGCTAAAGCTGGTTGTTGATTATTTGGCAGATCCTTGGGGATGCTTCCAAATGCAGAGATCTTCAGTAAGCTGAAATCTAAGACTAGAAGAGAAGTGAAAATCCAGTCTCCTGAACTCCCAGCCTGAGGAGCAGAGAGCAGGCATCTCTTTCCATCCAGAGATCCTCCAGCATGACTCAAGCCAGGCCAAGAGCTCACAATGATGGAGAGACAATTAGCCTAAACACAATTAACTTTCCTGAATGGCCCAGGAGAGCCTGGGGGGTTGGCAAGAAAAACCTTATTGTGGAGCACAACCTCCAGCAAGTCCCTCACTGCTAAAAAGAAGTAGTAAAGATGACCAGCAGAGCTCCCAGCAGCTCTCACCCTGTCCTTACCACCACAGACTTGAGGATTTCAGTTGTGATTGAGGGCAGGACACGTTCATCATAGTCCTCTCCAATACTGGTGAAGATCCTTGGTAACTGGGCAGTCACTGGTCTGAAGAGGATCCGTAATGTGATGTTCACATTCTGCAGATCTGCAGGAAGACAGTCAGCAAACCAGAGGGCTAGGAGACAACCTGAAGTTGTCCTCTGCAGGGTAACTCAATGAGAAATAATACACATTCAGACTTTTGGGGGGGGGGTTGGTTTAGTTTTGCCAGCAGAGACGAGTTCTTGTTACTACTCCTTTCACCTTAGGATCCAAACCTTCCTTACAGATAATCTTTAAACTTCACTTTGTTTGGGATGCAGGGAATTATTTGCCCTGCTGTAAAGACAGAGATGTTTAGAGGTGATTTCCCCCCCTCTACTCCACTCTGGTGAGACTCCACCTGGAGTACTGTGTCCAGTTCTGGAGCCCCCAGTATAGGAAGGATATGGAGGTGCTGGAAGGTGTCCAGAGAAGGGCCATGAGGATGCTCTGAGGGCAGGCTGGGAGAGTTGGGATTATTCAGTCTGGAGAAAAGAATGCTCCCAGGAGACCTTCTTGTGGCCTTCCAGGATCTGCAAGGGCTACAAGAGAGCTGGGGAAGGACTGTTTAGGATGTCAGGTAGTGCTAGGACTAGGAGAATGGACACAAGCTTGAGGAGGGGAGATTTAGGTTGGATGTTAGGAAGTTGTTCCCCAGGAGGGTGCTGAGCCACTGTGCCAGGTTGCCCAGAGAGGTGGTGGCAGCCCCAGCCCTGGCAGTGTTGGGGCTAGGAGCAAGCTGCTCTAGTGGGATGGGGGTTGGGGCTAGAGGAGCTTGAAGGTCCCTTCCAACCCTAACAGTTCTGTGATTCTCTGTTATGTTCCTGGGGATACTTTCCAGAACAGAAGGAAAAGTCCTTTAATCTCTTGTCATAAGTAAAAATGCTTTGATCCCTGACTCTATACCAGATCAGACTCAGGATATGTGAACTCTCTGTGCCCAGAAGGAAAAACAAAAGCCATCAGAGCATGTGTCCCTGTTGCTGAGGCCAAGCACTCACCTTTGCTGCCAGTGATGACAGGAATGTTGCGGGGGCGAGAGCGGCAGTCGAAGATGATTGGTTTCTGTACCCAGGGGATGAGGAAGTGAGTGCCTTCTCCTACCACTGTGTCCTGCACCCCACGGAAGCGGTCAAAGATCACAGCTCTGTGGCCTGCATCAACTGCAAAACAAATGGGCATGTCAAGCACAGTTTCATTCTTGCCACCAAAAACCTGCTCCATGGAAATCATAGAATGGTCAAGGCTGGAAGGGATCTTCAAGCTCCTCTAGCCCTAACCCCCCTGCCATGGGCAGGGACACTTGGCACTAAAGCAGCTTGCTCCCAGCCCCAACATTGCCAGGGCTGGGGCTGCCACCACCTCTCTGGGCAACCTGAGCCAGCGGCTCAGGGTCTGTCAGGGGTAGTTAAAGCTTTTTGCTGTAAATCAGTGAAATTCATTAGGTTGTTGAAAGCAATGAGGTAAAGAGAAGTTGTAGGCATGATTCCTGGGTCTGCTCATGAGGGGAACAGCTTTCTACAGAAAGGATCTTCCAGTCCTCTTGCTTGTGCAATGCACAAGGTATAAACCAACCCAGCAATACTTCATGTCTATTTTCTCCCCCCAAATGCCCATTAGCAAATAAAAGTACAGAGCAGCCAAAACATTGGCCAAAAAACCCCAATATACAGTGAACTGGAAGTGTTAGGCTTCCCCCACTCACCATTGTAAAGAGCAGAATTGACAACTCCACCTGCCACAGCCAAGCCCAGGCCAAGCTTCCCAAGACTTTCAAACACCTTTGCAGCCATCTCACACCTCCAGTTCCAGCCCCTTCACAAAGTCCCTCCTGTAACAACACCCACGAGCCTGTTAGAAACACATTAAGCAAGGAACCCAAAGGGAATCCTACATGCAGGTGCCTGTGGAGCCAAGGATTAACCTCCTTCCAAAAACCTCAACCTGCAGTGGCTGCAGAGCCCCCAACAGCCACCCTGGCCCCACAGGCTCCTCTACCTGCACACCTCACACGTACCCTCCCTGGGCTCTGAGCCTGAGGCGCTGAACCCTCACTGCAGCACCCTCCCGCTGGTTCAGGCCACCTCTCCCACCCCATCCTCTGATCCCGGTTCCCCACAGCCCCTCTATACAACCCCGGTTCCCTACTCCGGGCCCTCTGTACCCTACCTCCCACAGCCCACATGCCCCCTCCTAGGCCTCTCGCCGCCAGTGAAGGGGCACGTGAACCTAGGTCCCACTCCCGCCCGCAGGCCGCAGCTCGCTCCACAGCCCTGGCTCCGGCCCCCTCTCCCGCCTCCAGGCCGCAGCTCAGCCCCCTCCCGGTCTCGGTTCACGGTCGTAGCCTCGACCCACCGATCCCCGCTCCCGCTTGCAG